>VMRN01000143.1:372606-500956 GCA_010277015.1 Poeciliopsis turrubarensis | reverse complement strand
CTAACTAACTAACTAACTAACTAACTAACTAACTAACTAACTAACTAGTCAATGAGTCAGTCAAAGAACCAACTAACCAACCAACTAACAACCAATCAGCAGCACTTTAAACTGGAACACCAGGGCTGTGGTTCACCAAGTCAAACCTGCTCACTTTCTCAAACTTTTCTTGCTTCTAACAGTTAAACTTGTAATTTCCCGAACAACTGACCTCATCATTGAGACTTCAGTTGCTTTAAAACAGAAAAAGTCTTTGGTCCAAACTCTGGAGGAGCTAATTTATTTTACTTTCAAAGTGTCGTACTATCCCTTTAAAAACCAACCAGTAAATCTGCAAAACACCAACCAACCAAACAACCAACCAATTCACAACCTTTAAGAAAATGAACCCCTAAAATAAGATCCAAGGCTTTTTAACCTCTTTGGGCCACAATATAAATGATTTTTTTTCTTTCCTTTATGAATGTTTGTCACCACAACAAATTATTCCACAACATGTCTCAAAAAACTATATTGTTGCTGTTTTGAGTTCATTTTCAAGGAACATAATTATGGCAAGAAGAAAACCTCTCAAACTAAACATTTTGAATAAATAAACAAAGAAACAAATAAAATTAATTATGAAATCTGTGAGCAAATTTGTTCTTCAAAAAGAGGAGAAGGTTGAGAGCAAAACACCAAACTGAAAACCTTAAGAAAACAAACGATCGTGGAAATTATTGAATCTGTTTTAATGTATCATGCGATTAATTGATTTATTGGAAGTGTTTTCTAGACAGGAAACTCCCAGAGGAGACGTGTGTGTGTGTGTGTGAGTGTGTGTGTGTGCGTGGGTGTGTGTGTGTTTGTGTATTCACAGCTGCTGCCTCCATCAATGAACAGTTTATCTGTTTAAATTTCACAAAGTGGATCAAATGAAGGAGGAGAATAAAAATGGAGGCTGGGCAGTGGAGGTCACAAATGTTAGCGTCCTGATCTCACCTCCTTGTTTCCTTTCCTCTCTCCCTTCGCTCCTGCTTTAATGTTGGTTTCAAGCAGCTTCTGCAGATCAAATGTCGCTCAAATCAAACAGAGACGCAAACGTCTTGAAAAACAGCAACAGGATCCATCAGAGTGGAGATAAAAGATCTAACAGGAACAAAGCTGTGAAAAGATCCTTTTATTTAGCTCCAACACTCAGCTGGAATATTATTTCTAAAATGCTGAAGTCATTTATAATTTAAAGCTCAGCAGGAAGACGCAGGAAGGAAGAGAAGACCGCCCCCTGCTGGATAAATGATGAACAACATCTACAGAAGTAACGAAACACATTTTCATTAAATTCAACAATTTGACTCAGAAAGTGAAACTACTGGATTTAGTAAATTAATGACAACCAAAGTTATGCGTTTTAATTTTCTTTCTTTAAATGTCAATGACTATGTATCATAATCTTATAAAGTATTTTTGTTCTTACACTTAAAAACAAAAATAAGTTGTAAGTAACTTTTAAGCAAGATATAGGATCTTATTTTGAGGCAATAATTCCTTAATATTGATTTTAAAAACTACTAGAGACTATTTCAATTGTAAGATATGAAACATGTCCAGTTTTAAGTGGAATAATCTGCTCGTTTTTAGATTGAATAAATATTAAGAAGATACTTAAAACTGTCTTCTATATCTTGCTTTTAAGTCAGTTTAGCTTATTTCCAGTGTACTGACATATTTGCATTAGAAAATGGACCAAACACAATTAGGAATATTTTGTGTTTTTGCAGTGGAGCTTAATTTTTAGCAGAAATGTTTCCTTACTGACAAGACTGTTGATGTATTTTACATTTATATGCACTTAATGATTAGTTGGAGTTTCTTATGCATGAATTACTTCCATGTGAAAAGTGAACTTTGATCACTGAGTAGCTTCAGTCCTTCTTATCACAGCTAATGCTAATCTGGGAGTGATGAAACAAAAACAAACAATAATGAAAGAACTTCAGGAGGGATTTATGGACAAAATTAAAAATTTAACTAAGTTCACTAAATGTAGCTTTAATTTAGCAATCTAAGGCCTTGTTCACACGTAATCGGGTCTTTATCAAAACAAATATGTCCGCCACATCGTTTAAAAGTATCATACCAACATGGGATCAGATTCAGAAGTTTTCATCTACATAAAACTGATTGATTTGATTTAGATGACTGATTTATTATTAAGTTTCTTTTTAGAAAATAATCATTTATAGTGATAATATACAAAGTGTTTGTGTGGAAACGCCAGAAAATATATTTATTTTCCCCAGATTTCTGACTACGTGTTTATCAAAATTAGTTTCTACTTCAACAGATGGCGTCTCCTTTCTGTTGCTTCCTGACTGAAATATTTATCATTTAAGGAAATTAAAGCATAAAAGAATAATAAAAGCGGCAGCAAACTGAAGTCATAATAAATAGATTTTAATGAACACTGTTAATGCTGATCTGTCAGAGATCATAAAAATAACAAAATGACAGACAGACAGGAAGTCAAACAGCAGGTTGAGCCTAAGTTGGTTTAAAATGACAGCTAGAAAAACAAAGATGTCTCCCTTTGTTAATTCAGGCTTCCTGCACTTCCTTCACTTCTCCTCAAATTAACTCTGAGTGTCTGAAGAATCAATAAATCACGTTGTGTTTATTTCAGATGTTTACAACCGAGGTCAGGATTAAAATTCAAAATCTGCAGGAAAAAAAGAGAAAAGAAAGCAGGAAAATACACTGCAAAAACAGAAAACCTTAGAGCTTCTAATGCAGATATAGTAGTACAGTTGAAATAAGAAAAAAACTATTTATATGTAACTTTTCGGTGAGAAATATGAACTTTTTAAAGTCAATAATATCTTAATATTCATTTAAAAAGCAATAGATTATTTAACTTATAACAACAGTTTTAGTGAAATAATCTTCTAGTGGAACTGGTATCTTTTAAAATCAATATTAAGAAATTATTGACTTTAAACAAGCTCATATATTTTGCTGAAATAAACAACTGGTATAGTTGTCTATTTCAACTATACTAAGATATTTCTGCTAGAAATGAGACTAAAAATACTTGGTGAGATTTTGTGTTTTTACAGTGTAGAGACAAAAGAAGGACAGAGTGGAAAGAGAGAAGGAAATAAGAGAGCAAGGAAAAGTAGGAACAAGGAAAAAGATTAAAGAACAGAAGAGGAGAGCATCTAAACAAAGAAAATAAACTATTAAAAAGCAAGAATGGAAACGGGAAAAGAAGGAAGCTGTAAAGAAGAAAGAATAGAAGGGAGGAAAAGAAGGGGATAAAGAAGGACGTAAGAGAGGAGCTGAAAAGAAAAACCCTAGAAGAGATGGAAGAAAACAGTGAAGGAGCAAAGGAAGAAAGAGAAGCAGGAGCCAAGAAAGCAGAAAATCTGAAACAAAAGGATTAAAGGTTGTAAAAAACAAAGGGAATAAGAAACAGATGAGTAAAACAAGGAGGGAGGAAGAGAATGACAAAAGGAAGGAACATTTAAAATACTGAACAGGAAATAAAATCTGGAAATAATTTTTTTTTCAGACTTGTGATTGCAATTATGTTGGTTTGACACTTTGTTGCTCCACAGCGCCCCCTTCTGATTACAACAAAGAGAGCCTGAGGAGGCGAGGAAAGGAGTCAAGGATGTTAAAATCTGAACATGAGAACCGGAAGTGGGCGGAGCCTGAGCTGTGACATCATGGTGATCTGACAGTTAAAAAAACAAACAACGAGCCGCTCACTTTAAAAATATTAACAGCTGCTGATTCAAAACAACATAAACCAAGAAGAAGAAAAAAACACATTAAGAAAACAATAAAACACTCAAATCAAAGAAAACCCACAAATCTAAGATTTCCTTCCACTCTATCACAAAAAACGACGTACAACGAGTCAAACACACACCGAAACGACAGGGTCTGCTTGTGTGGACCTGAGGAGCGGCAGGTCTTCCTATCACTACCTGGAGAGGAGCGGACATGGCTGGATCTACGCGGTTCTGACCTGACAAACATGGCTTCCCTGAAGGGTTCTGACGGGGAACCATCTGCGGCACCAATCAGCTCTTAAGTTAATTTTTAAAAGATTTTCTGAGGGTTTTGTTGCTGCAGGATCATTTGAAACAGGAAAATTGCAAAGATTTAGAGGAAGATCAAAGTAGGGCCCGGGGGCCGTTTGTGGCCCCTGGAATTGATTTTTTTGCGGTCCAAGCCCAACCACAATTAAAGAATTAATTAAATAAATTAGGACAAACCTATGGCTTTTGAATTAAAATCTACTTAAAAACTGTTAACTGCAACACAAAGTGTTGTCATGTTGTCATAGTAACCAGAACCACATCTACTCATTCACTTCACTCTAAATTTCACCTGACAGCAAGTGTTTTCAAATGAAGACGGACCTACTTCCTGTTTTTATCCTGAGAACAGAAGAAATATTTTTTTGTTTTCTTCAGTTGAGCCTGAAATAATGGATGTCTTTCATTAATTTACTTACATTTATTTCATTTGAAATATTTCTTATAATTTTTAATAATAATTGTGTTGTAATTGTCTTGTATTTTCTGATTGTATTTATTGACATAATGTGTGTCGTTTAGGTATTTCAACATTGTTTTGTTTGTTTTTAGCAGGACGATAGATGAAGAATAATTCTGGCAAAGTTTATGAAAAATGTTAATTAATGTGCTACCAAATAAATTAATAAGTTTTAAAAATGGCAAGGAAAACATACAAAAACAATTTAATCTGCTATCCTGTTCCTGTAAAAGAAATCTGATTACTTTGTTTAATTAAATTAGATGGGGTTAATTTTATTGATGAATATGTTTTTTAAAAAATCACATTATAGTTTTTTTAAATTATATTTGGCCTGCGATTAATTGTGATGTGACAAAATGTTTGGACACTCATGATTTAGAGGTTTGAAAATAAACCAGTAGTTTCCAATCAGACAGAGAGATGAATAAATATAGAAGATTTTTATTAAAATACTAAATTATTCCAATAGAAAGCAGCATTTAGTTCCCGTATATTTGGCCTAGTTTCTAGTGCACTTCAAATGTCATAAAACTAACTCACAAGTAACTTTTCAGCAAGAAATATGAACTTGTTTTAAGTAAATATTTCCTTAATACTTGTGAAAAAGAACTTTGTCAGATTATTTCACTTGAAAAATGGGCAAAATTAAAGCATTAAAATAAAAAACATTTAATTTCCCTTCGTGATCCATAAAATCTATTTTAATTGAACTGAATTAAATGTCCTGCTGTAAGTGAAATAATTTGCCAGGAACTAGAGCTGGGTTGCTAGGCGACGGGCTGATTTGGCTGGGGTTGCTAGGTAACGCACCGTGCCAGTGGAATTAGTACTTTTGAAAATCAATATTAAGGAATTAATGACTTGAATAAGCGCCTATATTTTGCTGACAAGTTGCTTGTAAGTTAGTTTTGTCTTATTTTTAGTGTATTAAGATATTTGAACTAGAAACTCGACCAAAAGTACTTAGTAAGATTTAGTGTCTTGGCCATGTGAGCTTATTTTAGTACAAATATGTTTCCTGAAGGATTCAAGCTGGGTTTCTGGTTTCAGAGGGTTTTTTTTTTTTTACTTTTGAGCAGCTCTGTAATAAAACAACCTGGAGTTACGGATGTGGACAGGAATCTCTCATATTGTCTGAATTTGGGAGCGGTCGGCTCTCGGTTTAAAAGTTTTCCCTGAAGATTTGCGAGAGGCGTATTTAGCGGGTTTCTGTGCTTGGAGATTGACATTGGCAGCAGCATGAGGAAAGCAGAACCTCAGCTGGCCAGCGGCGCCATTGGATCAGGGGGTTCTGGTTGTGGGCGAACATTGGGTTTGACCCTGAAGCAGGTTTTCTTTTCTTTCTTTCTTTGTTTTTGTTAAAGGGAAACGTGTGGAGTCTTCAGCTGGAACCAACAGGTAAAGTTCACATCAAATCTCTTTCTCTTTAAATATAATTTCATCTAAAAAACGAGTGACTCTCTAACAAACTGAAACCAACTATCTCGGGTCGCAGCGCCGCGGCTGCTGCTTGGTGGAGGTTGGGTCCAGATGGGGCGGGACGACACGCAGATGACAACTAGTTGTCCTCGTCGTCATCGTCGTCGTCGCCTTCATCGTCTACGTCTCTCTTCCTCTTCTGTCCCTGAGCGCCCTGCTGCTCCTCTGCAGACGGGACACACAGAGCCTTAAAAAGCATTCACCCCATAAAGATAAACTCATGTTTTGTCACAGAATGAAAACGATTAATTGGTTTAATCATGATTAATCGACTACTGAAATAATCGTCTGTTAATTTGGTAATTAATTAATCGTTAACTGGAGCATACAGAGTCAATTGAAGTCATTTTCTGAAAGAACAATCCAGTCAAAGCCAGAACAATTACGCCAAAACTGAGCAAAAACATATAAACATTTTGCATTTAAATTAATGAAACAAACTTTCATAGGTAAAATAGCAAAAAAAAGGTGTACCCCACATCAGGACTGAAATGATTAATTGAATTAATCATGATTAATCGATTACTGAAATAATGATAAACTAGTTTAATAATTAACTGAAATATACAGATTCAAAGGAAGCCATTTGCTTAAAGAACATTTTCAGAGCAGTAATTAACCGAAAAATTAAAAAATTGAATAATTTTACATATAAGATAAAAAAAAAACCTCTTTCACGAAGAAGATTGAAGAAGTTCCACTCTGTCTCAATCACTTACAATCCCAGTAAAAATAATAAAAGTTTCAACTTGAACCAGCTTCAGTATCCTCACCTTCCTCCTCTGCATAGTCATCCTCATCCTCGTAATCTTCCTGAAACGAAGACACAACAAGAGATGGAGAGAAATTTAAAAACTTTAAAGTGACGTTAAAACCGTTAGATGTTTCTGATTGGACGACACTAATGAGGCTCTTTGTCTATTTGTCAGGACGACATGGAGGCCGAGTCAACGACCATCAAACCAACTCTGACTGGATGTGAGTGAAGAAACAACTTCAAAACGCACTGCAAAAACACAAAATATAACCAAATGTTTCTGGTCTTTATTCTGGTGCAAAGATTAACACACTTCAAATAAGACAAAACTAACTTACAAGTAACTTTTCAGCAAGAAATAGGAGCTTGTTTTAAGTCAATAATTCCTTACAATTGATTTAGAAAATACTACTTCCACTGGTAGATTGATATAAGACTAAGGAGAAATGGCTTAAAAATAACATCTCAGATTTTTTTATCCCAGATTTGATTTTAATCAACTTGTTTCTTGTTTTCTTTTCACAAATGGCAGAAAATCCTTTCTAAAAGTGGATTTTGTTGCAGTCGTCCCGTCTGTGAGTTGAACAGCAAAGAATTAGAGCCAGATTAAAGTTTTTGTTTGATTCAGAATAAAATAATAATATTAGCAGAATAAAGATTCAGTTTTACCTGAATAAAGTTGTTTTAATGAGAAAAGCTATGATAGTCTTCCTGACCATATCAATTGTTCCTGCTAGTCGTAATAATTTGATTATTATCTATTAAAATGTGAAGCATTTCCTTATTTGTAAAAATTACTCTTAAGTGTAACTTCACACGACTCTACATTCCTTATTATAATTAATCTTTTTAATTTTTGTGTTCTCATAAAATAATTTCTTCATTCTCCTAAAAATTCGACTTTATTCTGATAACATTAACACTTAATTCTCTCATTATTTCAACTCTTTTGCCTTAAAACGGCACTCTTGCAATATTAAAACTTTATATTTCCACAATAAAGTTTATTGTAGAGTTCCCCTGAACTTAAAGTTAAATAGAAAACAAAATGGCCGCTGACATCACTCTGAACTACGGAACCGAAGGAGTCGACTGGTGAAAAAAAAAATCACTATTTTCCAAACATTAAATCTTCGATCAATTGATCAAACTAATTTACCAAGACATTTTTCTCATATTTTAAGCGAAATAATCTTCCAGTGGAGCCAGAACTTATTACTGAGTTAGAACAAGCTCATATGTGTAATTTAGTTTTAATTTATTTCAAGCGTAATAAGATACTCGAACTAGAAACTAGATCAAAAATAGTTTTCTGTTTTTGCAGTGTGGACCGTCAGTGGTGGTTGTTCTGGTGCTGAACTGGGTCCACAACAACACTATGCCTGAGGTGAGTCCATCTAACTGGACCGGGTCTAACAGAACCAGCAGCAGTTCTGATGCAGGACTCTGTTCTCTGCTGCATGATGGGATGGGAAGGATGGAGGGCTGCTATGAATCCTGAGGTTTCAGAGGCGAGTTGCCCACCTGATTGGCCTGGTTCACCTGAAAGCTCAGCCCCACCTCTCTTCCCTCTGAGCCATCCTCATCCTCCTCTTCGTCATCCTCCTCCCCGTAGTCTCCGGTCGGCCCCGCCCGGTCCTCGCCGTCCTCGTCTGTAAGCAGAGAGCAACACTGAACGTTTTCGATTGCATGCAGACAGAAACATTCCCACGAAGCAGAAGGGCAGGACTGTACGGAAGAGGATGAGGGACAATAAAACAAAATCTGACATTTTTATCAGGGTTTTGAGTTTAAACTCATTCTAATTCTGACAACCTTTGTCTAAATTCAAACACGTAATCAAACATTCTTCAATTATGTCATTTGTGTATGCAAAATTATCACATAATAGTTTCTTCCTTGTTGTAGGATTTGCAAACCGGCACTTTTTCCACACTGAAAACCCGTCCCAATTCTGCTTTGTAGATTTGAGTTTTAACAGATTAAAGTTAGAATTCTAAGAAAAAGGCAAAATTTAGAGTCTGAAGTCAAAATCACTAACAAGAGTTAAAATTCTGAGAAAAATCTAAATTCTGTGAAAAATTTTTTCTGAATTTAAAGTCAAAATACTGACAAAAAAGTAACAATTCAGATTAAAATCTGAATTCTGAGAAAGAAGTACAAATTCTCATATGAGTCAAAATTATTTGAAAAAGTCAAAATTCTGAGGAAAAAGTTTAAATTTTGAGATCAAAAATCAGAATTCTGTAAAAATGTCAAAATTGTGAGAAAAAGACAAAATTTAGTTCTGAGATTAAAGTAAGAGTTTTTTAACATCTTTTTCTGCTCTGGTGGCCCTGGCCCTTTTCTGTGGTGCTGAGTCGTTTCGGTCCATCAAACCGGGTCCGGGCTCGGTCATCTTGGTCATCCTCTCACCTTCGTCGTCGGCCTCAGAGTCTGGCGCCTCGTTGTCCTCCTGGTCGAAGCCGTCCAGGTAAGTCACCTGAGGCAGCAGCTCGAACACGCTCTCCCTGTAGTCCTCCAGAGAGGTGATCTCACAGTTAAACAGGTCCAGACTCTGCAGGCTCTTCAGGTTTTGCTGCAGCAGGAAACGTCACAAAGTAAGACTCTCCTAATAAAAATAAACTAAAACGAACCAAACTACACGAGGTAACTGACCAGCGCCTCCAACGTGCTCAGCTCTTTAATCTTGTTCCCGCTCAAGTTGAGGTAGGTCAGGTTGGGACAT
The DNA here is from genome assembly GCA_010277015.1 of Poeciliopsis turrubarensis. Lineage (NCBI taxonomy): Eukaryota > Metazoa > Chordata > Actinopteri > Cyprinodontiformes > Poeciliidae > Poeciliopsis > Poeciliopsis turrubarensis. Next base: position 491,444 of record VMRN01000143.1, on the reverse strand, counting down.
TTCTGTGCTAGAGTCTCCAGAGACCCCGATAAGTTGTTGTCACTCAGTTCCAACTGAGAGGAAAATAAAAAATAACTTCATGCAGACATTCCTGCTAGAGCCTACATTCAGAAAAAGAGTTTTATAGAGCTGAAAATCACAGATAAGAAAAATTTTTAGCTAAAATATTACAACAGCAGACCAGTCTGAATGAGTTTATTTTATCTACAACTGAAAATAAAAATACAACAACTTAGCTTAAAGTAATTCTTAGTTAAGTACTGTTTTGCTGAATGTTTCAAAGTTGATTTAATTGTGAAATACAAATGATAAAAAAGTTTATTTTTTAATATCTTGGGTTCCTTGCAGTTTTGTCAATACATAAAGGATTGATTTTTTTAAATTCAGTCATCAACTAATTTGTTTTCCATACTTGAAAAGGTACAAGGTTTATATTTATGCCTGCCCTACACATCACATTAAACTACCAAACCCCTTAATAAAGCACTACAATATATAAAAAACCCAAAACATATGATGTCTTACATTATAAAACCACTAAACTTAAGGATGTCTCTATGTAAAAATAAGAACTATGCCTGAAAAGAACAGCAATGGTCCAAATCCAGAACCTTGTGGAACACTGAAGCTAACAATGCTATGTGAATATGACCCAGTAACGTATGGACTGTCAGCAATTTAAAAAGTATTTTAAAAATTACAGTTATTAATAGATTTAGTGGCAGCACTTGGTTCGAAGAGGAAAACCAAACTATGGAAGAATAAGCTTGAAAACAGCCACATACTCCTTCAAATCCTTCTTGAGAAAGTTGGATAAACAGCTGAAACTAAAAAAAAACTGTAAAAAGTATAAATCTTTGCTCAAATTATATTTTTATTCATGTTACCAGTGAAACAGGTCTCAGAGAAACTAGTTATTGCTGTGATCTGAAAGTTCATTGTTTAGTTTGGGTTTGAGACGAACATAATGGCGACACCTGGTGGACTAACAGGTGAACTACATGTATTATTCAACACCAAAACAAACACAAAATGCTTCATTCCCCCTCCACTGCCTTGAGACATTTCTGAACTATTTCAATTAATTCTGCATTTTTACCTTATTGATTCTCTGAAAAATTAAAATCTCTAAGTTTAAACTTAAATCTCCAAGTCAGAGTGTAAAGGTTTGTGGTTCAGGTGGCAGGTGAGGTGGGCTTACCTTCCGTAGTTTGGGCAGTGAAGGCAGCTTCGCCAGTGAGCTCAGACCGACGTTGACCACGCTGAGAAACTCCAGCTCTGTGAACTCATCCGTCAGACCTTCGACCTCGCCATCGGCAGACCGACTGTTGTCCACAACCAACTCCACAATCTGAAACAGCAAAGACAAACCCACCGATTAGAAATCTGAATTTCTATGTTCACCAAAAACAGCAGAACTGCAAATGGATCATAATGTTTTTATACAATTTGTTTTAGATTGAGCAAAACTTATGATAGAAAACAGCATAAATAATGATCATTAATTTATATTCATTTGTCAATTAATTTATAAACTATTACACTAAACTGGTTCATGTTTATTCACGACAAAATTAAACAATAATTAATTAAAAATTAATTGATCAGAAAACAAACAAAGCAATAGAAAAGGCGCAGGCCTTACATTTATACAATTAAGTAAGTTTTATTTCTATTTATAAATGAATTTATTTATTCTGCATTTACATCTAAAAATTATATATTTTGCATTTATATTTGTTATATAATTATTAATAATATCATTATTATATTAGTACATATTTAATTATAATTTGTATTGTATATGAACATTATTATTACACTAAGTAATTATAGTTGAAATTCTTATGTTGATTATGTTCAATATTTAATCATTAACATATAATAAAATGGAAATAATAATTATTTAATTTTTTTACTTATATTCTAATGTATTTTTACACTGACCTATTTGTTTTGTTTTTTTTTTTATTAAATTCATTTTTATATTTATTTTTGATTAGTAACACATATTTAATAATAATAATGAGCTGGGAAGAAGAGGAGGAGGAAGAGGAGAGCCTACGGAGTTTAAATATCAGGGTCTCTATTAAAGCTGCAGTATGTAACTTTTATAAAATAAAATATTTTTGTATATTTGTTGAAACTATCACTATGTCATGATTGCATAATTTAAGAGATAATCTGTGAAAAATCTAGCCTTGTCCCAGTGCCAATTAGAAACAACCAATCAAAGCCAGGGGGTGGGTCTTGGCGCCACCAATCACTCTGTGTTGCTGCTCCTATGTAGTGAATACTCAGGCCCATTAGCATGGCCACCAGTGATAGCAGATTAACAATTTTCCTGTAATGGCAAGTTGTTTCTTCCCCTTTAGCACACTTAGCAGTACCTGAGGATGATTGACAGCGCTAAGACCCTTCTCCTGGCTCTGATTGGCTGCTTTTGGTTGGGAACGGTGCATTTCTTCAGATGATAATAGCAATGTGGAAGAGACCGATCTGTTCACTGAATATCTGTCTCATATTATACTGTCATGACATGGTAATAGTTTTAACAAATATGTAGAAGAACAACATTTTTATGAAAGTTACATACTGCTGCTTTAATTATACCTGTGTTTACTGTACATAAATAACAAAATAAATGGGTCAGTGTAGTTCTTGTTGTATTGATGAGACTACTGGTTTTACTCTGACTAGTAGCTGGTTTTATTTCCCAGAGTCCTTTAGTCTTCCAAGCCTTATATAACGTAAGAGCCTGAGCAGAGCATCAGCCTGCAGCTCCATCATCATCTGCGCTGTGAGTGTGCAGGGTTTAACCCACTGTAATCTGCATGCAGAGTGCTGCAGGAAGAGGAGGAGGAGGTGGAGGTTTCTCTGCATTAACCATCTGCCGGCTTCCCCCAATTTATAAAACATGACCGCAGCGTTTCATCTGTTCAAGTAAATTAACTTGGAGCATTATTTAACCTGAGCTGCTGGTTATATAATACACACACACACACACACACACACACACACGCACACACGCATACACACACAAACACACACTCACACACGCATGCATGCAGCTTTAAAGACCCGGTTTATGGGAACAGTCGACACAACCGGGCACACCAATATCTGCGCTCGCAGCTTTCACGTAGCTCCTCGAGAGCACACAGTAATCTCATTTCTTGTACTCTAACGGCTCAGGTGTAACGCCATCTTGTTCCGTTACGTCGTCCTCATTCCGTCGCCGAACCCCCCGGTTACCTGGTGGCCACGATACCGCGGTGTAACGCCGCCTTGCTGTGACCGGTTTCTGTAGGTCACCGAGTCGACATTTTCGCCGTCGTCGTCGAAAATTCCGCTCGACACGAAAGCTAATCGGCTTTCTGTAGCGGCAGGTCGGTAACGCGTTACCGCTCCGCCGCGCTGCCTGTGACCGACCTTTGCGCGCCAGCGAGCTGGGTCGAACCGAAACCACCGCAAAAAAAAAAAAAAAAAAAAAAAAAAAAAAAGAAAGACACGAAAACACAATAATTTGACTGTGGATTAAAGTGAACATTGCGTGGGGTTACCGGACCTGTTGAAAGAAAGTCTGCTGTAAGACAATGTCGTCGAAGTTTAAAGCGGCGGCGACTTAAAAATGTCCGCTCATAAAGGACGAGCGAGGCTATAACGGACATCAGATGAGTTGTTGTTCACCCACACCGTACTCCAGGAAAAGCAGATTGAACACGAATAATATGATTGTTTTAAAGAGGAGTTTCCCCGAGGAGCCGATACGGTGGGAAAAGTTAAAGCCGAACAAGTTGAAGGAATTAGCAGCGTGTATCGACCGTTGAGCCGGAGTGAGAGACGGAATTTTGTCGGAGAGCAGGGGGGCGGTACGACCGAGGAACCCCGTAAGATGCTCCACATATACCTCAAACAACTATAACGAGCTGGGCTCTAACTCATACTGTCAGCGCGTCGATAAATATAGTTTAGCTTGCGATTAGCCCGCTCCAACTCAATAAAGGGAGTAAGGAAGTGCTGAAAGGCGAGAAGCAAGGTCCGGGCTCCGGACGCGCATCACGGACAACAATTACCACCTTATTACAGTCTAAGTCGCTTACCTCTGCTGGGCTTCGGTTCCGCAGCTCTAAAGTAATCCTCTTCTTCATATCCATGTTTAACTGTGACGTGTGGTTGTTTAGAACCGAGCGCTGAGCAGTTGAGAAAAGTCCCGGGGATCAGACGGGTAGCTGCCCTTCTCTGTTGGCCGCAAGTTGCCTACTGATCCTCCATGATAACTTGCGCCCTGCCCCCTCCACTACAGCCCCGCCCACCGAAAGAACGGGGTTGGCCGTCCCTGTTTTCCTCGCTCCTGATTGGTCGATAGAGATGTCAATCACGATCATCGGTATAATAATCCTCTGTCTGGATGGCTTAAAAGGCGTAGGAGTGTGTAGTATTGGATGCGGGTGACATTTTTAAATTTGTCAGGGTTGTCGATCTAATCAATCAATTAAAATAATATTGAGGTAATTTTTACCAACATTTTTGCTGAATGTGTTTTTTAAATATATATTTGATTAATATATTAATCAAATGTAAGAATATCCAAAATGTATATTTTTAAAAGAAAATATTTATTCACATTACTGAGTTGCTCAATAGTTGGTGCCCCGAACAATCCCATTATAACTAATGTATATGGAGGTTTTTCCTCTAACACATACATTTTTTTTTAATTGATCAGTTCATAGATACTTATAAGAGCAACTTGTAGTAATCCATGACTCTCTTTCCCTGTATTATAAATGTGACATGACAACTGGCTACTAGGCTGGATGAGGATATATTTTTATCATACCACCATTCAGAGACAATGTTGATGAGGAAATAAAAAAAACTTATAAGCATGCTGTTGTAACTTCTCAGAATCAGTTTATTAGAAAACCTTTCTTTACCAAATGATTGTTTGGGATTAATAGTTGAAAAAAGCCTTTTCTGTCCCATCATCACAAACATAAACAGATTTTGAAGTGGGACTTTTCTCAAATACCACAATAATCAAATAATTGGCATGAAAATGTAAGTGTCTGTGGGTTAAAATAATAGGTAATTATGTTGAAAATTATTGTTAGGTATGGTAGAGGATCTATGATGCTATGGGCCTGTTTCCATTTCAAAGATAATAAATATTAATTAAATAAAAATCTGGGGAACTCCACCAACATTAAATTTCAATATATATGCAATGTATATTAGGATTTTTTTCCCCAATAAATTATCTTGCCATATATTGTGCTGCTTTAAATGTCACAAAGTTTATTGAAAAAGAACATAATAAAATGAAGATTAGTTAAAAAAAAAAAAAAGCAAATGTATTTACAAATACAATTTTTTTTTTTACAAAAATATCATGACCAACGCTAAACTACAGAGCTACACTGTGCTCCAAAAACTATAGAGCTCATAAATAAATGAAGCAAACTAGGTATGGTTATCATCGCTTTGAAATCTCAAAGACACAACGAAGACGTTCTCCGAAAACAAAAAAGAAGTTTATATTTAATTGCAGGCAGCCATCATCATCATCAATGTCACAGAGAAGCCAGTAGGTAAAGTTAAAAAAATACAACTTTGTATGTACATAGAAAAGGGTTGGTTTTGCAAAGCTTATAAAAATAACTATAACACAAACAACAGCGAGTCTCAGGTTGAAGGAGAAGTGGGGGGTGGCAGGCAGCTGAGAGAATACATGTGATCGATCCGAGTGCAGTGAAGTTCAGGAACACGAACTGGACCAGCACATGTTTGGCTTCAGGGGATTCATCTCCAACCTAACTGTAAACTCCTTCATGTTCGAAAGGTTCCTGTAGGTGCGCATGAATTTAATTTATTACGTTTTTACTAACTCATTGAGAGAAAATCAATATTTTTTTGCAAGACATCATTTAAACAGTCCTAAGTAGGGTTAGTGGTACTTTATTTTACTGCAGGATTGTTCCACAACTTGTTTTTTTTTTTGCAAACCGTAAAGTTGTAAACAAGTTGTTCTGCTTCAATTTGTGGCGGTAACGATCTGTAGATTTAACTGAGATGAGAAAGTTGATGCCCTTTCAGAGATGCACCAATCGGGTTGGAATCAGCCAATATTTCCCCAATAAACTCTGATCTGCAGATCTGATCTATTCTTTAATTCAAAACAGAACTCCCCCATTTCTTGGTAGAGAAATGATTAACCACAAACATGTCATTTGCAGTTTAACAATTATTAAAGTACACATTTTAACTTTTATGTGTAAAAAAAAAAAGAAGAAAGAAATTGGTCAAAATCTGAACCACACGTGGCCAGAAAGAGCCTGATCAGTGCATCTCTGATGTTAACCATTGTGATAAAAATCACAACAAAACAATGAGTTTCAACACAAATCACAAATCATACTGCAAAAACGCAAAATCATAAGTATCAGTTGTCCAGTTTTTAGTGTATATATTCCAATAGACTTCAAATAAGACAAAACTAAATTACAAATAACTTTTCAGCAAGACACCATTAGTTAATATAGATGAAAAAGTACCAATTCCACTGGCAGATTGAAATTGGTACTTCCAGTGTTTATAATTTCTTATAAATAGTCTTCATTTATAAGAAAAGTATCTTAATATCAATGAAACAATTTGGCAATCAAACAAGTACTTTTATTAATCAATATTAAAGGAATTGGATGTATTTTGCTCAAACACGAGATTTTCCTTATTTAAAGTGTACTTGCATATTTCCTCTAGAAATTAGACCAAACTTACTTGTGATGATTTTGTGTTTTTGCAGTGTAACTTAAGCTTACAACCAACATCCAGACCCTCCCAAAGCCTCAAAAATGACTGCATCAGGCCTCCAGAAACACTGTGCTGCTGTTTGTCACAGAGTTGGTTCAAAACCAGAACCGCAGACAACACTGCAGAATTGGATAAAGATTAAAGATAAGGTGGAGAATGCACGGACAAAGGGAAGACATCAAGTATTTTTCAGCTTCTCGAGGGAAAAACCTCCTTTCCTGCCTGTAACAGTTGATCTGGGTTCACCTTTAACATACACAACAATTTAGGGCTTACCTTTTGACAGTTTGTTGGTCTACTGCACACAAGAAAACTGAATAACTCGAGGTATAATTAAAATATTTTAACTGGTTTTGGACTGTATATGAGTGGGTTTTCTCTTGGAGTAAACATGTAATAAAATATCTGTGTAACTGCAAAGTTAGTTTGGCATTAAATGATTTAATATTGCAATATAATGGATTAAATTATGGCAAAAACATAAAACGTATTTTTGGTCTAGTTTCTGGTGTAAATATCTTGGAATGCTTGAAATAAGACAAAACTAAGTTACAGGTAAAACAGAGTAGCTTGTTTTAAGTCAATAATTCCTTTTCATTACTTTTTATTGCTGAAAAGTTCCTACAGCGGTCACCTAGCAACCTTAACCAAGCCCAGCCCGTTACTTAGCAACCGGTTTTAGTTCCACTGGCAGATTATTTCACTGATAACAGGATATTTTTCCCATGTTAAAAGTAAAATAATCAGCCGGTGAAACTTGTATTTTTCATCAATATTAAACAAGCTCTTAAATCTTCTTTAAAAGTTATTTAAAAGTTAGTTTTGTTTCAAGTGTACTAAGCGATTTACACAAAAAACTAGACCAAAACTCAAACTGCTTGGTAAGATTTTGTTTTTGCGGTGATGACATATCTGAATTTCATGTTGAATATGATAAAATTCCCTCCAAACACACCAAAAATGTAGCTCACATTAGAAGGAATCACTGCAGTGTCCCGATAATCGTTCAGTTATGGTCACATGAGGTCGGCTAACTTTGGGATTCACTAAATTAAACGACAAAAACAGAACATAATATATGTTTAAAAAGAAAGCAAATGGGTCTGATGGTATAGTTATTGGCCTTCAAAAAGAGGACATACTTACAGAGTATTAGGGCCACGCTAAGAAAAAAAACATTAAGAAAAATTAAAACTACGAGCATAAAGTCATAAGGAGCATAAAGTCAAAATAATATGAAGTTGAAAAGAAAGGATACAGTCATAAAATTACAAGATCAAAGTCATTATGATCCAAGAATGAAGTTATACTACATGAATTAAGTCAAAATAATACAAGAATAAAGTCCTGAAATGAGAACAATTCATATTATTACAAGAACTAAATCAAAATAATACAAGGATAAATTCTAATTTATGAATAAAGTCATAATATTACCACAATAAAATGGTAACATTATGACTTTATACTTTTATTACTTCGACTTTATTCTTATGTTATTTTGTCTTTATTCCTGTATTATTTCACCTTAATTTTTGTTTCATTTTGACTTTATACTTGTCATATGAGTTTAATCTTATAATATTATGACTCTATTATTGTATTACTTCAGCTTTATTGACATAATGTTATGACTTTAATCTGGTGATTTTATATTTTTTTATTTCCTAGCGTGGCTCTGATTCTCCGATGTTCAAACTTGAATTAGGACAAACTAAAGGTCTAAGTTTCTTTTGTGTCACATTTTGAAAAGGGAAGCAGATTGTAGTTCTATCAGGAACAGAAACGTCCGTCTCCGTGCCGAATCGTTCCCACGTTTCCTCACATTGAACTTCGCAGACGGATGACAACGTAAAGCAATCACGACATGAAGGTCCATGTCAGCTCATGCATCTTTTCCCTTTCTGTTGATCGCATCGAAGCGACAGTCAGCTGATCTGCTAGCGTCCGGTCATTCAGGGGTTTAAAATGAAGCAGAGCTGAACTTCCTGGTCGGTCCGACTCTCTGTAAGGAATCCATCTCGACTCGGATGCTCTGTACTTCCTGTGGTGAGTCAGCTCCTTCCCTCTGTCACAGTTAAATGAGTCCTATCAGCCGCCTCCTGTTGCGATGCGTCTCCTCCTGCGTTAGGAGCTGACCTGCGTCGCCTCGCCGCCCGTCTCCACCAGCGTCACCTGACCTTCCTCCCCTTCCATGATGATTCCCCCTTCCTGCAGCACCACCATTTCCCCTTCCTCCTCCACTACGCCGGTGGCGCCCTCCTCCTCGTCCTCCCCTCCCACCACCTCCTCCGGGCTGGCGGCGTTGGTGCCGGCCGCGGCGTTGCCGTTGCTGGTGTTGGCCTGACTCTGAGCCATGGCCTCCAGCTTCATGCGGTATTCCTCGGCTTCCTGCTCCTTACGAAGGAGCTGCTGCCGGTACTCCTGAGCCTTCCTGTTAGCTTCCTGCAGCTGTCTCTGCAGCAACTCCTGAAGAGCGAAGAAGAAGAAGAAACCTTTACAATGAAAACAGACAAAAAAGCGAACCGAACTGACCCGATCCGTGAGGCTCAGTGAACAGAACTTTTTAAATCCAGATGTAAGTTGGTAGTTTTGAATCATATACAGAAAATCCCATCAGTACCAGATCATCCAAAGTTTGTTTTCTGTTTCTTTCTTAATTTCTCCACATTCACCAGTCAGTCAGTTTCGGTGTTCCACAAGGTACTGTACTTGGGAAAGTTCGATTTAGCTTTTATTATCTCAAAAATAAATGTAATCATAACAAATACAGTTCTGTTCAATAAATTAGAATTATTTACTGAACATAATTTACGTAACGTATTTCCAGATAAATCTTGTTTATTAGATTAAGGAGGTTTTCACACCTGATAGTTCGGTAGGTTCAGTTTGATTGGGGACCAAAATGACAACACTTGTTAAATTTTCAGCTGCAGTGTTTCTCTTTCACACGATCCAAATTAATTTAAAAAACCAGTTCCCCTCCTCTCCAGTGGGGGCGCTGTATCATGAACTACTGAAGAAAACAACATAAGAACCTCTGAAGAAGACAAGAACTCAACTTTCTTCTTCGTGTAAACAAAAATGGAGTGGCATCAAATTTTACCGGTTGTAAGATTTCTCTTTTGTCTTTGGCAAAAGACTGAGCCATTTCTGCCGCTAGCGCTAAACGCTTGTATTTACCCAGAATTCCCTGCTTTATAATGAAAAATCTAGAGGAACATTTTGACCATTGAATTGAATTAAATCACCTCAAACAGAGATGTGATGAAAATGTCTTTTGCTTTTGCTAAAGCCCTGTTTTCAATGTAATTCAGCTACATGTTCAGGAAGTACTCACAGTCTCTCCTGTGTCGTTGTGGTTGTTGGTCACCTCCAGCTTCCTCTTCCTGGAGGGCGGAGGCTGCGGCTCCTCTGTTACCACTTCCTCTGTCACAGTGTTGGCCGGCACTGCGAGCACTGACAGAAAAAAAACAAACTAATAATAATTACCGGCGCATAAATCGTCCTGCAGCTTCCAGCCCTCAGTCTGGGACTTACTCTGCTGTCCGTGCTGCATCGTGACAAAGAAGGGCTGGGACATCCCCCCTGTGGTCTGAAGGTTGCCATGTTGGTCCGTTACGATCGTGATGACCCGCTGGCCGCTCTCATTCACCACTGCGGCATGCTGGATGTTGGAGTCCAGAGCACTGGCTGCCATCGCCTCCTCTGACTCTCCTGCAGAGCAGAAACATTTCAGAGAGAGAGATCGCTTCAACTGGAGGCTCTGACTTTACAACCTGCTGAAAGAAATATTTATACATCTCAAACTTTAAATCGAAAGTACTCACAGGTCAAGAAAATATTTATAAAAAATAACATGAAGCGAATAAAGTGGCCTGATTTTTTCCCAGCAAGAAAGATTTTACTAGTTTCTGTAATTCCACAAAGGCAACAATGTGCAGTGAGTACATATAAACTACAGAACACCACAAAAAACACATATTAGTGGTAATAATGGATAAATAATAAAATAAACATAAATCTAGACTAAATATGAGGCACAGATCTAACAAGGATTTTTCAAATTTATGCATTAAGAATCTAGTTTTCAGTTTCTTTTGAACTTGATTAAATAAATTTATTAAAAACAGGATTTGTGCCACTTTCTTTCAAAATGTTTGCTATATTTCGCCAAGTTTAATCAATTAAAGCGGATTTGGGTTCAGTAAAAGTTTATAGTTCTAATACAAAGACGAGTACTTTGTGTCGTACTTTACATTTTCGATTGTGAGAAAATTATGTTAACAATTTTATAAAATTAATAAAAAGTCTCCATCTGTATCAGATCAACCATCTGTGTTCAGATTTGTATTTTTTTTAACTGCAGTTGAGGTCCGCACAGAATTCAGTCCACGGCCCAGAAACGGCCCACAGACCGCACCTTGAGCACCCCAGATGTAAACCTTTTCACACTTTGGGTTTATTAGACTTTAAACAGTGAAGTTTTTGATCTCACCTGCGTTAGCCTTGTTCAGCAGCTCCGCCAGGTTCACGCCCTGGATGGCGGGTATTCCCTGGATTATGAACTGTGGCTGGTTGGTGGTGCTGGTCGTCTCCACATTCATGCTGACCTGGTTCATGTTAACCTGGTTCTGCATGCTCTCCTGTAAGCAAACACCTGGCTAAGTGCAAACATGCTATAGCTAATTAGCTCCTATTGTGGATTAAACTATAGTTTAATAATTATTCTGTTGGTGCGGATCTTAAGTTGGCACTTTGATGTGGCATCCAGTAGAAAGAATAAATGTTTAAGATGATTTGCAGCTGCAGTAATAATTAAAAACAACTTAATTTGGCAGAAAAAGGCGAAGCTGACTGGATGTTGCAGCTTCTCTCACCTGCAGCATCAGCATCAGCTCCGTGTTCTGGATGTCGGCTGCGATGTCGAATGGCGTCTTTTCGAATTTGCTGCGCGCGTGGACGTCTGCGCCGTGTTTGATGAGGGTGTCACACACGCCGTGGTGTCCGTGCTGCGCCGCCCAATGGAGAGCCGTCATTTTGAGCATGTCTTTGGCGTTGATGTCCGCGCCGCTCTGAAGGCAGATTTACCAAAAGCGATTAGAAACATTAATTCAAATGAATTTATCTGGTCGTCTGCATTTAGAGCAAAAAGTAAAAGTCATGATGCAACGTTTAGTCGTTTCACACAAACTTTCATGTTATCATTAAAACTTTTTTTAACTACTACTTCATATTTTCTACTTTTAAACCTTTTGTGGTTTTAATATCGACTCTTTATTTTCCTGATTGTTTGTAAACAGTTTGTTTTTAATTGCTTCTCTGTTTATAAACTAGCTGTTTTATATTTTAAAACTGGTTGATTTCCTGATTTAAACCCAGTTGTATTGCTATTTATACATTAGTTGATTTATTGTTTATAAATTGGTTCATCTATTGCTTATAAACTAGTTATTTTTACTCTTTATAAACCAGTTCTTTGTTTATAAACTAGTTGTTTCTGTTGTATATAAACCAACAAGTTGTTCTATTGTTTATAAATTTGTTTTTTTAATTGTTCGTAAACTGTCTTTATTTTTAATAAGCAATTTTTATTGTTTATAAACTAGTTATTTTTATTCTTTATCAACCAGTTGTTTTATTGTTTATTATTTTGAATATTTAGCAATATCCTCTCCATCCACTGTTCTGTCAATATACATTAAATGCACTGAGAGCCCAAAAACACAGCTCTGTCCAACTATTTTCTGGTCTTTGAATCCATCACGCCCCCGGTGATGTCATAAAGGTAAAGAAAAGATGGCCGACTGAAACCAACTGCAACCAGTCAGGCCTGAAGTCCCACCCTGATCAGCAGCTCTACGATGACTGTGTGTCCCTCGGCAGCTGCCATATGCAGCGGGGTCCTGTCCACTTTGGTTCGGGCGTCTCTGCTGACGCCAGCTCTCAGCAGGACGTCTGCGGTGGAGTAGTGGCCGTGCTGGGCGGCCAGGTGGAGGGGCGATGTCCCCAACTGTGGAAAACAGAAGAAGAAGAAGAAAAAAAAAAATCAGATTAAACATCTGTGACATCACTGCAGTGAATGAACTGGCTGCTTCAACTGGTCGGTGTGGAAAAGTGAGATCACAAAGAGACAAAAGCCATTAAAATAAATATTGTTATAATAGAATTGAATGAATTTAATTTGTTTTTGTTTTGAACCACTTAAACTGTTTTACATTCTTAATATTCAAGATTCTTCTAAAGTGTTCACCAACTCTTTTCTCCATTTTGTCAAAATTTCTGAAGAAAATAGGAAAAAATACATTTAAAAAATTTGTTTTCTGGTCTTTGGCATAAAATTCCTATATAATTAGGGCTGAAACAATTAGTTGTGATTAATCAGTTCCTGAAACAACTGTTAACTGATTTAATAATAAATTAAGAGATAAAAAATCTGCTACAATTGATAATTGAGTGACAAAAGGTGCCTAAACTTTTTTCACTCAATTATCAATCTGTTAATCCAAAATTTAGTCAATCATTCCACAAATGATAAAACGTTCGCTACAGGAATGCCATGTTTTTGCATCTATGCAATAAAGTGTTTATTTTTTTATTTAAAAAAGGAACCGAGTTATTGTCTGTTTGCATTTTTTATGTATTTCTAATATTGCATTAAAAGGTTATTAGAGGTTAAATGAAAAATCTGCCAAATGTTTTTTTTTAATCTGATTAATTGTCCAAATAATCAATAATTATTAAAATAATTGCTAATTGCAGCTGTGAATAAAATACATTAAAATCTGTGGTTGGAAAAGACAAAATGAGAAAAAAGCTTTAAGTCATTGCATAACTTAGAGGTAAAACAGATCATTGCGAAGGAGTTTTCTGGGCGTCTCACCCAGTCGGTGGTGAACGGCGCTCCGTTGGCCATCAGGTTTCGGACCTCGTCATCGTTTCCTTTCCGAGCCGCTTCCAGCAGCCGCTTCCCCAGATCCACCAGCGACATCTAACACGCATCAGAGCAGCAGCTCATAAAAAACACTTTCCAATGTTTATTATCATCCAAAGTACACAGATTTTAGATTAGTAGCATGAGCCGTACTCATCTTGTAAATTACAAGATGAATTCTGTTTCGTCAGATTAAAAGAATCTTTTGAATAATTTCTGTAACAAAATTTGTTGGTCTGATGTAATATAGAATCTTAAATGTTGTGTTTTCATTAGCTGTAAGCAGAAAACCATCCTAACTAACAAAAATAAAGGGTTGAAAACATCAGTCTTCATTCAATAACAATGTAATTTATTGAATAGGGCTGTATTTTCAGTTTATGTTGTGGCTAAAAACATGAAAATGAGACACGGGCAGTGATGGTTACATGAATGAAATCTAAAAATAACTCCAAACTAATTACATCTAGATACTTATTGAGTTTTTCAGAAAGGAAAGTGAATTAAAAGCAGTTCAAAAATAGATCAAAGTCAAAACAGTTGTTTTTTTTCCCCCAGAAAATGTAAAACCAAAACAGTTTTTTAAATGGTTACAATGGTTTTAATGGTTCTCAAATGTTTTGGGAATTAGTTTCACACATTATCCACAGAAACTGATTTATTTATGTCTGAAAATATTATTTTAATGCTGCTGAAAGCTTATAAAATCTACCACAAAAAAAACTGTAATGATGCCTTTCTTATGTTCAGTGTGAATATTTAATTAAGCCTAAGTGGACTTTTAACAGCTTATTAAACACCAGAACATAATTAACCTCATTTTATTTCAGTGAAACTCTCAACAGAAAAAAAAAAAAGTTAAAAACTGCTTTTAAAAAAGAAAGGTGCATTAGTTTCCCTCTCCATTCACTGTAAAGGGGTTGTAAAGCTACATATGTGCCATTTATCGGACAAAAACCCCGCCTTTCAGTAACAAACTGCATTTACAACAACATAAAAACTTGACCAGAGTTTCAGTAATTTAGTTTTTAAAATATTTAACAACTTTTCCGGTCCAAGAGCAAATTTATAAAAGCAAATTATGGTTTTATAAACAGGACCACGCATACATATTCACCTGTGTCCGACTATGGAATTACTCGCATTTAAGCGTTTAGCCCATTACCTTCCTTTTTGCTAAAACTATAGAGAAACAACCGCTTAAGAATCAAAGTGGGACCATTTCGTAAAACGAGTTGTTAGTTTGAGGACCTTCTGTGACTTTATAATGATAATTTTATATTTTTGTAACTGTTAAAAGTCCCGTCCGATAATGGAACTCCTGCGAACAAACAGTGTTTGTTATTGCGAAACAGCGGAGCGGGACGAGACTTCTGTCTCCGCGGCCGAGGAGCCATTTTACGCGCCTTCACGACCAGAAAATAGACCGCCATGTGCCACGTACCCCGTGTCCCCCCATCTAAGCTGCTTTCTACGGCATTCTACATGTAAACATCTCCGTCGGTGCTACCGAGAAATAAACAGAAGCACCGACAGGAAACTGTTTGATATTAAGTTGTTGGTTTTCCGGGGGAAGTCACACAGAAATTTCCTATTTTACACACGGAGAAAAAACTACTTCCACATCCGGTTAAGTTGCATTCTGCAAGCGTGCACCGCCAAAGCGCTTACCGGAGTGTATGGTGACATTGTTCCACCTTTTGTGGTTATTTCTGTAATCTTTAAATATGAGAAAGCTCGGAAAGTATGAGTCTTCTCCTGGCGTAGGACTGCAAAGCGGGTACTTACCGCGTTCAGGTTTGTTCGGGTCCAACCAGGCTGCTCCTCTCTGCTAATGTTAGCAAGCTAGCCGGCTAAGAAGCGCAAACCCCGCCGCGTGAAGAGGATTTGTGCGATTTTATGGTTCTCTGAGACGTAGCATTGGTCCGATATGCGAAGAATCTGTTTCAAAATTCGCTAAAAACGGGCATTTGGGACCACTGTAGCTTGTCGTAGTCCTCAGAGCTTGTTTACTGCTGAAAGTTAGCAATCGGTAGCAGTTGCGAAGCCGGAAGTTGATATTGAGCCTTCAAAATAAGACTAGTTCTCGTTATTTCAATTTAAGAAAATTAAATGTCACGAAAATGCAGCTTTTATTTCGTCTTCCAATTTATACGGTTCGGTTTGTTTTTAATATGATCAAATTTTTGAACTATTGTCAAAATATTTCATATAAATTGAAATTATTCCAGAAATACTTTGTCATCTCAGCTTTAAAGTTTATCTAAGACGTATTAAATTCAGAGCTGCACACTATATTAGATCACAACGTGTGCCATACATGCCACTGAAATATTTGAACAATTCTTCGTAGATTTAATACGTATGTATATGTAAATACATATTCAGAGAAATTAAAGCGTTTATAAATTGAGGCTTGCATTTTTAAGCATTTGGGCTTTAAACAATAAAGCCTTAAGGCGTACATATTTTTTAGCATCAAAATACACCAAAGTAAAAACAGTTTCACCAAAGTAGCAGTTATCACCGCCCCAATTTTATTTTGAAAGTCGTGGCAGGAAATGCGTACTTTTTTCAATCTGCTGTTTAGCACATAACTATGTTAGCCGTTAGCCCGCAAGCGTTCAAATGATTAAAAAGTAACATTTCGGTTAGTTTTTACCTCTTTTGCTACCCGGTAAACTCTGTAACCGTATTTCAACAGGAGTGTGTGATGGTCTGGCAGGGATTTACCCGCCGAAGAGCCGTTTAAAAACTCTTGATTATTGTGTTTTGTCTGATACAAATATGGCGGCGGCGCGACACCGGAGGTAGAAGCCATAATACGTTAACCTCCCTGTGGGCGGGGTTTAGCAATTTACTGCAGCATGTGACGCTCAGATTGAAGAACAGGGTGGAAAAAATCAAGAGCCCTCCTGTCTATTCTGAGTGTTTAAAAAAATGTGGGAGTTGAATTTACCGTAGAGCTGAATTTAATTAAAATTTAGCTTAACTCCCCAAAATGAACATATTTAAACATGGAAACTACTTAGTTTAGACTATTTGCAAAGTGTTATAATTTTTTAAACTTGAAAGGCAAATGCATGACGTTTTTTTGTATTTTTATTTAAAAATTATACTTTTAACCTCATCAAAAGCAAACAAAAAAGAGATCTAGCTCGGTCTGTGTTATTATTTACTGATTTTATCTGCTTCAATAATCCACGTACAGTTTACGTTTCAACCAGTAGAAATAATATGCAACTGGATTACACTTTTTTATTTTTATTTTAACTTGTCATTTTCTACTGATAATTTATTTCAAATGCCTTCCCTCTCCTCCCATGTCATGTAAAAGTAAATGTGACAATGTGTAACATGTTTCTGTTCAAAATATTAAGTTTTTTTTAATTACTTTAAAATACTTGTTTAATGCAATAAAATACAACTTATTAAAATAATACTGTGTGACTGGATTTTGCTTTAATTGAGTTTTTATGGTGCTTTAGTCTAAACTTACTCCACATATACAGAATAAGTTTATTATTTTAATGTTTTACTCAGATTCTAATTATTTTTGGGAAAGAAGTTGATACATTTTATTTACATAAATCAGACTTGACCCTTTTTTTTTTTTTTAAAAACAGAAGCATTTTATTTCTGGTGTCAGGTCTGTTCTGAGGTTTCAGTCTTGTAAGTGACATAAATAAATAAATACATGCATAAATAAAAACATGAATAATTTGCTGTTATACAGCAGATCCTAAGAAAACAAAAAAGGCACAAATATTAACACATAAAAAAAAAATCAAACAGCAGGATGTTAAATAGTTAAAGTCTTACTTCATACCAGATGAATCAGACTAAATGGGACAGGAAGTCATTTGATCCTGCAGCCAAAATGTGCAGATAAAATTAATTTATTTTAGATTAAATATAAGAGGCATTTCTAAGTGTAGCAGTTTGTGAAATCCAAATAATTAAACTTGAGCAAGCTGAGATGTAAATAAATAACCTTAGATAATCAGGTGAGCTTTAGTCTGGTTGCAGAATTAGGAGGTCTTGTCTCAGATTATTGATGGTTCTGGATGAAGTCGGGCTGATCTGGGTTCAGGTTCCGGCGGGTTCAGGGCAGCAGGTTCAGGTCAGCCAGCAGAGCGTCCACATCAGCGATGGGAGCCCTCCAGTAATTAAAGGAGGAAAACTCAGACAACTCCTCGTCCTGCAGGGAAAACAAGCATAAAGATGCTGCCGGTTCTGGACAGGATGACCCAATGAACTCAAACAGTTGGTAAACCAATCAGCTCGCCTCGTTGTCCTGTCCGCGCAGCTGCTTGTCCTTCGCCTTGCTGCTGCTGATTGGATCTCCGACGCCGAATCCCAGATCCTCCAACTCCGACAGGTCAAGGGTCGGGATCGGCTGCCTCCAGAAGAGGAACGAGTCGTACTGGCTGCTGGATTTCTCCATCCTGTCGCAGTCTGAAAACAAAAACGATGAAAAGAAATATGAACAGACGTACAGTGGTGTCCAAGGTGAGGCCCAGGGGCCAAGAGTAGCGCATGCAGCAGTTCTGTGTGGACTCTGGACGCAGATTAGCAGAGTTGGATAGAATCTGGTTAGATTTACTCAGTGACAATTAGCCGAGTAACTTTTTGTAAAAATACACATTTAGGAATATTTTAACCACGCCGTACTTTTTACTCTTACTAGAGTCAAATCTCTGTATTTTCTACCCACTGATTGAAAAACAAACATGTTTTAACCAAAGATTAACCAGACCCACATCTACAGCTTTTGTTAAAGTTTCATAAGGTTTTTATTGACAGAAACTGATTTGGAAAAATGTTATTTAATCTGATTTTGTTATTTTTTGCTACTTATATAAATTGTCATTTTCATCTTTAAAATGCCAAAATTTCCACTTAACTAAATATTTTAGTCCTTTGAATGACATAATTTTTAAATATTAAATGATTAATAATTTGGTTACTTAGTGCTTGAGTACACGTTTTACCAAATACTTTTTATTTTTATTTCAGTAGAAATATGTTGTAGTGCTACTTTCACCTCCTCTTCAGTGTAGGAATGTTTTACACCAGGAAAAGGAGCTGATGCAGATGCAGATGTTTTGTTTTTCTTTGTTTGCAATTTTCAATAACAAATGTATTTCTTAAATAGAAAATGTTCTGTACAAAGCAGTTGTTTTCCTTCATTAGCCATAGTAAATTTAGTAATGTTTGACTCAAACATAGACAAGGAAAGGGTTGTTTTTGTTGCTGAATAAACTGAATAAAATTGGCATATTGACCAACGAGTTAAGAAACAGTACAACTTTCCTTTTCTGAACCTTGTACTTAAAATATATATTACATGTTAATTTGTTAAAAAGAAAAAGATACAGAGCAAAATTATCGTGCATTATTAGCTGAATCGTATTTTTTGCAGTGTTTTTGTCAAGTTTCTAATACAAAATTCTTAGTTCCCTTGAAATAAGACAAAACTAACTTATAAGTAACTTTTAAGCAAAATATAGGAGCTGATTTAAGTCAATAACACCTTTAATATTGATTTTAAAAAGTAATATTTTCTCTGATATTGTTACAAGTGAAATAATCTGCTGTGGAACTAGAACTGGTTGCTAGGCGACGAGCTGGAAGTGGCTGGGGTTGCTAGGTAACGGCACAGCGGATCTAAAGCTTTTTCATCAATATTAAGGAATTGACCTAAATAAACCCCAGATTTCTTGCTGAAAAGTTACTTTAATGTTACGTTTGTCTTATTTCCGGTGAACTGAGACAGATTGATCTTTTCACAGATTATTTATCTCATAACAGTGACATGGTGATAGTTTCAACAAATATGTAAAAAAAAAAAAAAGAAACATATTTTATAAAAGTTGCATATTGCAGCTTTAACCGGGCCAAACAACTGAATCCCTGGTAACTCAAATGCAACAAAAAAAGCTTCAAAATCTGATGAAATCAGTCAAAAACTTTCCTACAGCTTGATTAGTTTACCTCTTGTGACGTCATCAACTGAGCAGCTCACAAATCAGGACGAGTCACATGTTTTGCTTTTTATTTTGTGAAATTGGGGCATAAAAACCAATACTACATCAACCAGCAGTGTTTTTATTTCATTGATACATTTATTAGCAATTAAAAAACCTACAACAACGCAGTATTTAAAATAAACTAGTATATATTTGAATCGCAGAGACCAGAATAGACCAAAATGGAGGCTCCCATTGGAGCTAAATGAGAAGATGATGGCGGTGATTATTGTTAGCCGGGTGTGGTTCTGCATCAGTCCTCAAACAGATGCGGATCATTCCTGACAGCGCCATGAAAAACTGGGTCACCGCAGACGGAAATGCGCTCAGATTTCTGCGGGTTTTATTTCAGGCTGGTTTTATTTGCGTCCTGCGTGCGTCAGCTCATCACATCAGCACCAACAAAAACCTGCAGGCTCACGGCGACCAATACACAAAGGTGTTGGTTAAAATCTGCCGCCTGTCTCGGCTGTTGGAGATATTGATTATTGATTATTGGTTTTTGGGGGGCGTTGGCCGGCGCAGGAATCAGTCCTTAAAACTATAAACAAATCAAAACAAGTTTCACTAAATAAATCAAAACTAGACTAATAGAGCGTGTGGCTCCTAATTTTAGGAGTGTAATTTTATTTTAGTTTAACCTCAGACGCGGTGAATATTAAAAAGAAACAGGGAAAATATTAAATAAAATTCTTAATCATCAGAGGAGGTAAATATGTCTGTACCTGTTTTACCAGGATGCTTCCCTTTCCTTTTGTTCCGCTGGTTTCTTTCTGTGGCCGGTGGGTCAGGTGGTGCCGCTGAGGTTCTGCCGCAGCTTCAACAAGCTCTGCGTCAAGTTCGGAGTTTTATACAGAAGCACTTCCGGTTGAGAACTTCAAAATAAGAGAGGAAGACACTTTTTCCCGGCAGTCCAGTTTAATAAAACGGATTTAGAGCCGCAAATATTGCCTCGCCTTTTGAAAAGTGACATTTTATTTTTTTTGACAAATAAAATCTGTTTGAATATATACATTTTAATGAAGAGAAAAGCTTTTTAAAAATGAAAAAAGACGATGGCTGCAGTTTTTAGGTGTTGATGTTTTCTTTCAGTTTCCATCCACATAGCAAGAAAAAAAGATGTTAGTAAAAATAAAATGTACTATTAGTGGAAATTAAATGCATTAATTCCATGAAAAAATATAACTATACTTACATCATATTAAGAAAGTGTGTTTTATTTTGAAAGGAAATGATATTTCCGGTACGCTGGGCTGCATTTCTTCTGGGTTTGGTAATGAGCGCACAGTGGTACCCACACGAACCTATTTCCGTGTGGACCACGTGGTCACACAATGAGGTTAAAAATATAATATTAACTATTTCATTAATTCATTAGTTTATTTATTTATGTGGCTCAAGAAGAGCTGGATGGCGGCGCGGTTGGTTAAACAAACAAACAAACAAACAGCTATTCTGTTCTATTTTATTCTCAGAAATAATGAAAAAATCTTCGGCTTTTGAAACTCATAAATTACCTTCGGGTTTTTTTTCTAGAAAATTTCCAAGATTCATTTTAATAATACTGGGGTTTTCCATCAAATTCCCCAAATTTAAGATTGATCGATATCACTGTGGCTTTTCTAACAAATTTTCAAATTCATAAACTTTTTCCACCTCAGTAAATGTTTTTATTTTCTTGTTTTTTGTAAAATTTTTGAGCTGAATCTCAAAATTAATTGATTTTTCTAGCAATGTTTGAAATTAATTTCAAAATTTCAGAATTTTTTTTCTGGTAAATTTTCCACTGTTTAGTGCTCAGTCTCAGAAATGTACTTTTCCTTTTTTATCTATAAATACTCTAAAACAGGGAAACTTTGTTTTTTTGCGTGTTGTTCTCAGATCACTGTGAGGCCAGAAGGGGGCGCTGTTCGGCCGTTCAGAAACAGGAAAAGGGAGGAGAAAATAGAAAAATGAAGGTCTTTGGTGAAAAAAGAGGGCGGATTTCCTGGTTGGAGCCACTCCTCACACACACAGGGAGAGAAAACGGCAGAGAGTCTGTCAGAAAGCTGCAGCTGGCTCATGATCTCACTCCTTCAGCCGCTCATCGCCTCCCTGCCTGCTCCTCTCCGGTGAGTCTCGGCCTCTTTGTCATTAAAAATAAGCAACTCGAGCTGTTATTTCATTGTAATTCACTGGAGAAACATGTAAACTGATTAAAACGCATAAACTCTTCAGATGTTTGCTGAAGTTCGCAGGTCAACCACCTCTCTGAAGGACAGATTAATCTGTGAATTATTAATCTACTGTACACAACAGTCACGTAATTTAAAGGACCTGACATGTGGATTGAGACCAGATTAGAGGTTTTTAAATATTTTCAGATGCTTCTTTGCTGCTGTTCGCTTTGGGAAGGAAGCATGTTAGTAATTACTGCTTTTCTGGTTCAGTTTAGCCTTAAAGCTTATTTCCCTCCTGAAATGAGGGTTCAGGTTGTGTTGAAGGTCCAAGAGAGCAGAGTGAAGTTTCTAATCGGGTCAGAGAATCTAACGGGTCACAGGATACAGCATACCACCAGAACTCATGGGAGGAAAACTCCCCTGGGCTTCATTACCCTCCGCTCTCTGGGCTGGATTTCCTGCCTGGACGAGGTGAAATTATCGCACATAATCCATTTTATTCATTTCTCCTCTGTGCACTGCAAAAACACGACATATTACCAAGTCGTGTTAGTCTTGTTTCAAGTGGAAATATCTTAGTTCACTTGAAATGAGGCAAAACTACCGTAGAATTAACTTTTAAGCAAGATAAAGACTTAATATTGATGTTATTGATTATTTCGAGATTAACATGGGGAAAAAACTACCAATTTTCAGTCAATAGTCAAGAAATATTTACATTAAAAAAGTTCTATTTCTTCCTGAAAAGTTACTTGATAATTAGTTTCGTCTTATTTCAAATGTACTAAGATATTTCCACCAGAAACAAAACCCAAAAAATTCCTTGGTAAGATTTTATGTTTTTGCAGTGTAGAGAAATGTCTGTCTGTCTGTCTGTCTGAGTTGTGCACTGCACAAACACAAAATCTTATCAAGGATTTTCAGTCAAGTTTAGTGCAAATATCTTAATAAACTTAAAACAAGACAAAAGTAACTTGTTAATATGTGAATAATTTCTGATTTTTTGTTAAATAATAAAGTATTTTTCATGAATATTAACCAATTATTGACTTAAAAGAAGTTTCTATTTCTTACTTAAAAGTTACTTGTAAGTTAGTTTTGTCTTATTCCAAATGTACTAAGATATTTCAACAAGACCAAAATACTTGGTAATATTTTGTGTTTTTGCAGTGTAGTTTGAGTAAAGAACCATAACAAATCAAGTGATGAGGAACCTGATCGCTTAGTTCTGTAAAATCTAAATATTTAAATGAATCTGCGGCTAAAAACTCTCCTGAAAAAACAACTTTTCTTTTCTTGGACAAAAAAGAAAAAGAGCGGAAACAATCAGAAGATTAGAGCGAGAAGGTGGAGGTTAAAGTCAGAGGTTGGAGGTCGCAGACGACCCCTCTGCTCAGGATGAGCCAAAAATAACTGTTGGGCTTTGACGGATAGTTTCTGGGTGTAGATCTATAGATCTGGAGCCAAATTACAGGTCTGCAGAGGGTTTCGAGGCGTGCGGTGAGCGGGAACGAGGGAAACACTGCAGCGCTCTGTTCCCAGTGTCTGTGGGATGTATTCACAGTGTTACAGCGGTTACGTTAGCAACATGTTCAGTCATTTTTGGAAAGCCCTGACTTTCCACTGGGATCCACGTTTCTCCAGGCAAACATTTCTGGAAAATTAAAAGAAGAAAACCTCTGAGCCAGCAGATATTTCTCATCAGTTCTGCTGCAGCTTTGAGCTTTTAGGCAGTTTTTTTGTGTGTGTTTGTTTTGTTGTGCCAAATGCAAATACAGCAATTTAAGCTAAACGCTACATTGAACTGTAGCTGTGACCCAGTTATGGGTTTGACCTCCTCACAGATAACCCAGTTCGTCCTGTTTGCAGCAGCAGGGGGGCTGGTTCCTGACTCGCTGAGAAGATACTTTTTCTTTTAAGGGAAACGACTGAAGATTACCAGGAAAAGTTAGAAACAAAGCAGTTTGGTTTCAAGGAAACTGATTTTTGCTGATTGTGTTTTTAGACTTTGTTTCAAAATTGTTTTGAATTAGTTTCATAAATTCGTTCCTGTCTTGTTGATGTTGGGTTTTAGTTTCAAAATAGAAGCAGAAAAGCTGTTTTCAAGATAACGAGATTTTCTGATTTTCTCCACAAAAAGCGACTCCTCTTTCTGAGTAAAAATGTTTTTAGTTATTTCGACCTGGCAAAGTTAAAAATGTCACACAGAGACATAAAAATATAAAGGTGTTCAAAGTGAAGTTCGGGGGCCATTTGTGGTCTCTCAGCTGATTTTGTGCGGTCCCCTAAAGAATAAATTGGGAAAAAACCTTTTAAACTAAAATTTACTGAGAGAAATGTTATATGCCACATAAATTGATAATCTAATCCAAGCTTTCCAGTTTCCTTTTGTTGCCATGGTACCTAGGACCACATCTACTCATTAAAATTAGTAACGTAAACTCTAAAGTTTACGTTAATGCGACTAAGTCTGCTTTTTAATGCTGTATTAAAACTCAGATAAGTACAGAAAGTGTTTTCAAATGAAGACTGACCTAGATACGGTTTTTGTTGCTCAAAATAGGCAAAAGATCATTTTTAGTTTACTTCAATTGAGCCCAAAAGTAAAAAGCAAACTGGATTTCTTTCACCATCAAATCCTATTTGCAGTTTTTGCTCCAGTTCCTACAAAAAGTCAATTTACTTTATTTGCTTAATTGAAATAGTTCCTAGATTAAAAGAAACCACAACAACGTTTTGGTGATTTTTACATTTTTAAAAAATATTTTTTTTTGTTCCGAATTTATTTCTAAGCTTACGATTTTGGCCAACATGGCAAAAGATTTGTACACCCCTTCAACACCTTGAACAAAACAGGTTCTTTACAGTTTCTTCAGAAATCGTTCTTAGATGATGAGATTTCACTCTAAGCTCTGAACTCTTTTCTGAATGAGCTGTTTTGGCGTCCTGTCACTTTAAATCCTAATTCGCTGCTGCTGGCCACGCCCCCAACTCTGTGTTTACAGTCGCACATGAAAATGGCTGCAAACAGATTCTCATTTGTACATCTCTGAAAAGAGCCTTCTGCTCAACCAACAAAAACGGTTTCTAGAAGTCAACAACAAAAGTGGTGTTTTCCAGCAGCCATTGTAAATCAACAGAAGCTGAGCTAACATGCTGTTCTGCTTTGGTTGATAGGTAACCACCTGGCCTCGGCTGGGTTGCTAGGTAACGGCACAGGACCCATCAAATGTGACTTAACATTCAGGTGGTTTTTGAAATGGCTCATTTTCCATACACCAAAAACTTCAATTTATTGCCAATAAATATCTTAGTGATTGTTTTTCAAGAACTTGGGTTATTTCTAGAAGCAGTTGAATTTCAAATTGAAGAACAGAAATCTGCAAATTCTTTGAATAATCGATTAATCACAATTAATCCAATTAATCAAAATGTGAATTTTTCATAATAGATCCCTTTCAGGGCTGAAACTGATGGTGGAGGCTAAGAAATCTCTGTATAACGTGGAAAACTTTTGCCGATCTCACAAATGTAATGGTGCAGATGAAGTGCAATCAGGATAAATGTTGTTGTGCAACATGTGTTGCGTCAACGCTGCATCTAAAATATGGAGACTTGAGGACTGACGTCTTCACTGAAGTGTCTCCCAAATAGTTCTCTGATTCCCGACTTTAAGGACCCAAAAGAGGGTTTTGCATAAAACCCCGGAGTAATTACGTGATTACTAAGACATTCCTGGTAAGGTTCTGTCTCGAATGTTTACTCCTGGGTTTTCTTTTGTTATCTGGTTCCCACAGTCGGCTCGGTTCACTGACATTAAACGTCAGCTTGGCTGGATTTCAGGTTCTGACAAATGTCTCAGAACCAGCAGCGGATATGTGTTATGGAGTCGAACGCTTCGCTGAGATCATCCTTTCAACAACCTGTATCCAGTTAAATCACTGCAGGAGGTTTTCCTGACCCTCTCACCAACCCAGAACCAAAACCCAGTACCCAGAACCAAAACCCAGAACCCAGAACCAAAACCCAGAACCCAGAATCAAAACCCAGAACCCAGAATCAAAACCCAGAACCCAGAATCAAAACCCAGAGTGTTTTGGTTCAGAGACTCTTTCATGCTCTTATGTGTTTTCAGGAAATTTAATCCCTGAAGAAACTCTGAAACATTTAAAAGTGGAGTTGGTGTAGTCTTGATGTTTAATAACGGATTATTGCTCTGTTGTCGTATTTGGATCAATAATCAGTGATTCAAATTATTTAAATTGGGAAATTAAGTGAAAATCTCTGCATAGGTCTATAGGACTGTTTTATATCTGATGGATGCACAATGAAAATTTGCATCTGATTTGATCTTATGTTTTATTTCAGACGAGAACCGAAACGATTAATCGTATCAATCGTGATTAATCGATTATTAAAATAATCATCAACTCATTTAGTAATTAGTTACTCCTTAACAAACCAAAAAATGGGTTTTTGGCGAAAACCCCCCCAACATATTCATAGCAATAATTAAACCAAAATTGCGCTAAAAGATATGCCATGTATTTCTATAAATAAAAACCTTTTGTTTGTAAATATATTCTGCAGAAAACTTAACCCTAACTTTTGCTTCAAATTCTGTGAAAAAAACAAACAAAAAAAATCTACTATGAAGCATCTTTTCCTATCCAGTTTATTGGTTAATCCAAAAATGTATCAATTAATCTACAAATGCTCAAACGTACATGCTGTGTCATCCTATGAAAGACAATACAATGTTAATTTAAAAGAGGCTGATGATGTAGATTTATATTTTTTTGCTGTTTATTAACTGTAAAAATAAATAAAAAACATTTGTTTTCTGGTCTACAAAAACCCAACAAAGATGGGGCTGAAATGATTAATCGGATTAATTGTGATTAATCGATTATTCAAAGAATTGTCAACTAATGTAATAATCGGTTAATGGTTAACTGGAGTAGACAGACTGAAAAAAGGCCATTTGCTGAAAGAAAAACACACTCACAGCTAAAACTAAAACAATATAGGACTATATTATAGGCCTGTAACTAAACCAAAACTGTAAAAAATAATGTAGGTACATTTTGTGCGGAAATATTCCCAGGATTCCTCCAGTGCCAGAGTTTTAGATTCCCTCTGTCCAAAATCTGTAAAAAAAAAAAAAAAAAAAAAAAATTTATACTATGAATCTTTTTCTATCCAATTATTAATCAATTAATTAAAAAAAACAAAACGTATCAATTAAT
Organism: Poeciliopsis turrubarensis; assembly: GCA_010277015.1. Classification (NCBI taxonomy): domain Eukaryota; kingdom Metazoa; phylum Chordata; class Actinopteri; order Cyprinodontiformes; family Poeciliidae; genus Poeciliopsis; species Poeciliopsis turrubarensis. The sequence goes on along the minus strand of VMRN01000143.1, from coordinate 464,254 downwards.
GTACAAATGATCAAACATACACTAAAGAAATGCTGTGTTGTTGTTTGGTAAGGCATAAAATGTTTTCAGTAACACTTTATTTGACAGGTTGTGAATAAGACTGTCATGACATGATCATAAACATGTAATAACACTGTTATGATTACATGTTTATTAATAAACATGTAATAACACTGTTATAAACATGAGTTAATCTTCATGAATATTTATGACTCTTGTCATAAAGTGTTATTTTGTAAATCATGACACTTTTAATACAAAGTTGACATTATTTAAAAAGTCTGTTATGACAACTTGACATAAATCAAGAAACCATGATCTGAAATAAATTTGTTATAAAAGTCGACATTTTGAATGTCAACTTTGTCTTAACACAATTTACCAAAAGACATTTCATGACAACAGTCATATTTATTCATAAAGACTCCTTTATGTTCATGGCAGGTGTTATTACATGTTCATGACAGTGTTATTACAGTCTTATTCACACCCCATCAATAAAGTATTTTAAAAAGTAACTGAATTATTAGTTTATTTTTAATCTTTTTCTAAAACTGCATGAAAGAAGATTGAAGTGGTTAAATGAAAAATGTGCAAAATGTTCCCACTTCTTCCCGGACTGATCGCTGGAATAATTGATTGAGTGTTTTGAATCAGCTGAAAGAGTTATTGTTCAGTGTGAAGGCTTGCGTCACTTTGAGGTGTGTTAACTTTCTGCTTCTCGGGGGAGAGAAGTGAAAGCTGCTCGTTGTGTCAGAACAGGAGGGTCGGCCGTTAACCAGTTGGAAAGTTTTCTACCTTTAAACGTCTGGATGAAAAGGCGTCATTGTGAGGCTTGTCTCCAGCTGTATTCGCTCCACTTTCTGCCACCTTAAACGCTCTGTCTTCGTATTCAGGGGTCAACGCTTTCCTGTCGTAGAAATGCATTTTTTAAAAAGGGAAAGCTGAGAGAGACGTTTTGTTGGCTGGTATTTACTCTGCGCCAACATGAAAAGGTTTTATTTTACGGCTCTCCCTCACCTCCGTAAACGGAAAGTCCAAGGAGTTCACTGACAACCTGATAAGGAGTTCAGGACTTTGACTCACTAAAAATCACTTTTGTAAACACTTATAATGACTAATAGTTTCATTAATACACATTCAGTATTAACTGGAACAATAAGTAAATAGTTAAAACAGGAACATTAATAAAGGCTTTCACTTTGACAGTCACAAATATGTTCCAGCATTATCATCACCCGCTCTTAATTGTTTTACAACTTGGAAAAAATGGTTTCGTTTTGCAATAAACAGAAACACTGAGCCAGATTTTTTACTGTGTGATTGTTTATATGATGCTTCCAAGAAGGAAAACTTTCTTTCCACAACGCTGTAAATTTACCAGGAAACTTTATAAGTCAAAGAGCCGTTTCTGCTCTCAGTCCAGTTAAATTAAACTCATTCAAAGCTACAAATGGGGAAAAAAGGTCACAGTATTGTTGGCATTTTTAAACAGTTTTATTTCTGTATAGATATTAAATACAAAACAAAAATAATTTTCTTCTGCCAGACACTGACATTTCTGGAAGATTATGAAAAAAGATCCTATGAAAAGAGTGTGAAATTGACCAAAGCAATGACTGTAGAGTAGTAGGAGAAAGTAACGCGGTGAGGAAAAGTACCAGGACTCCCTAACCTCAAAGTGAAAGAAGCTTTCGGCTCTGTGTGGTTTTGTTTCAGTGAAAGCTTAGTGGGAGTGACGGATGAAAACACAAGAGCAAACTGATGGGAAACTCAGAAACATTTGAAGAGTCTGAGTAGCTTAGCTCACCCAGCGGCTCCTCCGGAGGTTAAAGTGACCTGTCGGATTTCCCCGAACAGGTTAGGACTGGCACAGAACAAGCTCATGAAATGCTTTTGTTCCAAATCATTCTTAAATAATAAGACTTCAGTTGGCTAGTTTTAGTTCCTTTCAGAATTGCTCTGGAGCCCTCTGTGGTTGCTAGGTAACGAGCGGGGCTCCACTTGGGGTTGCTAGGTAACGGGTGCGGCGCCTCCGGATTTGTTACATTCTGTAGATTTTAGAAACGGGTCATTTTCCAGACACCAAAATCATGAAATGGCCGGGCGGGTTTGGAAGTAAAGGACTTGCGAAACGTGAATTTAGCTCCATATGTCGCCTTAATTGGGTTTTTCTTCCACTCTGTTGCACATTAACTGCCTCATGTCGGCTCACAGCACGAAGGAACAACTTTTGAAAGTATTTCTTAATGATTCTGGTGGCCACTTCCTGGAAAACTACAGAAATCCTGATGAGTAATCCGTTACTTGGCGCTGTGTGTCTGAACCTTGCAGTCCATTAGGTCCCTCTGATTTCATCAGATCAGGACGCTGACGAATCGAAGAAGAGAAGTGGTTTTGGTGATACAGTCCGTCCTTCCAGCGTTTGCGGCACATATTAACACATAAAAACAAATGATGCATTTGTAATGGGAACTTGAGGTTTCTTCAGGTCAGTATTTATGAAAATCTGAGAATAAGACGTCACTTCAGCCTGGAAGTGGAGCCAACAAGGAAACGTTTGCTGCTTTTAGACGACTCATCAGGGAGTAATTTACAGTCCAGCCTCATGTTTAATGTGATGATGGGGTAAAACTGAATGTTGAGGATTCAAAGAACCCTCAGTGAATTAAAATACATTCTCTAAATAGTGTCTGTATTTAGAAAAAAATGTTAAAAACTGATGTAAAAGTATGGAAATGACAGAGAACGAGTCGTTGCCTTTCAAGTGGTGCCAGTAAAAGAGTCTGACGCTTTGAGGAAGAGTTTTCACTCAAAAATGCAAAACAAAAAGTCGTAACATCAACAGTGATTGTTCTTCTAAATAAAAAATAATGGAAAATATGTAAATGCAAATAATAATAACCATAGTCAAGGTGCAGAGTTGCTTTCTATGACATTTATTTGTTGTGTTTAGAACTTGGACTTGAGTAAAAGTCTAAATAACTTCAACAAAATCAATAATATTTTCCGGGTAAATGTCCTGAATCAGTGACATGAATTAATAAAATTCACATTATAATTAATACTTTATCTTGAGATATTTGGAAAACAAAATTCTCTGTACGGGATGCCAAAAATGTCAAAAAAGAGATGTAATAAAGAACAAAAAACAACAGGAATTAATGAAAAGACTGAAATATTCTGGCTAATTCTTTAAGTTTATTTAGTTGTACATTATAAAACTAAAATAGTAAATCTTTCTGAATTCCTGAGAGGATTTTATAGTTTCTTGAAAAGCAGCGATAAGGAGATTTTGTGAAACCTGCTGGTTCCATCCTTTTTGTTGTTCTTCTTTAATCTGAACCCATTTCTTTTTTTATCCAGCTGGTTGTTTTTTTGTTTTTGTCTTATCACAGCCTGCTTATGATCTCAGATAAACTGAAGCAGGAAGTGTGACCAGGTCTATAAAGGAGGAAGTGGAGCAGAATAACAGCTCAGTCCCTGTGTTATTTAAATATTCCATGTTTTACACAAAGGCTTTTTCACAGCTTACAAAACATCAACCAGCATTTATTTTGGCTGCAATTCCTCAGATTTGTTCACTGTCATGTTCATGATTTGACATTAAAATCGATCATGAAACTCAAGAATGTATTTGCTTTGGGTTTTAGCTTTAACTTTAATTTCTTAGACTTGAACTTATTCATTAGAGCTTTTCAGTGCAGATGTGACTAATTCCCACAGAGCAGAGGAGGACAGTCTCAGTTTTCAGGTTTTCTGTCTGCAGGCTTTTCTGACGCCAGTCATCAAGTTCGCGGGGTCGTTGTGAAACTCAGAGGTCAGACGTCTCGGCCGCCGTGTGTAAATAAACGTTTCTCTCCCGTCTGCTTGAAGTGTGATCGTGTGACCTGCAGCCGCTCGTCTCCAACAGACGGGCTGTTGTTGTCGTTTTGTGGCGCTTCAGCTGATTCTCCCCTCTGGCTGATCGTCGCTCAGCTGCTCTCACATCAGCAGGCCGGTGGCGACGGCGGCTTTTTGTTTTCTTTGTTGTTTGAATATTTTTGGACTGTCACAAAAACTGGAATATAGACAATAAAAGTAGATAATCATGTATTTTAAGCATGACTCTTATAGGCTGTTCTCTGTATTTGTTGAATAAATATTTCAAACAGACAGACATAACGTTTCATGTCTGACTTTTTATGTTTGGTCTATTTATTAATTTTTTTCCATTTGGGTTTCTAAAAACAACCTGAGCGCTTTCAACAACCACCTGGCTGTTTTTTGGCAGTAATTTATTGTGTTCAGGGTTTGAAAAATGAGCCGTTTCAAAAATCTCCCGATTGTTAAATCACATTCAACTGCTCTGCGACGTTACCTAGCAACGCCAGCCAATCCCAGCCTGTTACCTAGCAACCCAATCGAAGCTCCAGCACGAGTGACAAGTGTTTTGTTGTTGACTTACCATCCAGAAAGCAACTTCCTGCCTTCTTGTTGGTTGTGCAGGAGGCTCCACTTCTGCTTTTCAAAGATGTATGGTTGTATAATTGTGCAGCTGTTTGCAGCCATTTTCAGGTGTAAACACTGAGTTTTGGGGCGTGGCCAACAGCAGCTTATCGGGACAAGATGATTGTGATTAAATGCAGTTACTTTATGCAGTTTCGTTATATAAAACATATTTCTTCGTGTCCCAAAGAAATGTGTTACAAATGGGAATGTGCTTCAGCAGCACTATTTGTGCTTGTGGGACAATAATTACTGCGAGAAAGTCACAGTTACCTTAAATTTAAAAAAAATAGTTCTTATAGTCACTTTTATTAGAATGCGGCTGAAATCGTTTGGTTTAGGAGTCAAAGACCTTCAGAAAGCCTGGAGAACTGAAGATCGGCAGCAAAGCCAAATAAATAAGTGAGAATCAAGTTTTCTGCACAGACTGTGGATCCTGCCACCTGCAAACAACACAATGGGAGGGGAGGAGCAGTTTTACCTCCTCCCAGTGATGTAATGGGACAAAATTTATTATAGCGGCGCACAAACAGACTGCCGGACAGGAAGTTTAGACTGAGTTTGCACCATTGTGCTGCTTATACTCATGAACGGCCATTCGTCTGTCCGTCTATCCACTGAAGGAGCCGAAATGCAAAGTCCTAAATACTTACTTCACTTCAAATTCTGACGCCCAATTGGTTCCTTTTTCTCCTGTCCTGTCAATGTCTCCTTTTGTTTATATTAATATTTAACATGCAGCAGAATTTGGCTGCTGACTCACTGGAAAAATACAAAATCTGTTTTCAATGCCCTTGAAATGAGACAAAACTACCTCATTAGTGACATTATGTGAGATTTAGGAGCTTGATTTTAGTAAATAATTGGTTAATATTTATGGAAAAATACTTTAACGAAAAATAAATCTGGTTGCTAGGTGACAGCCTGGGCTTGGCTGGGGTTGCTAGGTAACAGCTTAGTTTCCGTTGGCACTGGAACTAGACCGTTTTTTGTCAACATTAAGGAATTATTTACTTAAAACAAGCTACTACATGCTGCTGAAAAGTTCATTCATAAGTTAATTTTGTGTTATTTCAACTAGACAAAAAGTACTTGGTCAAACTTTGTGTTTTTGCAGTGCAGGTCGCAGAAACTCTGAAGAGATGAAAGCTTTGTGAATTTAGATTCAAATTTTACGAAACAAGATGCAGTTTTTATTCTTTCTGTCCACCAAACTTTGTCTGGTTGTAATCCAGAGGCGAACACGTTTGTTTCCTTTACAAACGGACAGCAGCGTTTCAGACGGAGGTAAAACCATCACACGTTTTCTGTCCTGATATGTCGAAATGACGGTCTGAGTTATTTATGTCAGATTAAGCTCAGATGTGTGGAATGTTCTTCTGGTGACGGCTCGCTCAGACAACACAGGATCTGAGTGTTTGTCTGAGTCCAGATGAAAACAGCTGATGGAGGAACCAAGTTGTCAAAATGGAAAATAACTTATTTAATTTGGTGGAGACCGTCAGACTTTTCAGTCCACAGTTTGATGAACTGTTTGATTCCCAAACAGGAAGTCCTCTCCTTGGCGAAGCCGACCCCTCAGGCTGAATTCCTCTCTGCTGATCTTTGTGGATGTCAAGCATGAAGCTACATGTTTCTGGCCTCCACATTCCTCCCTTATCATCTGCTGAAATGTGTTGGAGGGACTCCAGATATTTTTCTGGCTGACTCAGAATAGACGCAGTTCGAGCTTTTGATCGGGACGCAGCGAACGCCTCCCAAACAAATGGGGGAAAAACAGATTTATTCTCCTTAATCAACCCGCAGATAAACGACACAACATCAGGTGGAGATAATTGTGATGCAGATCAGCCACCAGCATCGTGTCCCACTGGTTTCAAACACTTGATGCCATAAACAAACTCTGGCCTGAAGGCACAGGTTCTGGTTGATGAATCATTTTTACATTTGATGCCTGTAGTTGTACATTATGTGCCTGATGAAAGCTGATCTTTGCTAGTTTTATTTTTTATTTTTTTAACATTTCACAGTATTTATTTATTTTCTAAGCAATAAAAGCGGTAATTTATGTTGTTTAAAGAGTAACTTCTTGCAGATAAGTTGTACAAATTGGTCCTAACTGCTGGTATCTTTATTTTACTGCAAATTGTACAAAACGTTTTGTAAAATTTGCAATATTTAGCCTCAAACCAGCTCAGCGCTGCCCTCATCGGTTGAACGGTGGATACTGCAAACAATTCCCCTTTTGGTTAAAGTAGAATATTCTTGCTTATTTTGTTTAAATAAATAAACCCTCATATATTCCCTGCTGCATGAACTGGTGCTTAGAGGTGCTATCTTTAGGTGTGAGCTGCGACTCGCACCCCAACAGCTATTGGTACATTTATTAGCATTAAAACAATTTAAATTAAATAGATAAATCCATAGAAATGAGTGGATTATGTTTATATTTAATGGTTTTTCTGTTGTTGTGCTTCTAAGTTGCAAATAGCCGTAAATGTAATTAATGCACGCAACACCTAAAGAATAATTTATTTTTTTATTTCCATGTTGAAAGTTTAGCATCCACAGTTTCAGAATCTGTTCAGAGAACAAAGCAAAGAGTTTGATATTTTAGTTTTAATGAGCATGGTGTGTTATTCTGGGAGGTTTCAGGCCGTCAGCTCCTGGATGCTTGTTGGATTAGTGATGCTCAGCCTGAGGAGTTTTCTGGTCGGAACCGCCGCTGCTTCTGCAGCTCCTGGTTTGCGTTGCGTGTCTGTTTGTGTGACTTCCTGCTGCTCCGTGTTTGGGCCACACCTAATGTTTAGTCACGCTTAATGTTGCTGCCGTGTTGACGTCTCGCAGGGCTTGGTTCCCATGCAACCCAATGACAGACTGCTGGACGTTTTCAGAAGACTTTGCTCATGTTTCAGGCTTCCTCCTGGAAATGCGGTGATTTTTGGACCATAAGTGCTATTTAAGCATCTAAAAAATGTAATCACATACGCCGTTAGAGTTTCGCTGACCGAGCCTTATTTGGTATCTTCATGAATCTGCAGCTCTGCTCTGCATCGTGGCTTTGATTTGAGGCGGTTTTTAGAGAAAATAACTGAAGGTTAGATAAAAGTCTGGCTGTTCAGAAAGCTAAATCGCCTCACCAGCAGATGCAGCAATCTAATGTGGAGCAACTTAAAGATTGCAGATTGTGGTGATTCGGAAACTTGAGGCCGTTTGAGTCTTTGAGGTGGACAACCGCAGAGGCATTGAAATGATTCCTGGTCGCTGAGGCACTGAAAGGCGAATAATGTGATAAATGAAAGGAGCAACTTTCAGTCTGGTTGGAAAGACGAATTTAAAAAATTAAACTTATAAAGAGACGCAATAATTTAATGTCCTGGATCTGGAAAAAGAAAAAGGTTGTAATGTTTTGTTTTTTTCTGTCTTCGCAGGACGTTTGGATTCCAACATTTGAATTTTCTGAGGAGTAAATTTTAATTAAAATTTTCTGGCTGTGAGGATTTTTCTCCTGAGGAAATTTGTGGATTTTCTATTTTTCCCATCTGAAGCCCCTGGAGTCCGCCTGTAGATTTTTATTTTTTAATCTACGGTGGGGGTTTTTCAGGGTTTTACCCTCTGACTGTCTACATTTGTGTGGCTTTTTGTCTGGATGCCCCAGGATTACCCACAGACTGCAGTTCCTTCTCGGGCCTGCAGGGCGGCAGCAGAGAGCACCGGCCAGCCGCTGGACAGGCAGACCGTCGGCATGAGCGACTTCTGGCACAAGATGGGCTGCTGCGTGGTCGCCAAGCCTCCTCCGGTGAGAAACCAACACCTCTGGTTCCGATCCACAAGGGAACCCATTTTACAGTTACACTGTAAAAAATTAACAGATTAAATGCAACCTAAATATTTACTTTACAAACTGAAAATTTTAGATTTAGTTCTAAAGCTAAATATTTAATTTTGCAAACTACATATTTAGGATTCAAATTAAATATTCAGTTAGAAAGCTAAATACTTAGTTCACAAATAAATGATTAGGTCTTATTTTGAAAATTTAAAATTTAGTTAGAAAACTATATACTGTGGAGTTAAGTATTTAGTTTGAAAACTAAATATTTATTTAGAAAATACTTAGTTTAAAAAATATTTAAATATGTAATAAAAATACAGCGAAAGCCCTGAATATTTGATAACAGTAACTTATTTTAAGTTGGCCATTGAATTAACATCTTGGATTTTTTTCATTAGATTGATACTTTATTAACTGAAGATGCACTGAGAGATTGTTTGTAATCAGCTGATTTTATGCATAACTGGGTCAGATCTGAACCTCTTGGGTGTGTACATTTTGAAAAAGACTATTTTTAGTTCTGTGAGGGGAAACTCGATAGTAAATAAGTTTGTCAGCTTTCCTTCAGCCTGAAGTTACAGGAATCTGTTGAAACAAAGTTGTTCTTTCTTATTGTTTTGAGGAGTCTATTTCTGGCTATCAGATTATTCTGGATTAGAAAATCCTGGCAGTCTTGAAAGAAAGGGCAAGAGTTGCTCAGTCTACTGATTGCTGTTAGTGGTGCTAACGTTGCTCATCAAGCTAACCGCTAATGTAACAATACTTGAGATTCTCCCAAAAACACTTAGAACTACCTAATTCAAGAGTTCAAACAGAAAATAATATGGTGGAAACTAAACTGGTTATCATTAGAAGCTAAATATGTTCGCTACTATTTCTGCTGTTGCAGATCAACCAGTTACTACCAGGAAAAGAAACAGCCAACGTTGCCTCAAGTAGCTTTGCACATTGTGTGATATTTTAAGAATATTTTATAAAAACTGCAATAGGTGAATTTTCCACAAATAATGTATAGTTACATAAGTAAATAGCTTGTTTGCACTTTTTCTCATTTCTCCGATCACATAATGTTTGTTTATGATATGATAAGTCTTAAATGTGAATTTTCAGCCTATGTATGAATAAATACTTGTGAACTTTATGAGAAGGGAAGAAGCTTTAATGCTAACTTTACCCGAGCACCGACTGTTGATTCACCTAAACGAAGTTCAACCCTAAACATGGCGACTGGATTTGTTCCAACAGATGTGTCGTCATGATGTCTTCACCAGTGAGAAAACAAAAACAGAACTGGACTCTCAGTTCCCCCTTTTTAAACTTCATGCCAAAACGGCATACAGTAACAGACCGGATTATTCTGCAGTCACTGCTGGTGGAAAATATTTAGCTTCTGATGTTTATTCACCTGATTACGATTCAGGCGTTGCTAAGAATGACAAGAAGAAAAGTGGATGTACGTTTCCATTCATTCAAATTTCATGCTTTATTGGCATCAATGTTGCACCAAAATTGGTTGAACAATTAAATTAATTTCAGTATTTCTGGTTCAGTTTCTAGTTCAAATACCTTAATACTCTTGAAATACGACAAAACAAATTACAAGTAACTTTTCATCAAATATAGGAACTTGTTTAAAGTCAATAATTCTTCAGTATTCATAAGAAGTCCTAGTTCTATTGACAGATTATTTCACAATAAAGGCAGACTGTGCTGTTACCTAGCAACCCCAGTCAAGCTCAGTCCGTCACCTAGCAACCAAATTCTAGTTCCTTGGCAGATTCTTTCACTTGTAACATTTTCCCATAATCTGTCACTTATAACAGATTATAAGTGACATCACTGCAAGTGGAACTAGGACTTTTAAAAAATCGATATTGAGGAATTATCTACATCTCGCTGACAATTTTCTTGTTAGTTAGTTTTGTCTTATTTTACAAAGTACTAAAATATCTGATCTACAAACTAGACAAGAAATACCTAGGAAGAGTTTGGGTTCTTGCTGCATAGGAGCCTGTTATAGTAACTTATTAACCTGGGACTGTGGGAAGAAGTTGGATACCAGGAGAGAACTCATGCATTCACACTGAGAACAAACTCCATGCAGAAGATTCAAACCCAGGACCTTCTTGCTGCAACAGTGATACCAACGTGCAGCCTGACACAGAAATCCACAACCAATGAAACTGTGTCAACTCAATTTTAGTTTAGAATCGATTAAAGTTGTATTTTGTGCAGGTGAAAGCCTGTAAAATTAGTTTTTGGCTAAGGGTGCATTCACACCAGCCCTGTTTGGTCCGCTCTAATCGAACTCAAGAAAGTCCAGTTCGTTTGAAGAGGCGTGAATGTGTAATCGAACTCTGATGTGGGCCATAAAAGCTAACCCTGGTCCGCCTAAAAATCAAGGTCTTGGTTCAATTAAAGTGAACTCTGATGTGATTCCAAGGGAAATGTGAATGGAAAGCGGCCTGGAGTCCGCTCGAACGACAGACTATAGCGCAGGGATTTCTGGGTAAACACAATCAAAACAAACACGCTAGTCTGGCGCTAGTGGAAGAAATGGATCTTTTACCAAAGACAAAAGAAAAATCCTACTACTGCTAAAGTCTGACAGTTTTCCACTTTGTGGAAAAGCAAGTTGCGCTCAGTGTCTTCTTTGGTTTTCATGTCGTTTCCTTCAGTGGTTCTTGTTGCAGCGCCACCACAGGCGAGGAGGGGAACACATTTTGCAAAGTATTTGATTTGTTTGACAGAGTCTGGTGTGAAAGTGAACCGCACCAAATGAAAATGTAACAAATGTTGTGACTTTGATTCCCAGTCAAACCCTGTCTGCAGGACTATCAGGTGTGAAAACAACCCAAATCCTTACAAACCTAATTCAAACTAAAAAATTTGATACGATTTTATAACAGCTATTCCCATGGCGAGTGTAAGTGAATGTCTCACCTGAACTGTAATGTTTAACGTGCTAAATAGCTAACAAAGCCCCTGGCTCTGTGGGCATGAAACCCCGCCACATGTCCCGTCACATTGAGCGTACAGATACAGAGTACGCTGGCGGTGCTGGGAGGAAGTTCTGGTTCTCTCTGGGGATCTCCTCCCTCCTTCCTCCGCCTGTATTTTTAGAGTTTTCTGTTTGTTCCATTGTACCGCTGCAACAATACACCTTTAACAAACACACCGAGACACACAGCAGCCAGCAGGGACTTCGCTCTGGAACCAAAAAAAGACGTTACTCTTTCAAGATCTGCAGCTGTTCCAGAAAATAACGGAAAAGAAATGAATGCCACTGTCTTTTAATCATTTCAAGCATTTTTAATTGCCTCTAATTACATTTTCAACAATTTTTTCCTCTAGTTTTTAATGCAAATATCTTAATGCACTTTCAAAAAGACAAAACAAACTTACAAGTGACTTTTTAGAGCGTGAATAATTCCTTAATCTTGAAGAAAAAGTACAGATTATTTCATTTATAACATGGAAAAATGTCCTGTTATAAGTGAAATAATCTGCCAGTGGAACTAGAACTGGTTGCTAGGTGACGGGCTAAGCTCGGCTGGGGTTGCTAGGTAACGGCACAGTGCCAGTTGACTGTCAGTGTAATAAGTATATATATATATATATATATATATATATATATATATTTTAATCAATATTAAGGAATTATTTACTTTAAAAACATTGTTTTTTAGCAACCTATATGTTGCTTAAAAGTTACTTTCAGTTAGTTTTTGGCTTATTTCAAGACTGATACAAATTACTGGGTAGGATTTTGTTTTTGCAGTGTATATGTTTTTATAACTCTTATGACCCTTTTTGTCCATTTGAGTCATTTTTTTGTTTCAGTTTTGTGTCTTTTCCTTTTATATTTTAATTTTTCACTGTACTTTTTGTTTTGCTTTCTAGATTATTTAGTTTCACTTTATAATATTATTGGAAGGTTTTATTGCAATTTGCACCCCATATTTTATGATTTTATTTGTTTTTTTTTCTGTGGTTTGTAAAATTGGTGACTGACTCATAAAGGGGAACCTGAGCCCATCAGAGTGATGCACAGTAAGCTGCTCTGGGCCGTAAAGTGGCCTGCGTCAACGCTATTTGTTGAACAGCTGATGGAGTTAAACAACATAGCACCAGGATCAGCTCCATATGTCTGTGACGTGCTTTTATTTTGAAATTCCAGCTTGTTCCTTTGATGCTGGTGACTCGGATTACATGATGATGATATTTGGGATGAAGAAGAAGCAGCTGTTTATCAGCCCAACACAAAGGTTGCCAGGAGAGACGTTTTTTCCTGTCACTCTGCTTTAATTGCGGCAGACTCTGTGTTGCGTAACATAAACTGCTCCAGGATTAGATTAGGCCTCAGTTTGTTGAATCTTAAAGCATACTGCTGCCATTAAAATCTGGCAAAGTCATAGCTGTGTGAGCAATCCCAAGGTTATGCTAAATGACCACAAGTAAATCTGAAACAGAGAGCTTCACAGAAGCAAGGAGAGTTTGTGTCGCTGTTGAGCTAAAAGTTGCAGCTCCTTGTTGTTGCAACACCTCAACCCGACTCACATGTCCTGATGAAATTAAGAGTCAAATTCCTCCCAGTTTGTCCATCTGCGCTGCCCGGTTGCTTTTTTTTTAATTGCTGTTGCCATGGCGGCAGCTGTAGCTGTGGAGGAGGCCGCGTGTAGGCCGAGCGGTGAGTCACTCCCAGCTGGTTGGACGCAGGAAGCCGCTGCAGTGTGTGGTCTGAGTCTCCATCTCACAGAAATTTTCCCCTCTTCAAACATTTGGAACCACTAATGAAATTAAAGGGGCAGCATTATGTAAGAGCTTCACGTCATGTCATAATGTTGTTCCCTCATCAAAAACATCCCTGCAGCGTCGTTTCTTCGATGCATTTCTGAGAAATCCTTTAGTCTCCATGGCAACCATTCAGCTGTGCAAAACGCCGGGGTGGACCAAGCTCCGCCTTCGAGTCGCAGCTCCTCCTCGCAGCTAACGAGCTTCCACCTCCCAGCGCTTAGGTCCCCCACTCAGCTCCTTCAGACTAGCCAGCAGCAATTAGCAAACACCTGGTGGGACTGCCGAGCTCGTTAAACGAGTTTGTTCTCAGTGTAACGACTTCCTGAAGTCTGAGTTTCAGAAAGAGCAGGAGTTTTTAAAGAGACAGAGGCCCAATTTCATTGCATTGAATTACAAAGTCAAATTTCTTTAAAGTGAAATTAGTTTTATAACAACTGAGGGTAACATAGTTACTTGATTGTGCTACAAAATGGTCCTATGTGGCTGGAAAGACATAATCCTGTCTCTTAATGTCATCATTAGAGTAAATGGTAAAATACTATAAAGCAGCTTTGATAACAGGTCCAAACCCCTTCAGCCCTGATCTTCCTGATGCATTTTTCTTTTTTCTCAGTTGTTTTTTTGTATTTTCTTCATTGTTTTATTTGTGGGTTTGCTTCCCTCTTGAATCTCTTCTTAAGCTTTGACAAACCAGTTTATGATCAGTGTATCTGTATTTTTTAAACATATATTGTCTGAAATTATCCCAGAAACTGCAGCTCCAGGCTTTGTGTGATCTTCAGGGCTTGTCGTCTCGCTTGTGTTCACCCATCACTTTTAGTTCTGCTGGGTTACATAAAGGCTCTGGATAATCCCGAGCATAAGCCTCTTAAATCACATCTAAATGGTTTTGATTGCGGCTTGGATGTGTTTCCACACAGCGGGGTTTGCTGGACTTCAGGAGGCGAACGAGGTTTTAATGAGGGGTTTCATTGGCTGATTCCCAGAACTCCGAGTGTCCCTGAATGCACCAAAAGGAGCTGAACTCTGAGGGAACCTTAAATTAAAACCTAATTCCAGGTGTTGGATGTAATTTCTGAAGCAGAATCTGTTGTGCGGTGCTCCTGTTTTATCGCGGAGGCCTCGTGGTTCCTCTGGGGTTTTTTTCTTGTTCTCCGTCTGTTGCGTCACGTTTTGTTGTTCCTACATGATTCAATGTGGTGATTTGAGTCTGAGAGTATGTGGACATGTGGAGACGCATCAGGGACAGACCATCGGAGGAACAAAAGAGACGCATAAGAAAGATATGAAAGTATTTCAACACCAGCATCGTCACATTAGGGCAGCGGTCCGCTACACTGCAAAAAACCTTTCCGAGTAATTTTGGTCTAATTTCTAGTACAAGTATTTCAATATACTTAAAATATGTATTTTATATCAATATTAAGAAATACTGACTTAAAACAATCTCCTAAATTGCTGAAAACTTCTTTATAAGTTAGTTGTTGTTGTTGTTTTATTTTTTATTATTATTATTTCAAGTGTATTAAGATAATTACACTACAAACTGAACTAAAATACCTGGTAAAATTTTGTGTTTTTGCAGTGCACCTGTTGCTTAAAAACCAATAAGGAAATGTTGTTGTTTTTTTTTTTTTATTATGAATGCAACAACAAACAAGAGCTTTTCTCTAAATCTTTTTGCAAAATCTTTATATAAAAAAATATAAGAAGCTCTTAAAAGTATCTTTAAGTTTTTACTAGTTTAAACCAAATTTATTTTTTTCACTTGTTATAAAATCTGAAAATACAAAATAATTTAAATTTAATTTTGTTTGACTTCCATTATAAAACATTTTATGTTGCACTGCAAAAACACAAAATCTTAGAGAAAAGTCAGAATTAAAACAAATACAGAGAAAACAAAAATATAGTCATTAAAAATTGAGATATAAAAAGAAAAGTTTCACAAAATGAAACGGAGTGATGACAAAAAGGCACATAGGATAAAACTGCTATGTCCATTAAGACCTATAAAGATACATGCACTGCAAAAATGTGTGTTTGGTTTTGATTCTAGTGGAAATATTTTAGTACACTTGAGATAAAATAACTTACGAATCACTTTTCAGCAAGATATGAGCTTAAGACAAAAATTTCTTAATATTAATTTAAAAAAAATTGTTACACTGACAACTGACACTGTGCCGTTACCTAGCAACGCCAGCCATGCCCAGCCCGTCACCTAGCAACCAAATTGCTGGCTGATTATTTTACTTATGTCAAGACATTTTCCCATGTTATAAGTAAAATAATTTGTAAGTGGAACTAGAATTTGGTTGCTAGGTAACGGGCTGGGCATAGCTGGTGTTGCTAGGTAACGCGCAGGGAACCAGTACTTTTTAAATGAGTGAATAAGAGGAAATAATTTACTTGAAAGTCAGTTTAGTCTTGTTTCAGGTGAACTACGATGTTTGCGCTAGAAACTGGGTCAAAACCACTTGGTTGGATTTTGTGTTTTTGCAGTGCAGAGCAGCAGGTGCGCCATCTGTCCACGTTGTTTTCAGTTACAAGCCTGTTACAGTCAAGCATGATTTCTTTCTCAGATTTCCTTTCTCCTTTATCTAAAGTGAAAAATCTCTGTCTCTGTGCAGAAGAAGAACAGGAGGAAGATCGACCGCAGCATGATCGGCGCGCCGACAAACTTCATCCACCTAACGCACATCGGCTCCGGGGAGATGGGAGACGGCCTGCAGCCGGTGAGACGGCACCGCTTTAATTTCTGACCTTTACGGTTTACGTGACTGTAACTCAAGAGAGAAAGTAAAAGTAAATCCGTGCAGCTTCCCAGCAAACAGAGATGGCCAGGCTTCGGTCCAGCCTGAGGACAGAGGCGCTCTCTGTGTGTCTGGGTGTCAGGAAGTGTCTTGTGGCACTGCATCCTTCCTGCTTCTATTTTGGCTTTTCTGTCTTACATCTGGCATGTGGAAATCTGCCTCCACTCCGGCGGTCACTGAGGTTGTTCTGGACCAGCCTAGAAATCCTGCTCCAGTGTCGTTTGGTGTGAATGCAAGAATACATCAAACTAATGACTGAGTTTTTCCACCTGGAGCTTACTTAAAGGGGATTTTTGTTAGCAAAATTAACCTTTTCATACTTCCATGTTGGTCTTCA
The DNA here is from genome assembly GCA_010277015.1 of Poeciliopsis turrubarensis. Taxonomy (NCBI): domain Eukaryota; kingdom Metazoa; phylum Chordata; class Actinopteri; order Cyprinodontiformes; family Poeciliidae; genus Poeciliopsis; species Poeciliopsis turrubarensis. The sequence continues at coordinate 447,981 of VMRN01000143.1, read as the reverse complement.
TTGCTTCTAAAAACAGACCAAGCTCTTAAAAAAAATCTACCAGCTGTTTTTTGACATAAATTAATGTGTTTTAGGTGTATTTCAAAAATCTCTTCAATGTTAAATCAGAATTGACTTGCACACTGCAAAAACACAAAATCCTACCAAGTAATTTTGCTAATGTTTGCTCTAGTGCAAATATTTCATTACATTTGAAATAAGACAAATAGAGGCTTGTTTTAAGTAAATAAGTCCTTAATATTGATTAAAAAGTTCTAGTTCTAATGGGAGATAAATTAACTTTGAGAAAAATGTCTTGCTATAAGTTAAATTACCTACCTATTGAACTGGATCTTTTTCATTGATTTATAAGGAATTGTTTAGTTAAAACAAGCCTATATATCTTTACTTTTAAGTTAGTTTGTCTTATTTCAAGTTTGATAAACTATTTGCAAGTAGAAACGAGCAAAATTGCTCGATACAATTTTGTGTTTTTACAGTGCAGTTCACTGTTACCTAGCAACCCTAGCGGAACGCCAAAACTTTTGATCAATGCTGTACAATGGCTGCTGGAAAAGACAAGCGTCCATCCAGAAACCACTTGCTGCATTCTTGTTATATATAAAATATTCATTAATTATTATTTTTAATAAGTTAAACTTGTTTGTTTATTTGTTTGTCTTAAATTAACTTCTAAATAATACATGCATATTTTCTTTTGATGAAAAGTATGCAAAAGTTTGTTTGGTCCATTACGTGCTCAATTTTAAGGAGTTAAAATATTTTATATACTAACATGTATTATCTAACTTTTTTCTCTAGTTTTAAATCTTTATCCATTGCTGTGAGGATTGTTTAACGTGCTGTGTGTCTCCTGCCGGGTGACTAAATGTTTTGTTTTTGTTGTTTGTTTTAACAGTCAGGGTCTGTTCAGGAGCAGATGAGGTCTAAAGGCCCCAACATGAACTGCAGGAACAGCCTGTTATAGCCGGTAAGGACACAACTCTCACTCTGAGCAGGAAAAACTGAAGAGATTAATGTTGGGTAACTCAGTCTGTGTTACAACCTGCAGAACTGTTGAAAGCATTGTGACTCTAAAACCTTATGATTCATTATTTGTTCAGTAATTCTGACCTGGGATGACGCTCAGTCTGATCACAGCCGTGTGACGTTTAGGCAAAATTTTCCTCATTTTTAACCATTAGATCTCATTTAGGTCCCCAAAAATTAAATAATAAGCAAAGGGTTATTTGACTGAAGGCTTCAGTGACCAATTTTGTAGCTGCGGGAGAAAACGGCTCGTCTCAGGAAAGAGTTTCAATAAAAACACTGAAAACTCCAAATATTTTACACATTCAGATAAAATTTGTATGTCATCTGTGACTCTTTTGCAGAACTGAAGCCAAATTACAACTTATTATTACGCATAAGCTAGCGTTAGCACTGCTAGTAAAAAAAAGGTAACTTGTCATTTAGTTAAAATATTTACACAGAATCTGTACGTTGGTTAGAGCAGGATAGAAGTGAAACAACAACACACCGAAAATCTGAGTCATTATTTATCATTCTAGCATAAAATATTAGCATCAAAGCTAGCTGCTACTAGCAGCTACAGAACTGGTTGTTTAAACATATTTTGTTGCTATCAGATATGACAGAAATAAAAAAACACACACAGAAAAAAACTAATTTCACTCCTCATTCCTGCTTCTGTTCAAGCTAACAGTTTCGCAGCGATAATATTAGCATTGTAGTGCTAGCTGGAACTGCTACATGCGGTTGGAAAGTTGTTTATTTTGTGCATAAGATGTCAGTCATTTTTATTTTTATTGAAAACCATAATAGTGAAACCTCTTCTGACTAATGTTTGGATCTTAATCACATAAAAAGCCAATGGAACATCTTCTCATCTTCTTGTTTTTAATTTTGATTTACACACAAGAACTGCCCTGTTTAGTGTGTGGAAAATATCAAACCTCAAAATGCCTTGATATTAATTAAATGATATACAGTTTCATTGTTTGAAAATGAAAAAAAAATTATGCCTCCTTTTGATTTATTGGCTCTTACACAGGATCAACTTTCTCTTAGATTATGACTCTAATGGAGTAAATAAATGCTTTCCTGCATGCTAACTGCACATTAAATGATTTAATTTTAAATCTCTGGCTCTTTTTTGTCCAGGATTGTATTAAATTGACTCAGACCAGCTGACTGACCTCCTCCGCACTCTGAACCTCTGAGCCTGTCCTCCATCATCCAGCTGACGGCTTCATCCCACCCTGCTGCCCTGCCGAAGTGTCACTGAGCAACAGTGGAACCCTTCTGACCTGCATTTTAGAATTATTGAGCAAATGTAATCATCATAATAATATTTTTTGTTTGTTTCTTTCACCCTGGTCAGGTCTGAAAGTAGGTAGGCAGATAAAAATTACACTAATGTTATTTTTGGGGGTGGATTTGTCACCAGGTCTCTCATCAGTATTAAATTAGATAGATCATATCGTTATTATGTGATCAAAAAAATCTAATCAGGAATATAAAACACTGCATTTAACTGCTGGTGAGTCTAAATTTTCTAGATATTTTATTCTGCTGAACTCTTACACTGCAAAAACGCAAAACAGACTTAAGTTTTTCTTCTAGCTTCTGGTTCCAATATCTTAGTACACTTAAAATAAGACAAAACTCTTTCAACTAACTTTTCTTCAATATTTAAAACTGGTTTTGTTGGCAGATTATTTCATTTTTACCTTAAAAAGGAATGTCAGAAGTGAAATAATCAGTGGAACTAGAACTTGGTTGCTAGGCAACAGCTTAGACCCTGTTGATCCTGGGTCTCGTACTTTTCCATCAATATTATGGAAGTCTTGACTTAAAACAAGCTTCCATATCATCCTGAAAAGTTAGTTTGTTGGATTTCAAGTGTATTAAGACGTCAGTAGAACAACACTTGGCGAGATTTTGTGTTTTTGCAGTGTATTATTCAGCACCTGGTGTTTTTTCTGCTGTTCCCCAATGTTAGACGTCTGGTGACGTCATTGGACTTCATTTCCCAGAATCCTTCAGGTTGGTCGTCACCATCTGGGTGCTCTGTGACGACAGACTCTTGTTTTAAGGAGACAGAAAAGTCCCTTTTCTTTTTTTGATACACTGGACTGGAGTGTGTGTGTGTTTAGGGGGAGGCGTGTACGTGTGTGTGTGCTTTTAATATCTGAACATTGTGGGGAACTTCAGTAATTTTATTTGTGGACATTTATGGTAAGTCTCCGGCCTCTGTCTTTAGAGAAACAAATTTGAGGTCACAGGACTGGATGATGTCAGCGGTGGCCTATAAAAAGGTATAAAAGAAGCACAGACATGTGAATGTGTGTGTCATAGTGTTCCCAGTTTAGTATAAACAACCCACATGTCTGCAAGTTCTCTTTTAATCTTATTTCTCTCTAAAAAGAGAAATGTTCGGCCCATTCCAGTGATGGCTTGGGACGAGAAAAATGTTCTTCGGCCATCAATGTTTAAGATATTTCTAGTATTTTAAGACATTTCATGCTGCACCTGGTAGTGAACGTAGAGTTTGACTGCTTTATGTTGTGAGTGCTTGACTTAAAAGAAAATCTGTGTTATTTGTAATTTTATGCTGTTTGGGGGGATTTAATGTGTGATATTTGTTGAATTTATATTTCTCGTTTCTTTGGTATCTCACCCCATCCTGATTATCTTATTTTGCTTATTTAGATTTTTGTTTTAGATTTTAGGCTTTTAAGTTTTTACATGTCAAAATTTCTGTATTTCATGTCTTGAGCAAACTTTTAAACACTTTGAGATATTGTGAAACTGAAACTATTTTGAGACACTTTGAGCTATAATATTTACTTCAGATGATTTTTTTAAAAAGCAAAATATATTAAATTTGTTCAGGTTTTATGCCTTTTGGTTAATCAGATAGATTAATTACAGCGCTTTGTAAGAATAAAATCTTGTGCAGTGCCAAATAAAACTGTACAGTCCCTTTGAAACAAGTATTTTTCTAGTAATTGAAAAACGTTTATGTAAATATTTTATATTTTTCTTTTATATTTTGTACCTATATCAAGGTCCAAACGTGTCAACAGTTCATTAAAACACCACAAAGACACAGAAGAAGAATAAAATATGTATATGTTCACTGAATGTCATGTCACTAAAGTTCTTATATTTTCAAAGTATGAAACCTTTACATATTTAACAGGAGTGAAAATCCAGACTTATGTTATAAATTAAAGATTGGGTGATTTTTAATTTCTGGTCCAAACATGTAATTGAAACACACAGAAAAGACAAAACTATAAATTCTTGGCAGACTTTTATCATTCCCATAGGAGTGAAGTTTAATCTTATTTTCCTTACAAAATAATATTCAATTGAAAAACAGTAATTAACATTGAAGCTAGCAATAGCAATGTCACATAGCTTGGTGAAGCTCGTGTTACCGCTGCTTTAATATGAATTGTTAAAATGTTTACCAAAATAGATCAAGAGTTATAAAAGTCAGACAAAAAAAAAATCAGAGCTGAAATCAACTCTTCGGCGTTGGGATTGAGGGAAAGCTAACCGCTACAAGAAGATGAAAATGGTTTAAAACTGAATGAATCCCTGCTGTAAAAGTTTTTGAATAATACAAGAATGATCAGGTGTCACACTGTTTTGGAGGAACATGGAAACGGAGAGATTAACAGACCTGCAACCAAACCTTCCATTTCAGTTTGCATATGAGCTAGCATTAGCATGACTAGCTACTACAAAGGAGAGAACATTTTGTGGTCATACTAAATCAGAACTGTTTTTTAACGTTTAAATGTCTGAAGAGATAATTAGAGGGTGTTTAACAATTATTGATATTGCAGTACAACACAGCTAGCTACTACAGGAAATTGGAAAAGTTGTAGCTTAAAAGCCTCGTTAGCCACTGCTATAAAAATGTTGAGCTAAACCTGTAAAAAAGGTTTTTGTTTGCTACGTCATTGCAATACATAGCAATGACATAGCTAAGTCATTGCTATGCCATTGTGGAGATGGACAAAAAATAAAAACAGCTGAAACTAAATCTATATTTATTATTCCTGTTTCCATAAAAGATACAAGTTTAGCTGACATATTGAAACTAAGAGCTCATGGTGGCACAGAAAGGTATTCTTTGATACAGTCCCTAATAATATCATTTACAGACTTAAATGTTTTGCAGATCAAGAGAACTGTTCTAGTCTGGTGTGCTTATATCTGTCTGACAGGTTTGAATTTGTTCATATTAATGACAGTTAATCGTTAGTTATGGAATACCTCAGGGCTCGATGCTCGGGCCCCAACTCTTTACTATATATCTGATTCCACTAAGTAAAATTACTAAACAGCTTTGGGTAAATGTCTACTGCTAACAATACCAAATGTTAGCTTATCATTCCTATTTTCATTAAACCTTTTCATGTAAGTACTGTAGCACAGCCAGGTGCAGTAGGTAGTTAGAAAAGCAGCAGTCTCCTAACATATATGTATTTTTGGTTAAGCGTTATGGTTTGCGGCATGTCTTTTGAGTTTAGACATGTGGGACCCTTTCACGCAAATAATTAGCAGTTGCTAGCTAGTTTTCAATATTGCTAATTTGACTTTTCTACAAGTTTTCTAACTCCTTAAATTAACATTTTAAAGTTAAAAACCAAAGCAAAAATACATGCTGTAGTATTCCAAAGTAATGAAAGTATCAGTAACTTACCTGGGGGGAAAATCCCTGGTTTCCCTGGAAATCACTGAATCACGGTGTTGCTCCCCGTCTCTGCTGTAGTCATAGCAACCGTCCACTTCCTCCCAGTGGTTGACACAAACGATGGTGAATTTCTGCTGAAGGGAAAATGTGATTCCTCTTGCTGTGTGAGTTTAGAAATGGCCTTTTATGTTCCTTCTGTGGCTCACAAAGACTCTTAATCCAAGTTTTCGCCCAAAACCTACATGTTTGAAACAGACCTTGAAGCCTCCTGTTAAAATTTTTAAGGTTTTACAGAAGTATTTAGAGAGTCCTCAGCACAGATGCCTGAACTAATGCAATAAATAGTTGGAATACTTTTGGCTGCGTATAGCAGAGCGTTTTGGAACGGCCCATTTGGACGCCACATGTGAGCTTGAAGGCTCTTCCCAGACTCCTCCAGCCTGGAGAACAAACGGATGAAAAGTTTTCACATTTATGCCGACCTTTTGTCCCCATCTCCATTTCCCCCCCTCTGATTTGTGGAAACTTTAACCTGTTCTCTGGCTGCTGAAGTGTAGTTCCTTTTGTTTATCTCGACCACAGTTTCTCCCTTCCTCTTCCTCTTCCTGTTTGGTTCCCATCCACCCTTACAGTCCAACAACACTGGAAACACTTTCCCCTTCGGACTCACCTTAAAGCAGAAATTTGATGCTTATCTCTTCCGTCATTATTATGAAACCATCCCTGTGCTTTTTGTTGTTTTCTAAAATACCATTGATGTAGTCAGAAGGTCACATATATTGATAAATAACTATTGATCACAAAATTCAGAATCAGTCCACAACAGAAATGAAAAATGTGTTTACATGCTTAGAAAACATCCAGATCAATTAAAATTGATTATTTTATGAATGATTTGACATCCCCTCCTCCAAAAAAGCTGATTTCTGTCAGATTTTGTGAGTTAAATGTGTTTTTAAATAATGAAAAAAAACTTAACTGGTTTCATCTGAAGGCTCGGCTTCGAGGTGTCCATCAAATTTTAGCTATTAAGCACACAATGTCGGGCTGGACAGTAAATCAATATCAATATATGTAATCAATAATCATGAATAATACATTTAGTACAATATTCAGGATACCCTCACAGCATTCTGGGGAATGTAGGCAGAGGAACGACTTCAGCAGCTCAAACTCTAACAGCCAGTTAAGCTAAGTTGGTGGAATCAACTGACTCTCTCACGCTGTGGTTACCTAGCAACTCAGCCATTCTTTGGTTGCTTAGCAACTCCCTGCTGAGTAACTGAAGCAGTAGCAGTTTAAGGTTCCCCCACTTTGCCTCATAACTGCTTAAAAACAACAGCATGGAGTGAAACTGTTGATAAGAGAGGAACGGTTATGGCACCAGTTTGGCTGTATTTCAGATATTTAATGCAAAAATCTAATCAATAATCATCGATATTGACCGATATGAAGCTCTTATATCATGATATGTTTTACAGTCATAATATTTTACAGTCATAACGTCAAGCTCGAACAGGACAGATATTAAAAGTTGTTCCGGTGACAGTCTGCTAATTTGGTTCTGGCAGATTTGAGGAACAAATTAAACCTGGAGACTTTATCTGAGCTCAACAAACATCAGAAAGAAGAAGGCTGAATTTATATTTTAAAATTGTTTTTATATAATATGATGTTTTATTATTATCAGATCAAACCTCTGTTGCTAGTTCAATATGTCGTCAAAATGCGTAAAATTTTCCCCTTGATTGCTTTACATGCCTTCATTTGCAATGATTTTATAGATTATTGTGTTTTGAAGGGGGATTTGTGTGTCTGATGATATTTTTTAAAATTTTTTTTGTATTTTCAGTTTTGTTTTTGTTATGTAATCTGTTCCTCCTTGGCAGGAACAGACCCACAGAGTGACTTTATTCTCCTTATGTAATAAATGTCTCATGGCGGCTGAATAAATCTGCTGTTTTCTCCTCCGTCTCTCTGCATCCCTGTGGTGAAAGTCCTTTATTTTAACGTCACAATATTTTGACGAGTGTGGGCAGTAACAGAGATGATCTCCCAGAAAAAAAAAATACAACATTGTGCCGGTTTTAAATTCTTTAGATATGACTAAATAAAGCATTTGAAAGCTGAGACTTTTCTAATTGACAGTAAATCCCTGTAACTTATTCATGGAAAACTTGTTTCTAAATAAACAGTTGATCATAACAACTTTCTAGCCATAAATATTGTATCCTAGCATATTTTAGCAACAGCAGAAACATAACAGCAATGTTTTCAAAGTGGGGGCCGCGGTCCCATGCAGGGCCGCCAGAGGGCGCTAAGAGGGACTCAGAAAGTTGGAAGAAAAATGAGAAAAAATGCTAAAACAAAATATTGTCACCAAATGGCAAAAAAGAGACTTAGCTCATTATTTTATGAGGGTGACATTGAATCTAGTACATTTTTTAACCATACATTTTTAATTACAAAGTTTTCTTATTAGTTTTTCAAGCATTATTTTAAAAATATATAAATTAAAATAGCTTCTTGAAATGGTTTTTGGCATGCTCATCTTTCTGATTGGCTGCTAGTCAAATTAAATTATTAATTATTATACGTTATTAAATTATTAAGCACAGCTAGCATAAAACGGAAACATTTCTGACAAAACAAAGACTGTAGAAACCATCCAGCAGCCTTCCTGTTTAGGAAACTAATAAAAAAACAAAACACAAGAACTCCTGATAGCATGTATGTTAAACAAATGTTTATGTTTACATGTTTATATTAAGAACAACATCAACATGCTTTGATTCATTTGTTAAAAATAACATTATGTTACACAGTAAATAAAACGGAGGCAAAAATAGCTCAAAAAGTCAATTTTTCCTGATATATTTTGTAGCTTTGCCTGTGGCTAATTGTGGCTAATGTTACAATTAAAACCTTTTATCAGTCTTGCTTGGTTAGAAACATGACATCTGAGCAAAAGTGGATAAAATGTGAGTTTTCTGTGAAGTTGTGCTGTTTCCAAAGAAAAATAAACACTGGTTTAAAAGCTGAGCATGCAAAATAGCATGTTTTTCACTGAATTTAAAGCCCTTTGTTTGACTCCTTGGTGGAGATAAACTTAAACTACAACTGCAGTTTCAACTCCTTTTTAAAGCAGAAGTATCAAACCTTTGATACTCTTATTTTTTAGCTCTGCAGTGCAGTCAGTACTTTGTACAACATGTTTTGACCCAGTTCAAACATGGCATCACACTTCAGGATCACGTTTTATTACAAGCAGCTGCGCTGGAGACCACAGGCCTGAAATAATGACGGTTTAAACTCTGCGTTTCCACGGCAACCGGAGCACCGGGGGACGGGAGGAGGGATGGGAGGGCACAAACGAAAGATGTGGTCGCCGCTGGCTGGCGTTTGGAGCCGGGTGTGTGGGGAAACACAGGCACGGTGAAAAACGTCCAGGGCTTTTACAGGACACTGACTGCAAAATGAAAACCGTTGTTTAGGAAATTACTCCTTTGGCTGAAAAGAACGTAAACATTTTGTGCGTTGAGTTGAAAGCGTTTGCTCCTGATTTATGTTGGGCTTCAGTTTTCAATTCGACAGATGTGGAAAAAAAACCAATAATGTTTATGGGTGTCATTTCCTAACATTGATCTGCCGACAGAGAACATGGCTGAGTTGATCTAAACCACACAAACTGAGCATTCTGGGTAAATTTAGCCAAAAACAGACTGTTGGTTCTACATGTCACAGCAGAAATATCAATTATTCTCCAACAGGAGCGAAATTCAGGTGTCACTTCAACAAGTCAACGTAAAAAATATATAAAAATAATGAGACTGTCCAGTTAGGACAAATTAACAAAACATAATACAAATAAAAGTTACTATAGTCAGTTATTCTTGTTTTTTGATGTCAAACACTCTCCTTTTTCTTGAGTTTTTATTTATTTAATGTTTCTTGTTTGTTTTTGTTTTGCAAATATGAACACCCTAGACAGGCGGCCAGTCTGTCGCAGGGCAACACAGAGACAAACAACCATCCACACACACACACAAGCACACACACACACACACTCCTAGGGAGAATTTGGAAAGGCCAATTAAACTGACAGTCATGCAAACTCCAGGCTGGGAATCAAACCCAGGACCTTCTTGCTGCAAGGCAACAGTGCTACCACTGTGTAGCCCTGAATGTATAATTTTTATTTATTACATGATTGATAACTTGATCAGTTACTCAGTACTTTTCAACTTTTTACTGCTTTAATTTTTGGACAGTCATTTTTTACTTTTACTTTAATAAAACTTTGTTGAAGTGGAGCTAATCTTGCTCGAGTATGTTGTTTCTCTCCCGAGGCTAATGACTAAATGATCCACACACAAAAAATACTTGGTGGTATTTTATGTTTTTAATCAACTTTAGAAGTAAAAGAGCCATCCCAGTGCTCCCAGTGTGCTTCAGTTTCTTCCCCATTTTCAGGTTCCTGTTATGTTTTACATGCATGTAGGAACACAGAACCCTGGGGAAAGAGGAACAGAACCAGAAAACGTGACGTTGGGTTTCTTCATGTGTTTGAACTGGACCTGAAAGCGTGAAGTGAACTGGGACCAGCACGTGATCCGCTCTGTGTTCCTGTTTGTGGAGTTTCCTCAGCTCTTTCCTGTCCAGCTCCATATCCTGACGAACACATCCTGACATTACTGTAACCTCACTCCAGCTCTGACGTAACCTTCGGTTTTTACGAGACTTTTCTGATTTATGTCGTGGCTTAACTGGCAGGGAGCTTCAGAAAGTGGTTCAGCATATTTAAAAGCTTCCACTCGCAGTTATACGCGTTATAGTTCTTTATTAAAATCCATTTTCTTGGTCGAAGTGACCGAATTCACATCACGGCAATGTTTTCATAGAAATTTGGATCCTTAAGGTGTTACATTTTGATTTTGTTCAACACAAATTCGCATGTTTAGAACGTGCAAATGGATCATTATGCTAAAAATTACCCAACACAAAATCTTCTCAAGTCGTTTCTGGTCCAGTTTCTACTGCAAATATCTTACGACACTTAAAACGAAACAAAAATTTTTTTATATTTTAAGGAAACATTTCCTTAATATTTTAAACTAGTTTCAATGGCAGATTGTTTCACTTATAACATGGCAAAAATGTCTTGTTATAAGTGAAATTAGTGGAACTGGAACTTGGTTGCTAGGCAATGGACTGGTGTTGCTAGGTAACAGCGCAAGGCCACTTGCCAATGGAACTAGCACTTTTTCCATCAATGTTAAGGAATTATTCACTTAAAAACAGCAAGTTAGTTTTGCCTTATTTCAAGTGTACTAAAATATTTCCACTCAAAACTATACAAAAAAAAAAAAACCTTTTTGCAGCGCATCAGCTCTGACCCACATTCCCACAGCATCATTCTGCCACCACCACATTTCACCGTGTGGGATTGTATTGTTAAGATTAGATGATTTGTGGGATTTCATGCAGATATGAGGCTCTCTGAAAGCAAAATGGTTTACATTGATTAAAAGAACAGAATTAATGAGTGAATTTAATAGGAACAAAATTTTCCATGAAAATTGTTGGAAACATCTATAGACCTTTCAGAATCAGTTTTAATGGCCCAGGTTATGAACATAACATTAGGGAAAATAAAAGAAAAATACATTGGTCTTTTTGCTGCCTTTTTTACCCACAAGGAAATATGTTTGACCGTTCAACATGCTAATTTGTTTAACAGTAGAATCTGAATATGTAAACTCAGCTGTTTTTTAAATATTGCCTCGCAATTCACATGAAGTCGGTATTATTTTCCTCCACAGATTGCAGAAGGATGAATTGAATGATGCCATTTCTGTGACTTCTGCAGAAATGTCACCGGAACAAAAGCTTAGAGTTCAATGACAAACATCAAATTTAACAAGCATTTCTATAAAATGTTATTGATCAGAAAAAATAAGCACCCACATGTCCAGATGGATTGATGAATGAAATTGTGTTCATAACACTGAATGTGTATTAAAAAAAAAAAAAAAAAAAATTCACCAGGTTACAGAGAAAGACTGAAATTATAAAGAATCTAAAAATATTTAGTTCTCATTTACTTTAATTCTTATTAAAATGATGATTCACAAGATTTAAAAATAGTTCATTTTTACAGCAGTTTAGTCACTGTACTTTTAAAATCTAAAATTTCAGACAAAAAGATTTAAAAAATTCTATAAAACCCAGGCAGCTTGTGTTCATAGTTAAATTGCATTATGTTCTTCTTCTCTTTATAAAATAAAAATAGGAAATTATTTGAAACGTATAGTTCTGTGGCTTCCATCAACACTGTTTACGAGACAAAAACTAAGATTTTTGTAATCCTCATCCTGAAACTGGAAGTCTGCAGCGAGATGAACAATAAATACAGAGAAACGTTTTGATCTGTTCAGACTGAGCTTCACCCGGACTGGTTCTGGTCGTACCTGCAAGAAAGAAAAAAAAACAAAAAACTGAAATTATGTGAAAATTGCATCTTCTTGTTTCTCAGCCATTTTTCAATATGGCTGAATAACGCATCACGATAAAAGCGTTTCACATCAGTTATGGATAAATATTGTCTTAAATATCTGAAATTCTGCCAAACTGGCGATATGACCTTTCCCATCTTATACAGGTTTCACTAAACGTTTATTTTTATGCGTTATGAGGCAAAAACCTTAAAATGCTACTGCGCAACTAACCTACAAGATGTTGCTAGGCAACCAGAGAATGAATGAGTCACCAGGCAACCAAAGAATGAGAGAGTCAGTTGAATATTCTGACAGAATCTTCTACTTATTGAATATTCGATCAGACATGTCTAATAAATTTGATCACAGGGCTATTGATAGATACTATGGATTTGTCACCCAGATTTATCTTGTTTTACTTAGGAGTTAAACTGTTAGGTAAATAATCCTTTGTGTTTTTGTGTGCGACTCACTGTGTGACGCAGTCTGGGATCTGCACATGCTCAGTGGGGACGAAGAGAGAAAGCTCCTGAAGCGTGTCAACAAACTGAAGCTTTCTGCTGAACTTGGAGCTATAAAAGATAAAGGATTTTTGTTTTTCGGCCATTTTTTACTATTGGAAAAAGTGAAAGAGGAGAAGAGGCAGCAAACCTGATGAAGGGTTTGATGATGGTGGCGATGATTTTGATGTACCAGGTGGGATGGACCACGTAGAAACCTTTCAGGTTCTTCCTTAACCTACAAATAAATTACAGATTTTAGAGTCGATTTATTACCAAACAGATAAATTCATCTGATGTGAAGCCTACACTGTAAAAACAAATATTTTTGGTCTAGATCCTACTGCAAATATATTAGTACACTTGAAATAATGTTACTAGTTTGTTTTGCATAAATAATTCCTCAATATTGATGAAAAAGTACTACAGATGTCAGTTTAACTTACAATAAGATACTTTTCCAATGTTTTAAGTGAAATCCCACATTTTAACTTAAATCTTTCTCATCTTGTTCCACTGGAAGATTTCACTTTTTCATAAATATTAAGATAATGACTTAGAACAAGTCAATAATACTGAAACTAAATCAAAAATACTTGATAAGATTTTGTATTTTTGCAGTGAATGATGTCGAAGTCTTGAGGTAAATAACTTGTAATTTACCCATATTGTATGTCACCTGGAAAACATTTAAGAAGTAATAAACTAAATCTGACATTAATTAAAATATAAATCAGTTAATGTAACTGAGTTTTTGCAATTTATCCTTTGTGTTTTTCTTGGATCCTTTTCGTTGAGTTAAATTAGCTTTTAATTTTTTACTGTGGAGAAAGTACTCCCTCTACTGGCACGTTGCTAAAACAGTTTAAGTAAAACCTCGAGACAAAGAGAAGGACTGTGTGCAAAATATAAATATCTGATTATTTTCATTATGTCTGTAGTTTACTTAGTTCAGTTTGCACAATTAAAAGATAGACCAACAATATTAAGAGAAATATAATAACATTGCAAGAAGCAGCAAAAGTCCAATGGACTTACAAATATTTCCACAGAAATATATAGTAAAATCCAACAATACAATTCTTCCGATGAGTTAATCATCAACTTAAGTACTTAAAATATTTCTATTTTTCCCCTCATACTTAAAACATCGTGTCTTTAAATTGTTCATAAGGCTATAATTAACACATTTTAATGAAACCAAAGATAATATTTGTCTCCCATATCTTAATTAGTAGTAGGATGTTATGATTACTTGCCAGGAAATATTTATTGGTGCAAAAATAAAGAAATAAACCTAGAAGGACATATTGAAAACCTCCCAAAGCAAAAACACAAAATCTTATTTTGAAGTATTTTTTGTCTAGTCTATAACAATTAATTTTTCCTGTTATATTCAAAGGATCTGCCAATTTCCAAGTACTTTTCTATGAGTATTAAGGGATTATTCACTTAAAGAAGCTCATTTCTTGCTGAAAAGTGACTTAAGTTGGTTCAGTCTTGTCTGACGTGTACTAAGACATTTGCACTAGAAACTAGACAAACATGGTTGGTAACACTCTGTATTTTTGCGGTGCAGAGTCAGAGTCTCTCCCGTTTCGCTGTGTTGCTGTTACCTGCGGTCGATGGTGGTGTAACACTCCTTAAGCCAGCCGATTCCTGGGAGTTTTTCCTTCTGCCCTCCAGCACAAAGATAAACTATCACATAGTTTTCTGCCACCATCAGCTCCAGAGTCCCAATGACAAACCTGACAGACAGAAACTAATAAGAATCCAATAATCAATCAGTAATCTGATCGGTTTCAGCGTCTCACCTGAACAGGTTGTCCATCACATACTGGTAGTTCTCCAGGCTGTTCTCCGGAAGGTAACAGGAGGAAAACACGATTATATCATCCTCACTGTCTCCATAGTAACCTGACAAATGGCAGCCACTGGTTAGATTGACAGCTAGCCAGTTGATAGCTGGTTAGCTGTTGACCAGCTAGCCACTGGTTCTACAAAAACACAGAACCTTACCGACTATTTTTGGTCTAGTTTCTAGTGCAAATATCTTAGTACACTTCAAACAAGACTGAACGAACTTTTCAGCAAGACTTAACATTTTTAGCAAAAATGTTTGTTTACTTTTGTAGATATTTACTAATTTAATCTCAATCTCATTATTTCCATTGTAATTATTTGATTTTAATTTCTTAGACTTTTAAAGCCCATTGAGATCAAGATATAAAGGGCATTATAAATAAAATCTATTGTCACTATTGTTAAAATAGAATAGAAAATACTTTGTTAATAAGCAAAGCCATCCAAAGTGTTAAATATTTTTAAATATATACATAACAAAAAAAATAGAAGTGGGTCGAACCTCCGTGTGACAGAACTCTGAGATACGGCTCCAGGACGCTCATGTCGACCCTTGACTCCTGAGGAGGGTCACCTGTTGTGAAGCAGCGCCACCTGGTGCCTTTGCTGTCCACCACATCTTCCCTTTCCGAGGATCCCAGTCCAAACTGGTCAGGCCCTGGTAGAGAACAAGCTCCAGAACCCGACCTGGGTCTGGACCCAGACGCTC
The DNA here is from genome assembly GCA_010277015.1 of Poeciliopsis turrubarensis. NCBI lineage: Eukaryota > Metazoa > Chordata > Actinopteri > Cyprinodontiformes > Poeciliidae > Poeciliopsis > Poeciliopsis turrubarensis. Next base: position 432,696 of record VMRN01000143.1, on the reverse strand, counting down.
TCAGGCGACGGGAGGCCACACCGAGTCGCCGCATGTCATCTACAGACGAAGAAGAAAATGTGAATTTGCTCGCGAAGTTCACAATTTGCTCCCTACGGTTACCTTCCAGATCCAGGTCATAGAGGGGGAAGTGCAGGGATTCGCTATCGGACGGCGTCTCCACGGCGTCCAAATCAAAATCCAGTGTCGTGTCCTCTGCATCCTCCGGTGACTGGGAGAGAAAGGTGGATTGTAGGTCATCAGACGTTATCGACTCGCTGCCGCCTGGAGGAAAAATATCATTTTAAAACACAGAAAGACATAAATAAAAGCAGCAATAAAAATATGATGAAACTGTCACCTAATGACAGACTCAGATTTGGAGCGGCCAGCACTTTCTTCTTCGCTCGTCGTTCCCCAGTCAGATTCAGGCTGCTGGGCGGAACTGAGGACAGGAATCATGAACAGTCAGGATGTTTACATACAACAAAATCAGGAATCAATATCTACTTTTAGGTTTTTCTGTTATAGCCAACGTTGAACTTCCCTTCACTGCATAAACACAAACTCTTACCAAGTAATCACACCATATATTTTATACTCTGATATTCAATAAAAGTTAAGAAAAAAATGTAATCTTACCAATTGTGTTTTTGATCAAGTTTTTAGTGCAAATATCTTAGCAACTTAAAATGAGAGAAAATTAACTGATGAGTAACTTTTTAGCAAGATACAGGAGCTTGTTTGAGTCATTGATTCTTTAATATTGATTTTAAAAAGTACTAGTTCCACTGGCACTATGCCGTTACCTAGCAACCCCAGCCACGCTCATCCCGTCGCCTGGCAACCCAGAGCTAGTTCCACTGAGATTAATTCACTTGCATGACATGCATTTTGTAAGGTTACACAGTGATAATTCGCTATATTTAGCCTGTCATAGTGAAAAAACGTGGGTGCTTATTTTTCGAACTCATATTTTGGCATTTCTACATGTTCATTAAATGTCAAAGTTCAAACCTAAATATTTAATTCACAAGCTAAAATATTTATCTTACAAACCATGTATTTTGCTTTCAAATTAAGTAGCTTAAATAGTTAGCATCACTTTAACACAATATTTTTGATCATTGTGGGAAATTTGCAATAAACTCACAATTATAGATTAGCATGGAAAAGTGCAGGGAACTGTTGGAAAAATTAAAGCAACTGATGTAATTTGACACTATACAGATAAAAACTACTTTGATTTAATTGATCTAATAATATTTAAGCAAACAAATGTCATCTTGAAGGTTCTATTTATGCGTCGCATTGAGTCTAGAGGGCCACTAAAACTGCTATGGCAGGCCGGATTTGGCCCACGGGCCTCAAGTTTGACACGTGAGGTAGAATAACACTACTGACAATATAAATGCAGCAGAAGTCAATAAAACTTCAATTAAAACACATTTTGTGGCTTGTATATTCAAGAACGCTGTACCTGGTCTCGCTCTGCTGGGTGTGAACGGTTTCTGGTCCGATTCCTCAGCTGCCGAAGAACAAAACAAACGCAGGAAGTCAAGAAACTGAGACGGGAGAAGAAGAAAGCTGGTAAGCTCACCTGTCTGGCGGTCAGACACCTGCTGGATCCCTCCTGAAGATGAAACAGAATAAAACTGATGAGAAAAGACATTTGATGTTGGAATTTTAAGGAATCTTGCAGATTTTCTCACCCTCTTCATCTACAGCAGGTGTTTCTACTCTTCCTTCCTCCTCACCTTAAAATAAAGGAAATCTGAAAAACCTACAGATTGTTTTACAGATGGTCCTCCTGTCTTCAAAAGGTTGATGATGGTGAGATTTATGCCTGATCCTTTTACCTGCTGAGTCCCCATCTGGCGTCGCCATGACACCGCTTCCTCTTCCTCCCGTTTCTCCGTCTTCTGTTGGGAGACATTTTCAAACAAGTTGGATTTTAGTTCAGACAGACAAAAAGTTTGATTCTTTTGAGATTTGCTTAATGGCGTCTTTTGAACTACAAACAATCAAAAGATAAAACAAAATTCTACAAAGTATTTTTGGTCTAGTTTTTAGTGCAAATATCTCAGTATGTTTCAAATAACCTTTCAGGAAGATATACAAGCTTATTTTAAATCACTTATCACATGGAAAAAATGTTACGTTAATCAGTGGAACTAGAACTTGTTGCTAGGTTACGGGCTGTTTGGCTGGTGTTGCTAGGTAACAGTGCAGCCCCCATTGATTATTGAACGAGTACATTTTTTCATTAGTATTAAAGATTTTTTTTTTTACTTGAAATGAGGTCCAATATTTAGCTAAAAAGTTAGTTTTGTCTTATAGATAAGATATTTACACCAGGAACTTTGTAATTTTTGCAGTGCACAACATTTTCTTCTTTTAAAGAGCAAAAATCAGCAAATTAAAAAAAAAAAATTGGGTAATCAACATCAAACTTGTATTTAATTGATAACTGGATTTTAATCTTCACTTTTTGAATGAAAGTTCTTGATATTAGAATGCATGTTTCAATAAAAATAAAAAGCTGTCATTAAAAGCTCAGTGAACTTTTTATGACAAAGATTTTTCTATATGCTCCTGATACAACCAGCTGCGATGTGGATAGCATTTTCTGGTGGTCATGGATGACATTTCTGCTGAAAAGTTACCTTTTAACTTATTTCAAATACACTAAAATATTCACACTAGAAACTAGACCAAAGATACTCATTAAGATTTTGTGTTTTTGCAGTGAAGTATTGTGATTAAATCATGATTTAAAGTGAAGTGAATGGCTGATGGACCTGTTGGAGTAGAAATGTTTTCATCTGCAGTGTCTTGGTGGCTGGTTTCACTGTTTTCATCTCCCAAAATTATCCTGCAGAACAGTAAAGTAGGTACTTTGAAAGTGAAAATTCAAGTATTTCATATGATTTCTCATAATAAATCAAAGGTACTGAGGTTGACCCCTGACCTGGATGTTTCTCCTTTGTGTTCTTCTCCTGTGGACTCCATGTTGCTTCTGTTCATGGAGGAGAAAATAGATGCAGTAGTTTGTGTTTTGGGTTCAGAACTGATGCTGCCGGATCTGACTGGCAGAAACAGGAACTTAAAAATAACAGCTTTGCACCGCGTCACCTTCCTTCTCAAACCTGTTGTCAGTAAATAACGCATCTAAACCTGTTCTTGCAGTTACATTCACAAAGCAAATAGTCATTTTACACATGCATTTCATGTTCCTCCTGGGTTTTAAGCCTCCATTTTATTTATTCTTTCCCAAGTTGGACTGATTGTACAAACTAACTGAAATCAGCTCTAAAAACAACATTTTCTTGCACATTTTAAACATCTAAACAGTACATGCATTTCTGGATTTACATATGCACATTTTTGCAACTGAGTCATACTTATAAGACACTTATTTCCTGTATACAGATATCCATTTTCTAACATTATCACTTTGTATGGATTAGTTAACAGAAGCATGCCTATTCAGATTAAACATCAAGCAAAGAAGGCTTTGAGAACCCCCCCCCCCCCAAAACTTAGAAATACTCAAGTCTGAAAAAGTCCAGAGTTTGGAGCAGCGGTGGGAAACTCCAGGCCTCGAGGGCCGATGTCCTGCAACTCTTAGGCATCTCCCTGGTCCAACACAGCTGAAGCAAATGGCTGAATCACCTCCTCAGTGCAGACAGGTCCTGCTAATGACCTCATTATTTAACTCAGGTGTGCTGAAGTAGAGACAAAGCTACAAGTTGCAGGAGACCTGTGTGCCCTTTCCTGGTATAGAGAGACATTTGGAGATTAATCTTTGAAGTTTTCTGGAAAAAACATGGAAATTTCTGATCTCCAAAAGTAAAACAGTTGGGAGATAAAAAGTCACAATGGGTTTTTTCCATTAATCTCAGAAACTTTCAAGAAAAAAAAATCTGAAATTTCTAAGTTTTCTCTAGAAAACTTGTCAAACTCTGACTTTTTTTTTTTTTTAAAGGAAATTTGAGATTTTTTGGCAGAAATGTGCTCCCTTTTTCTAGTCCCACTGCCATAGAAATCTGCATTGTTTAGTTTACTGTAGAATAAGTTAAAAAAAATTAAATTTGTGCAATTATATTTAAAACAAAAACATTAAAAAGTTCGTGGTTCTTTCAACTTGGCATGTTTTGTCTCCTGTGACAAACATTTTGGAGACCAAGTTGTAGAAATAAACCAGATTTTTCTGATCATTTTGACCAGTAATGGGTCATTCTGATGCCCTTAGACGCTGAAATGAGAAACAGCTGGAACAAACTGAACTGTTGACACAAGGCTGGACAAATGTTGCTGCTCTAAGATTTCTGCTCACTGGATCCGAACCAGGAAAACAACAAACCCAACCCACACTCTCATCTAGGCTGATTACAGAAACAGGTTGAGCTGAAATGTAAAAATCCAACGCCACCGAAAACACTAAAATAAAAGTTGACGAGAGTAGAAGTGGACAGACTTACAGCAGCTCTTTCAGCCCCGGCAGGTGAGGGGGGACAGGTGAGGAAAGGTGAGACGGTTCGGGACTAAAATGGGAAGCAGCTCCACACCTGCTGACTCAGCTGATCCGTTTATGAGCGGACTCTGACACCTGAGCTGTGTTTCACCTGTACTTCCAGGTATATAAAGAAAACGGAGGTGTGTTGCAGCAATAAGTGTCCCACCCCGTTGCTGTGCCAACCGGGACTGTGAGCGGGCGTGGCGGGGTGGAGGCGGTCATGTTGCTGCCTGCAGAACCGTCTGCATGGCAAAGTGTGATACAGCTCGTATTATTACAGTTTGTCAATAGCGTTGCGACAGACGGAAAGGGTTAAAGGGTACTTTTAAGGAAACAAAAAGTAAGAAAAATAAAAGCTCAAACAGCCCTACTTAAAAGATGCTAAAAAGTTTTGTTTTTGTCTTAACTTGCAGATGAAGTTTCTAGAAAAAAAACAAAATTTCAGAATTTTAAAAGGGAAAAAAATGCTAGAAGAAAAGTCTGAGATTCTTAAAATAATCTCAGACATGTTGTATTATCTAATAAATGTTAGATATTTTTTTATTTTTAGTTTTGGATTTGATTTCTTCATCTGGAACCTGAGTCCGAATTTTGTACCACAAATAAGCAAAGGTGGCATGACAACAAAAACAAAGATGTTTCTGACCCCAAAAGTCGAAATGTTGCAAGAAATTACACCAAATCGTTTTTTACATTAAACTCAGAAGTTAGAAGAACAATTACAATTTTAAAAATTCGAAAATTTGCTTGAAAAAATTATTTGAGAATAATCTCAGAAATTTTCTGAGAAAAACAGCTTTATAGTGTGTGTAAAAAAGTCTAAAATGCGCGGAAAATATACTCAGATATTGAGCTTAATCTCAGGAATTTGTCAAAAAACAAGGACATTTTTTGAGCTCCAGAAGTCTAATATTTACAGCAAATACTCAAAAATTGTGCGATTATCTTGGAAATTACTGAGCTTCAAAAATAAATTCAAAAAAATTTATGATAAAGCTCAGAAATTCTCTAGAAAAAGTAGGAAATTTATGAGCTCCAAAAATCAAGAATTTGCTAGCAAAAGCTCAGACATTTTGATGTTAATCCCAGAAATCTAGGGGGGAAAAAGCAATAAAAAAAATCCAGGTATTTCGAGATTAAATGTAACTGAATTGAATTCAGTTTGAACTGAGTAATTTCTTCTACTTTTTAAATTTATTTGAGTAAAAATATGTTGAAGTTGTGCCAGTTTTACTTGTTAACAAGTTTTGGTTACTCTATCCACCTCTTTATAAATGTAAAACTTTATTTTCTCCTTCGTAATATGACAAAAAGCTGCTTTATTGTAAATAAAGTTGGGAAGGAAGTGACGTTGAGCGACTGTTTCGTCACTTCCGTCATATTCAACATGGAGTCCAGCGGTGTAAAGCTAAACTTCTGGGAGAACGGACCAAAGCCCGGACAGTTTTATTCTTTCCCTGGCACCAGCAGCACCGGGCCCGGAACATCATGCGGTCCGGTTAGACACACACTGTGAGTAGATGTCTGGCTCGGAACCAGAACCTCGTAATGTTCGCAGAAGCCGAACACCGGTTCTGGTTTCGGTTTGATCTCCGCTGCTGTGCTGTATCATCATGGAGAAACGGCTGCTGCTAACCAAGGCTAAAACATTTAGCAGTTTCCCTCAACATTAAGGTTTACGGCTTTCTTAAAGCAAACAGACACTTGGAGTTATTATATTAATTAAATAATACAGATTATCAGGCATTAGGTAATCTATTTAAATCTGTTTTTAGGCGTTTGAAGAATCGTAACCTGTTAGCTAAACTAGCTTAGACAGCAGATTGTTGTTGTTCCCAGATTTACAAAGTAATTACTTTAAAGACGGTCTGCAGTCTTTAAAGTAATTACTAGGATAATTAAAAGCACAACTTTGAGAAAAAGCTTATGTTTATTATTTTTATTTTTTATTCTGATCGAGTAAAACTATTTTACTGTTATGGAAATAAAGTAAATATAGGTCCCTATTACTTTGCCTTATATTATAAATTTTGTTGAATGATAAATCATCCCAGTAATTATTGCAATAAATGATAATATGGTTATTTTCAGACCATTTTTAATTGATATATTAATAATGGCATAATAATGCAAGTTCACCCTCTTAAAGACTAATAAAGTTACATTTATTAAAGGACACTAAACACTGGAACCGGAAGATATTTTAAATATCCAGAATAAAACATGACAACCAAAACCAATTAATAAAACGGAAATAAAAAACACTTTTCACGGAAACCATGAATAAAATTGGTTGTGATGTAAATTTAAACAACATTTTGCTGAAAAATGAAATGATCTAATTTTAATTGCTTATTGTAACAGGCTTACTTATTACTTACATATTCTGAGATTAAAATTAAAATCAGAAATTATGTTTTTATTAGCATGAAACATCCCAACTGGGGTTGGGTGGTTTCAACCCCAGTTGGCAAACAAAGAAACACAGAAATAGATGTTGCTGTATTTTATATGGTAACAAAAAAGTATGGATGGAAAAGTAAATGTTTAGTAATTTTGTAAAATCTTTATACGTTTTTAGTTTTACTGTACAGAAACTGATCTTTGAGTGCTCCAGCTACGTTACTCATTAGGAATATTTTCGCCAGGCAATAATATTCAGATTCTATAGACTTTTACAGTCATGTCTATTATAGAGTATTTCTTCTTTCTTTTCGCAGTAACCCGATGGTAACTGGAACATCGGTGCTTGGTGTGAAGTTCACAGGCGGCGTCATCATCGCGGCGGACATGTTGGGTTCTTATGGCTCTCTGGCTCGGTTCAGGAACATTTCCCGCCTCATGAAGGTGACGACCGCTGTCAACAAGAACAAGAAAACAAAAATGTATATAACTGAAAGCTGTCTATAATGTTTTTTAATTGTTTGTTTTTCTAATAGGTGAACGACAACACCATCCTGGGAGCATCCGGGGACTACGCTGACTATCAGTACCTGAAGCAGGTCATTGAACAGATGGTGTAAGTTCCTCATTAATGATTAAAAGCACAACCTGCTTAGAAATAAGGTTTTAAGAGTCTGTAAATAACTCAAAACATTCCAATTTGTTCATGTTTTTGTCATGGTCATTCGCATTTACAAAACAGCAAGACTTTTCTCATTAGGATGACCAAAGAAAACGACAATAAATGAGTTAAGAGACTGATATTTTAATTTCAGGTGTATGTATGTAACCGTCTTTATGTGACTCTGAAGGTTCAGGTCTGAGCGTTCGGACCTGATCTCTAGTTTCCAGCTGTAATAACTGAACCTGTGACTCTGGATCATTCTGTACATCAATGTTGTTTGTGCTGTTAGCATCGACGAGGAACTGCTCGGAGACGGCCACAGTTACAGTCCCAAGGCCATCCACTCCTGGCTGACCAGAGTGATGTACAACCGCCGCAGCAAGATGAATCCTCTGTGGAACACCGTGGTCATCGGAGGTTTCTACAACGGGGAAAGGTGAGCGTTCCGCAGAAATGTCCTTAATACTTTAATAGAAATCAATATTCTTTATTTCCACTCTGTAATCATGTTTTTTATGTATGCAGAAGGTTTACTAATACTAAACACTGGATGATAAATTGCCAAAGGAGTTCAAAATTCAAAAATACTTTATTAATCCCAAAGGAAAAGGAAATAAAATTAGTAATAATAATTTTATCACAATAATAATAACTTTATTTAATAAAATTATTATTTTTTATAACATTTTATTTTATTAATTCTATAAATAAATTATATTTTGTTTAATTTTACAAAATGAAATAAAAATTTAATAAGAGTTATTGAGATAAACAATAATATTGTTGCTTTGAGACCATTTTAACGTAATGATTGAGAACAGATTCTCAAAGATCAATAAACTTTGAATTGTAATGAACATTTAACACTTTAACTGGGAGACATTTTAAATAGCCAAAAAAAATAAACAACAAAACAGAACCAATAAATAAATTTAATTATGGAGTCTTAACAAAATTATTATTAATGGAGACTAATGAACCAGACTGAAGAGTTTTGTCATCCAATTTTTGATAGAAAAATAAAATTATTGAGTTTGTTTTCATTTATCATGCAATTAATTGATATTGTGACAGGCCTGCTAATACTGATTACAGTGACTAAATATGAACCAGCTGCTGCTTTTTCATCCCCCGCTGCTTTTAAAACTTTAATAACTTCCTAAATTTCTTCTCCAGTTTTCTGGGTTATGTGGACAAGCTGGGCGTTGCTTACGAGGCTCCAACAGTCGCCACCGGGTTTGGAGCATACCTGGCTCAGGTGAGTCCCCGTGTGAAAAGGGAACACGACTTTTTATGATTTAAATGTTAAAAAAGATTTGGGTTCATATGGGATCATCATGAATTCAGTCGACCATAACTGTAGGACAAGGCGATGAACCAAATTTAGCTTTTTTCCCCAGTGCATCCCCTCTGTTTCCATGGTAACAAGTGATGTCAGCAAGGCCAGGTATTAGGGCCTTGCTGACATCGTTTTGCTTTCTTCAATGATGAAGATAAAGTGGTAATTTTATGAGGAATCCAGGTTGCCCAGGGTGTGTAATTTCAAACCTTGAAGCGTTTGATGCGAATTGGGTCTCTGTGGATTGAAAGTGTTTTTTTTTTTAAATAAAAGTTTGATTTGTTGTTCTTCCAGCCTCTGATGAGGGAGGTGGTGGAGAACAAGGCGGACATCAGCAAGCAGGAAGCCCGGGATCTGGTGGAGCGCTGCCTCAAAGTGCTCTACTACAGAGACGCTCGCTCCTACAACAGAGTGAGTTCAGCTCACGTTTCCAATTGGACCCAGAACTGAAGACAAACACCAGCTAAACTCTAACCAAGAGCTCCCAAAAGCTCTGCCTGTACTCAGCCACAGAATATAGAAACATAAACTTTTAGACGGTTCTTATTCACTATTCCGTAATTACTACATTTACTGAGCATAGAATATACTTTATTGCACGTTTTTTCTCATGTTCTCTCCAACTTTTTGAGGTTCCTAGAGCGCCCCCTGGTGACCCTCCATTCTAAAGAAACACTGCTTTTACTGAATGTAGCGATTTAATGTTTTTATTCCAGCATGAGATTGCCGTCGTGACCCAGGAGGGCGTGGAAATCATCGGTCCTCTGTCATCAGAAACCAACTGGGACATCGCTCATTTGGTCAGGTACGTCCAGATCTCCTGCTAGACACTAATCCCTGTTGTTAGAGCTTTTCAGGATAACTTCGAGATCTTCACAGGGTGAAATTTTACTCCTGCAGTAACTTGTTTTTGTCTGCTTTCTCTGCAGCGGGTTTGAATGAAGACGAGTTGGAGCCATTTTCCTGCTATCTCAGAAATAACATCCCACCATGCAACCTATCTATCCCAGTTTAGTTTCTTTCTGTTTTTGTTCACTTTTGTATAATGGAAAAATAAATAAAACAACTATTGCAAATCTCATTTTATTTACTACCATTTCCTCTAAAACACATGAAACTTACTAATTAAGGAAGTCAAATAAAAGGAAGTCAGTAAAATAAACACATTTTGTAACAATTTACTATATATATATTTTATTACATTGAATGTAACTGCTTTTAATCTTATTTGGTTTATGCAAACATGAATAGTTTCTTTATGTAAAGATTTCAGCCCCATCGCAAGACTTGAATACATGATAAACTTATTTTTTCCAAATTGATTTACATCAGAGATTCAGCAATGAGTCAAAAAATGTTTCCTTGATTGGCATGTTAAGTGCAAGTAAATATAAAAAAAATGTTTAAAATTCCTAAAACTAAGCACTCCTACTATTTTCAATGATAAACTGAAGTGAGATATTTTATTGTTTGATTAAAAGCTAATATATTTGTTGAAAAAGATCAATGTATGTTTTTTATTTAAATAAATTAAATTTTTTTTTGTCTTTGTTCTTTCAGACAAAGAAAACTAAATTTTGCTATTGTTCTGTAAAACCGATATTGGTACATCTATTTGATATGTGTAACACAAAGACAAAACTGGAATATTGTCCCTAAACTAGTTAATTGTTTAATAAATAACGTTCAAGGTAGAAAAGGAACGATAAGCAGTTGGTATGATGACTGCAGCTATTGTTTTCGTGTTCGTTTCATATCTTTGTCTTATAATGGGGCTGTTACTAGGTAGATTTCATAAGAGAAATTCATCTCTTTTGTAACTGGGCAGACCAGGACACGTTGTCCAATCAGAAAATTGTCTGACGAAAAAATGTTTCCGCTCAGCCAATGAAATGGTGCCTAATTTGGGTATCCAAGGGGATTTTTGACAGCGGACCAATCGCAATAGACGTTACCTTTGTAGTCAGGCAGACATAGTACAGTCGTCCAATCACAAAAAAATCTGAAAGGGGATTTTTGCTGTATCTTGGTTCAGGTACTTTCTTTTTCTTTTTAAAATAAATACTGCAATGTGAGTCACCCAGTAAGCCATAAATTAATAGTATATTCCATTACCTATTACCTTGAATTATTTTAAAATTCTAAATGACGCTCATAAACGTGTTTGGTAGGACTTTATTCGCTTGCTAGCTAATGCTAATGACACTATGTAGCTAACTGAGGAGTTAACCGCGTTAGTCGCTTTAATATCCGTATCCTTTGGCTACAACGCATGTTTATATCCTTTGTAGATTCCGGATGTTTGTTAAACGTGTCCTTGATCAACCCAGCTACTAAATGTCTTTGCTTTTGCCAGCATCTGCGATGGATGTGAGTGTTGCCCGCTAGCCAGTTAGCTCCGCAGTAGCATGTACACTTGCGTCTGTGTGTGTTTTGTAGTAAATGGCAGGCACATGACCACCGGCGCTGCGCCTGCTGTAAACACGGCAGTCAGAGCTGACATGGGAGCTCCGGCATTTCCACTAAAACCCGGCGGGCTGTAAGGAGGGGCCGCGGCCGAGGACGGGCTGCGTTCGCTGCTGGTGTTTATATTCCTTCCGCTCCTGTTGTGATAGTTTAGTTCACCAATACCCCGGCAGCCAGCATGTGTCTTTACCCGGCAGCCAGCGGGCCTTTTTTATTATTACAGCCGGTCAGAGCGGAACCGGTTTGGATTCTGGGTTTAATGACAGCACGAAGCGATGCTAAAGCGAAGCGAGCGGCATAATTGTTAAGGATGACAGCTGTGTTGCATCAAAAATAAGTGGTAATTTAAACCGAATTTCTTCTGTCACTGAATCCTGCAGCTCAATTCTGCAGTCTTTGTTTAACAAAAACAATTACAAAACAAGTTTACATGTAATACACACAATACAGAGCAATATTTAGATGTTGTGTTTATTCTTTAGGCCTCCAATTTGCTATTTTCCAGTAGATATGTTTGTATTTTAAGCTGGAAGTCCGTGGAAACCTAAACTTAGTTTTCTTTCTTTAAAAATATATTCTTATATTTAAAAAAATGAAATAACATTTTCTAATTTATAAGACAAATATTTTATTTACTATATAAATGTTTCTGTGTGCTGCACCTTTTAGTGTTGGACTCCAAATAAATTTTAATATACACAACAGTGATTTTTTTAAAACACTTTTTAGGTTGAGCTAACTCCTGCATTCACTTCCATTTATTTATCAACCAATCGATAAATCAGTCAGTGAACTGAACTATATGTTGAACAACATGTTTTGAACTTTACACAGCAGAAACTGCAAATTGTCAGTCAAAATAATATAAAATGAAAAGTAACTGTAGGTATTGCACAAAAAACCAACACAGAGACAATACAAATAAAAATGTTTTAAATATTTATTTTAACCTAACAGTATATTTTTAAATATCATACAAAAATATATCATTTCTAGCAAAAACGAGAAAAACTTTGTTTCAAGCATAAAAAATCTTCGACTTTTGAAACTCGTAAAATTTTCAAAAGTCGAAAATTTGATTCTTCAAACTCAGAATTTCAGTGTTTTTACTTGGAAAATTCTGACATTAATTAAAAAATTTCTGAGTGTTTTGTTGCAAATTTTCAACTTGTTTTTCTAGAAAGTTTCTGAGTTTTTCATTTTCTTTATTTGTATCTGCAGTGGCTCTGTTACTGCGTTGTATGTTTCCTGTCATGCTGTTGGTTTTTATATGGCAGGAGGTTTTTATATGGCAGGTTTTTGTGTTTTCAGATGTTGGTTCTCAGCACAGGTTAGTCGGTCCAGATGTCGGAGGACCAGCAGCACCAGCGGGCCGACGCCTCCCACAGGGACAAGGGCGGCCTGGAGCCGGGGGAGGGCGACACAGAGCCCAGCATTTTGCTGCAAAAGCTGAGCAGCAACATTTCGTAAGTCATACAAGAACTTCCTCAAAATGATCTGATGCTTTTCAAAGCGTTTTTATGTTACTTTTATTATTCTTGTCAATAAGAGAACTAAAGAAAATTGAGCAGTTTAAACTGAAAGGAGAAATTATTTCTGTACAACTGAAATTTTAATGACTGGGTTTGTTTTTATCTTGCAGAAAGAACGTTCAGACCAAAGTGGATCAAATCTTGGTAAAAACAAAACATTTTTAATCTCAAATTTAAATGTTGGATCTGCAGAATGTCACGCAGGTTTGTTTTGTTTAACAGCAAGATGTTCAGCGCTTCTCAGACAATGACAAGCTGTTCCTGTACCTCCAGCTGCCCTCGGGGCCCAGCTCCGGAGACAAAACGTGAGAATCTTTTATGAACATTTTACATTTATGGCAGATTTAGGCTGATTGATTAAATGTTGATTGTTGATATGGGCAGTATGGCTTTTGCCCAGGGTGACATGATCTGCATTAATGTGAAAAGATTTAAAAAAAATAAAAAAAAACATGCAGCTTTTGTTATCCCAACTAATTGGAATAAGTAACTTAAGATATAACTATGTAGTTTTGGTCGATTATGAGTGGATGTTGTGCAATTTATAAAGTAATTTTGTGCAAACCTGAAGCTTTTTTTACTTTTTTAATTTAGAATAAATTGTAAAGCTTTACCTGATGTGTGTGTGTGACACCCAGTGGTGGCGACCCGAGTTCATTCAACACAGCTGACCAGCTGCACACCTGTAACTGGATCCGGAGTCACCTGGAGGAGCATTCAGACACCTGTCTGCCCAAACAGGACGTCTACGAGACGTACAGGTGGGTAAAAACACACAGACAGACACACCCTCATTACAACAACAAACGCAGAGTAGCTGCGTTTCCATTAACCAAAAAGTTTTTTAAAAATCCGGGCAACATTCACATCCATCGCAGTTGCTGGTAAAAAGCAAAGACATTTAATAGCTGGGTTGATCAAAAACACTTTAGTAAACATCCGGAATCAAGAGAGGATATAAACATACGACTAACCCGGTAAGCTATTCAGTTAGCTGCATAGTGTCGTTAGCATTAGCGAGCAAGCGAAGAAAGCCCTACCACACACGTTTGTGTTATTTGTGATTTAAAAATAATAGGTAATCAAATAAACTATTACTCGCATTTGGGTATTTTCTTTAGGAAAGACAAAAAAAGTACCTCAATCACTAGAGCCAAAAATCCTCCTTCAGATTTTTTATGATTGGACGACTGTACTAAGTCTGCCTGACTACAAAGGCAAAGTCTATTGCGATTGGTCTGTCAAAAATCCCCTTGGATACCCAAAAATACCATTTCATTGGCTGAGTGGAAAAATCTTTTCGTCAGACTATTTTCTGATTGGACAACATGTCGCGATACAAACAGATGTATTTCTCTTATGAAATTTACCCGCTGATAAAATAAAGATATGGAAAGAACACAAAAACGAGTATTACAGTACTCGTACCAACTGCTCCGTATCTAAATATATTTGGAAACACGTTTTGAATCCTGTGATCATACTACTGACAGAAACGACAAAGAAGATAACAGGAAGTAGTAGGATGACGATGTTCTTTTGGGTTTCTTTGGACAATGTCCACCTCACAGCATCACACAGTTCATATAAACTGTTGCGTCATTCAAAAGTGTTGAATTCAAAACTCTTCTGTAAAATCAGCATTTACAAGTTACTCATAATGCCCCATATTGAACTGCCCCCAAGTATAAGACGCAGAAGCCTCCTCTAATGGCTGAGTTATGAATATTTTATGTTACTGCTGTGATTTTTAATGACTTATTAACATGTGATTTTAAATGTATTTCTTGTTTAATGGAAACCGGATTTGGGAAATGGTGTTTTTGACATTTGCAGAATATTGACAAAGATTTGCGCAGCCTTTGATGTTCTGATGATGTAATCTGTGTGCTGCAGGAGGTACTGTGAGAACCTGCAGCATCGACCCCTCAGCGCTGCCAACTTTGGGAAGATCATCAGAGACATTTTCCCCAACATCAAGGCGAGGCGACTCGGCGGCAGAGGACAGTCCAAATATCCTTTAAACCGCTGCGGGAAGCAGCCCGACTTTAGGTTTTAGTTTTTTTTTGAAGATTTTCCACTTAATTTGATTTAATTAAAGATTTTAAAATGCAACAACCAAGTTATTTGATTCAGGGGTATTTTAGGAGGGAGAAAAATGTGCTGTACAATGGCTTTGCAGGAGGCTGTACTTTTGCTTTCCACAGGTGTACAGTTGTATAATTGTGCATCTGTTTGCAGCCATTTTCCCATGACAGTGTAAATGCTGAGATGGGCAATGTGGCCAGCAGCAGTTTATTCGGATTTAAAGTGACAGAGGCCCTAAAATTGCTCGTTCTTAGACGAGCTCAAAATAGGCAGAACTGATCAGACGGAAATCTCATTATTTCACAAAGATTTTGTGCAAAAACTGCAATGAACGTATTTTGTACAGACCATAGAGCTGGACTATCCTGTTCAAGGAAGCATAATAGTTCACATTTAGCAATAAATCAGTGTATCAGGTTCAGATACAGAGGTTGTGTATCACTTCTCTTTCTCTATGTCTAGTGCACATTCAGTTTGTGGAAAGTCTCTGAATAAAGTGAATGAAGGGACGATGCTTTGCCAAATCTCATGAATTTATGCTTGTTATAAAAGTCAAAATTTCCCTGCAGCTGTTTACGAGTGCAGCTGCAAAATGTCCAATGATGTCATGTTTAAGGTTGAATTTGAGCCCAGAGGCATCCAGATTATTGATGATATTTTCATCTGCTACAGTTTAAACCCACCATGCTGGTTATATTATGGTAAGATGCTGCACAGGAGTTTAAACGTGACACTTTCTGCTTCCTTGAACAGAATAGGATAGGTATAGGGTCTATAGAAAACATGTTCACTACATTTTTTGCATAAAATCATTTTTAGATGATGAGATTGCAGTCTGGTTAATTTCAGAATGAGCTGTTTTGGGCCTCTTGTCATTTTAAATCCAAATAAACTGCTGCTGGCCACATTGCCCATCTCAGCATTTACAGTCATGGGAAAATGGCTGCAAACAGATGCACAATTATACAACTGTACACCTGTGAAAAGCAGAAGTAGAGCCTCCTGCATAACCATCAAGAATGCAACAAGTGGCTTCTGGATGGTGAGTCAACTTCAAAACATTTATCTTTTCCAGCAGCCATTGTACAGCGTTAAAACCAAAATGTTCTGGAACTCAGTTTGGGTTGCTAGGTAACGACGCAATGCCTGTAGAATGTGACTCAGCAGGAACGTTTTGAAACGGCTCGTTTTCAGACATCAAAAAAAACATGAACGTATTGCCATAAACAGCTGGATGGGTTGGTTTAAGTTGTTTTTAGAAGCAGTTGAGACCAAAATGGACAATAGAAATGTGCAAAAAAGTTAAATTTTCACTCTTTTGAAGTACAAACCTCTTACAGTTAAAGTATTTTCGACTGCAAAAATAGAAAATTTAGCTTGTCATCTTCATAAAGAGACGGAGTTTTTGCATGTACTCCAATTGTTCAAGAACAATTTAATTTGGGTTTGCATTTTCAGTCGTTTTTGGTGATTTTGGTACTGCCAGTAACCAGCTGCTTAGAGCTTAATGTTATTTATGTAACATGTATCAGTGCAGCATCTATTAGATTGTCAGAGTGAATCAGATGGCTGCAGTTGCCGGTTGAATTCCTTAACTTGTGTGCCTGATACGTACTGTTATAGTGGCATCAGGAGGAAGACGGTTCTGAACATGCCTCTGCTGCCCAACCTGGACCTGAAGAACGACCCGGTACTCGCACTCTAACTATAAACCAGTCGAACATCTGTAAACCAGTACTACCAAGTTATTGGTGCCAGGATCTCAATAACTGGTCAAAAATGATACAGAAATGATCTAGGATTACAACTAATGATTATTTTAATAATTAATTATTCTGTCGATTAAAAGGTTGGTACAGATAATAATGTATGAAGCTGATTAAACCAATTAATCGTTTCAAGTCTAAAGTCATTTTTATGTAGAAGGATAATAAGAATGGTTACTTAGTGGGTTTATTTATTAATTTAATGTTGTTATTTATACTTTATTTCAGCTTTGTTTTTTATTTAGTAAATGGCAAAAAGTCACTTTTGAGCAGAAACAGTTTTAGCTGCAGTTCTGAAAATGTTTCTTCTTCGAGTCGTGAAGATTTTGTGACTCTTGACATATTAAATGTATTTATCTATGAAATAATTGTTAAAATGTTAAAACACAAATTTTAAAATGTTCAGTCTCATGTTCTCAGGTTTTAGGACAAAAGTAAATAAATAATTGTTACATTTAATATTTATTGTTGCCAAATTACCTTGGACTTAATTTGTCCACCATTTTGGAAAACGATGAGTGTTCTTATTGTAAGCTAATAAATCACTGGTTAATGCATAAATAATCCCAGTTTAACTGATTGTGCCCTGTGTGTTGCTCCTGGTCTCCAGTCGGAGCTGACTGAACTGGTCCAGACCTACAAACAGGAAGTGACGGAGGCGGCCTGCGAGCTGATCTGTGATTGGGCCCAGAAGATCCTGAAGCGATCCTTCGACACTGTGGTAGAAATCGCTCGCTACCTGATCCAGGAGCACATCGTCAACCCTCGCTGCAACCAGGCCAAGCTCGTCACGTCCGCAGCGCTCGCAGGTCTGACCCGTTACGACATCAGAAACTGGTTTTTGTTTTTGGTAAAACATCTGACCTACAAATAAAACTTGTGTAGGTCAGATTTTTTCCCCAATCATCGTCTCACTTGTTTCAGATCATCAAACGATTTTTGACACCAAAGATTCATTTAGGCCAGGGGTTTGTAATCTGTTTCTCTTAATAAATTAGCCAGAAAGTAATAAAAAAAAACTAATGTATACATTTTAATAAACAGATAATAAATGTTGTAGCGCCTTTTTAAAAAAAATTTATTTTGATGGAATTAATTCCTCTAAAAATCCACCAGAATGACTCCAAAACAGCCTGTGATCATTTTAGGCCTTTAGCTTGGAAACTATTTGCTTTTCTAAAATAAAAAATTATCTTTATTGGCCAAAATTGTGGCTTCAATGTCTGACATTAGGTATAAGTTTATATGTCATTTGCTTGATTGTTATTTTATTTATTTATTTATTCATTTATTTATATTCAGTCATGTTTAAATTACAATATATGTATGTAGTTATATGCATGTCTATACATTTTCATTGCTTATGGTTATATTTGTATTATTAATATTTATCACCTTGGATGGAGTAGCTTGTCAATTTATAGCAATTTCCCCTTGCAGATCAATAAAGTCTATTCTATTATATTCTATTCTATAAACTTTAATCCGTTAATCGGGTTTATTTTTCCAGCACATTTGAGCAACAAGGAAGTTCAAAGTGCTTTACATCATAAAAACAGAAAATATAAAACCATTAAACATTTTGAACTTTCATGGGAATAAAATATTTTCTATAAATATCAAAGATAATGTATCAATCGACTTCATTGCTAACTTTGTTGCTAGTTCTAAGGTTGTGGCTTGCTTATTGTTGTCATAGCAACCGCCTGCCAAGATTGCTGTCGGTTGCAAAGTTTGCAGAACTACGTATTCCCTCCAGAAGCTTGAATTAGTGTTTGTGGCATGGACAGCTGTCTTCTGTTCGTTTATTGATCAGTTACAATAACAAAGGCAGAACAAATTTATTTGTTAAAAAATTTGTTCTTTCATGTTGTTCAAAAGTTTCGACACAACAGGCAGAGAGGTTAATATTCCTCAGAGGTATTTTATTTCCAATTGTAAGGATTTAAACATATTTTAATGTAAACACTGCAGTGATCACAAAAAGTCTTTCTCTGGGTTGTTTGTCATCTTTCTTCTGCTCCTCAGGCGGTCCAGCTAAAACCCATAAAGTCATAAAGAAAACTCTGGTGATGTCTCCAGCTGACGGAGACGGAGCCGCAGACCAGAAGGTTTGTTTCCGACCGATCGCTCTCCTCGTTGAGCCTGCTGCCGCTCACCGCTGCTTCCTGTCTGTTTACAGAAGGAACAGGGGAACCTCTCCTCGTCCTCACCCAAGATGTCTTCTGGGGACAAATCCACATCAGCCGTCCCCAAGCCTTCCTCAGCAGACGGCCCTCCTTCTGCTCCTCCTCTTCCTCCTCCTCCTCACTCGTCCTCTACCTCCTCTGCCTCCCTGCAGCCAGCAGTGAGTCAACGACCGACACAATTTAATTTTCTAAATGTAGCTGAGATGTAGATAATGAGGGACATAAAAAGTATTTACATCCTTTAAACTTTTCCCCATTTTATCAGGTTAACTACCCAAATTTTAGTGTATTTGTTTTGGATTTTATGCAACTGAAAGTCAAAATATACTAAATATTTTACGGTCGGAAATCAGAAAAATATCTGTATATTCTAACAAGTAAATATCCTACAGTCTGGCCCTAATATGTGCTCAAATGTACATCTAACAGAAGGGATTAGTGGGAAAAAAAATCCATATTTTAGAAATATGTCCTATTATTTTTAATTTAAAAGCAGGGAAAAAGATCAATTAAAATCAGAAATGGTAAGAAAAGAATTTAAAATTTCATATTTTTGCCAAGCTTTGGCAAAAACCATCTGTTTAGTGGAAACAGATGGTGCCACATTAAAGTTGCAATATGTAACTTTTACAGAAATATGTTAGTTTTTTTTTACATATTTGTTAAAATTGTCACCATGTTGAAATTGATTAATATGAGACAGATAATCTATAAAATCATCAACTTTTCCACTTCCTAATAGAGCAATTTTTACTGTCTGGACAAATGCATCACTCCTGAAAAAACTGCCAGTCATATGTAGGAGGCAGGTGTTCGTGGTGTCAATCAATCTCGTGAACATGCTGCTAAATGTGCTTATGATAGAGAAACAACTTACCGTTACAGGAAATCCGACGGGCGTACTAACTAACCTTAGCATTCGAGGCAGGCTTTGAACCAGCTGTAGCACAGCAGATGGTAAAGGAGGATGTGTGAACACCAGAGTGATTGACAGCGCTAAGACCCTCCTCTTGTCTCTGATGGCTTTTTTCTGACTGAGTGGTGAATTCCTGCAGTTAGCAGCTGTGAAGCTTGATTCTTTCTTCACAGATGATATAAAATTGTCATAATGATTTTAGCAAATAAGTAAAAACATTTTTATTTATAAAAGTTACATAAACTGTGATGTTTGTGGTTGAAGCTGACAAGGTGTGGGAAAGGTTCAAAGGGTGTGATACCTTCTCAAAGCAACGCAGGTCAGTCTGTGGGCAGGATTAAATGTTTTTCAGTGTTTGATGATTCAACATGGCGGCGTGTTTGACGCGTCTCCGTTGGCGCTGCAGGTGGAGGCGTTCATAAAGCAGTTACCCAGAATCCTTCCTCGCAGCACTGTCCCTGACAAGAGCTTCTCCGTCCGCTCCGCTGTGCCCCCACAGGCGCCGGCGGACGCCTCCGCCGTCGGCGTGCCGTCTGCACATGGAGGCCCCGCCGCCGTCACCGCTCCTGCCAACAGCGGTGGGGTGAAGGTCATCACCATGACGACGCTGCCCCAGCAGCAGGGCAGGACGCTGCCGGTGATGATTCTTCCTCAGAGCTGTTTGTCCTTTGAGGCGGATAAAGTAGCTCCACCCCCTTCTCTGTCTGCCCACCAGCACGCCGTGGCGGCGCCGACCTCGGTGGTCCAGAAAGCTCGGGGCGCCGCTGCCAAGCGACCCCAGGAAGGGGAAGTGTCATCCGTCGGTGTCTCAGCCGCTTCCTCTCTCAGCACTTCTCCGGTTAAACGGAAACGTGGCCGGCCGAGGAAACCCCGACCGGAAGATGCCGCTCTGTCCCCGTCTCCTCAGCCGCCGCCGCCTCAGCCACCGATCATCACGCCACTGACCGGCGGCGTCATCCAGAAGGCGACTTCCTCCCTGTCGTCCCCCGCGCAGACGGTGGTGGAGCTGGTGATCCAGGAGCCGCCAGGGCTGGTTCTGGGTCAGCTGCCCGCCATGTCCGACCCGGCCCACCGGCTGGTGGACCCCCGTGGCGTGGTGGTGCAGTGCCAGCCGGGCGGCGCCGCCGACCCGGACAGCCAGGTGAGGCCCGTGCTGCTCTTCCACAATCCTGGGAACCCCAGCTGGGAGCGAACCCCCATGGTGGAGGTGATCCAGAAGGCGCCGAGGCCGAACAACAACAGCGGTGGCGGCGGCGGGCTCGGCATGGTTCCGCTCCCGCCGCTGCCCGCGCCCACGCTGCATGAGGAGCAAGGCGAGGTGGAGATCACGCTGACGCCGGTGGAGGTTCACGTCAACCCGCCACTTGCCTCCACCTCCTCTGCTGCTCCTGCCTCCTCCCTCTCAATCTCCTCCACCATGGTGGTAAAGATTGAGGAGGAGGAAGTAGACAACAGCCCCCTGCCCCAGAAAGGAGGACATTAGCTTTCATCAACCACCTACTTCTATATTCACTCAGATTTTACCTCAAGGCTCCCGCCCCCTCCTTCCATCCTCGTCCTGATTGGTGGAAATCCCAGATTGGCTGGAGCACGAAAGCCAATCCAGAAGGATAAATGAAGCCAGGAAGTCTACACTTTAACTGCATGTTTGTTTGTGAGCGACATGTGGTTTACACTGCAAAAACACAAAATCTTACCAAGGATTTCTGGTCTAGTTTCTCAAGCAGATATCTTAACACGTGAAACAAGACAAAACTAACAAGGAAGTTTTCAGCAAGATAAAGGAGCTTGTTTTAAGTCAACAATTCCTTCACTTCATTTTTAACAAAAGTACTTGTTCCATTGGCAGATTTCTTCACATTGTTTCACAGCTGGTACTGTGCTGTTACCTAGCAACGCCAGCCAAGCCCAGCCTGTCACCTAGCAACCAGTTCCACTGGCTTTTTTTCACTTATAACAACATTTTTTTCCCCTGTGACATTTATCCCTGTTAAATAAACTAATAAATTAAAGTAGCAATGTTATAATTGCTACTATTACTGGTTGTTTTTCATCAATATTAAAGAATTATTGATTTTAAACAAATAGATATGTTTTACTAAAAGTTACTTGTAAATTAATTTTGTCTTATGTCAAGTGCACGAAGACATTTGCACTAGAAACTAGACCAAAGATACTTTATTTTTTATTCTGTGTTTTTGTGGTGTACATCTGAACCACTTCCTTGTTCCTTCTTCCTTCCTTGCCTTATTCACTGTATTTTTAATCCTCCCAAAAATTTCTGTGTCGCGGTTTGTTTGTCTGTGCTTAACTTTTTTTTTTTAAAAAAAAAGAAAAACTGAACGATAATTGTACTAAAGAAATAACACTGCAAAAAAAAAAAAAAAAAAATCTTACCAGGTAATTTTGGTGTAAATCTCTTGGTACACTTGAAATGAGACACAATTAAGTTATAAGTAACTTTATCTTGATTAAAAATGTTGGTTTACCTGGCAGACTATTGCACTAAAACCAGGAATTTTGTTCCATGTTATAAGTAAAATAATTTTTTTACCTACTTTGTATTTTTCATCAATATGAAGGAATTATTGACTTATCTTGCTGCACAGTTACTCATAAGTTGCTTTTGTTTCATTTCAGGTGTACTACAATATTTGCATGATATTAGTTGGTGAGATTTAAATGTTTTGCAGTGTAAAAGAGGAAGAACGGAAGGTGCCATGTGTGTGAAAAGGGCGTCAGGTGGTAATACGGGTTAGATCCTTCTAAAGGTTCTCTGTGCTAAATGAACCAGAACCAAGCTTTGATTCACCTTTAACTCATACAATTTATTCCTGAGGAAGTTGTTGAAGTTCTAATAATATTTAAATGTGTAAATGTGAATTAAAGCTTGGTTTTGCTCTGCTCTTCTAAAGAGTTAATTTGTTTTAGCAGGTTTGTGTTTTTATCTGAGTGAGCTTTGTACATGTCTCTGATTGTGTGTTTGAAAGATTGAAAACCTAAATTTACTCATTACTCAGAATAATATATCAAGTAAAATTAGACATTTTATATAGAAAAACAACAGTTTTATACATAAACTTGACAAAGTCAGAATTATTCCAGAAAACGTAGCCGGAGAGTTGGAATTGCTCTTGTAGGTTTCAGTAGATTTATTGCTTAAAAAAAATAAAATCTGGAACATATGAGGTTGAGTTTGAAAATGTGAGAAAAGTTGCAGAAACAGAAAAGGTTTCCTGTAAATCGAGAACCAAAATGATGCTTTTATTTAACTGTCAGCTAAAACGCTTCGGCTGTTTGCTTAACTTAAAACCGCTTAAATGTTGATGTTCCACTAAAACATGCAGAATTGACCCAAATGCTGCAGTTTTCTTTAATAAAACATTAGCCCCTTTCAGGTCATACTCTGGTTAGAAACATTCCAATTAAATCTGCTTTTTAAGGGTCATTTACATCACATAAGTTCATCATGTAGGTCATTGTTCAATAATTTACAACGAAGACACATTTAACTCATGCAACTACTTTTATTTGTATTAGAAGAAGCAACAATTACTCCCAACTCTTGGTGGAATGATATGTTTAATTTCTGTTGGAATTATAACATTTAGATATTTTGACTTAAGTAAATTTGCTCAGTTTTGTGGCTGGAAGATATGGCTTAAAAATAAAATTTCTGATTTTTCCATACAATACAATTAAAAAAAAATGTTTTCCAGCATCGGCTTTAGTTTCAATAATCTCTTTTAATTGTACAAGGGATTGTTAAGGCCAGGCCATTGAAATTTTTGTTAAATTACAAGAATATTGTTATGATATTAGCAGAATAAAGATGCATTTTTGCCAGAAGAATAAATTTAAATGATAGGAAAATAGTTTATAGTGGACGAGATCTGACATGATCCTATCAGTCTCTGTGTTTTTTTTTTTTTTTGTTTAAAATATATTGTTTTTCGCAGTTAATGATCATTTGTTGCTGATTAGCTAAAGCAACACATATGTCCTTATCTATAAAAACTGATACCAAAGCATAACTTCACAAGATTCTCAACATTCCTCATTTAATTTTTTTGTTTATTTTTGTCCTAATAGTACAACTGTATTCTTCCATTATTATAACTTTATTGTCATAATTATAAAAAAATAAGAATTGAAAGTCCAAATAAACAGAAGCTGTGAAATACACTTGGCAAACAAGATGGCCGAAACCCATTGGAAACCCATTTTTCCACATTGGAAAAAAATTTTTCAATAAAAATCCAGACTTTTTCAAAAATTCGATTAATCGCTAAAATCGATTTATCCCCCAGCCTGATGCTTCACTACTTCCAACTCCAATAAAAACTGACAGTGTAGAAATTTCCTGTCTGTCTTCCTGTTTCTTGGTCTGAAAGCTTCAAATAAAGGCAAATATTCAAAGGTTGACATGTATGATCTGAAAGGGGCTACTGACGCTGAACAGAACTTATTAAAATAACAAAAAATAATCAAAATGGGAGAATAAATTATGCAATGCAGGCTGTGAGCTAAAGAAAATTGCAAATGCTAAAAATAAAAGCTTCAGCTCAGGCAATAGAGCAAAGCACAATGTAATTTGCCACATAGCACCAACACATTGAGATGCAGTGAAATGTATTAATTACTGGATGATATTTGCGCTGTTGTTGGTTTCAGTGGTGAAGTTTTAGATTACACGTTTAACCTACGGGTTGCTTCGCTGTTGTATGTTGCCATTGTGACCTTTGCCCCAATTCCAGCCACCTGTTGCAGCGACATCGCAGTCAGCAATGTGACACCATTTTCTTACTAACTTTCTTTGATGGCTGTCGAAGAAAATGGTTTCGCTGCCTTATTTTAACGTGATTTTTGCTAAGCTTAAGTTCAAATATCTCAATAAACCAAGTAACTCAGGACTGTTGGATAAAGAATAGAGGAAGAAAAAATGTTGAAGGAGTAAATTTCCGTCAAAAAATGCTGAAATTTTTCAGTTGCGTTTATATTCCTCTTTGCACAAAAAAGTACAGTTTTCACTAATTAAAGTCAAAATTGTACAATATTAAAACTTGGAAAAGTAAAAAAGAAGTTTACAGAGGTTAAAAAGTCAGATATTTGCGACAAAGACATTACAGTTGAGTTGGTAAGTGTAGAAGCATTTGGACGTTTTTCAGAGCGAATTGTAGATTTGATCTCTTCATCTGATACCGACACGGTTCTGGTTTTAATCGTGGAAAATTTACTCATGTTTCTTCAACGTCAGAGAATATCAACGCCTTTTCTTGTAAATAAGTCAAATTAGTCTCAAAACTTCCAAGTTTTCTCAGATGAAAATTTACTCCTTCTGAACCATTTTTTTTCGTTCTTTTAACCTCGAGATGAACATTTTCAACGAAAACATCTCAAAAATCTCAGACGTTGTTTTCCCAGATCTCTGTATTTTTCTCACAGTTAATATGCAAACAGATAATTTCTTCTTTCACCTTCTCATTTTTGGAGGGAGTTGCCATGGAAATGTCACATTGCTGACACTCTTCACCTCTACCAAACGTTCTGTCGCTCCACTGGTGGGCGTCTTTTTCTTCTTCGTTGGTGCTACAATGCCATAGGGCTCCATTACTTTGTCTGTCCTGCCTGTTTTTCCACCATGTGACCACAAATTTGTAAAAAAGAAAGGAAAAAAAGGAAGTTTGTGGACTTGTGTAAAATGTGTTTCTCTCTGTCTCACACATAGTGCTTTTTTCTGTTGGAGGGACCCTGAAAATATTAAGACTGTTATATAAAAAAAAATCAACCTTGTTGCGTTGTGACGCAAGAAAACCGCTTGATTATACGCTCACTGCCCTAAATCCATCATTTAAAAGAAGCACGAATATTAATATTAGTCGTTGGCCTCAGTTTGGTGAAGTGCCAACATGATTCATCGTTGAACTGAAACAAACGTTGCACTGCTGAGAGTTTAAAGAGGGACTCTGTGTATATTATGAGTTTATTGTACTGAGAAAATACTCTGTCAAGTATTTATGAGTGATGTAGTATTCTGCTTAATTCTTGCACTCTGCTAGAGGCCGACATCTGCCGGCTCAGATTTTTATTTCACCAGCGTGATAATGCTGGTTTAAACTTTACACAGTTTAGAGTTTAATAGTAATAATAATTAAAAAAGGAAAATGAACTCTGTTTTTATATAAAGGTTAAAGTAACTGTAGGGTATTGAGTGGGAAAAAGCAATATTTCACTTGTGGGCTTTGGTTGCAACAATTGAGATTTTAAAGGTTTATTTAATGCAGCAAAGTTCAGGCAGATTCAGTTCAAAAGCATCCAGTCAACTTGTTTCTCATCTGACAGATTATGGTAGGTTTAGGGATAAAATATCAAGGCTTAGGAGATGCTTCAGCAGACTATCCACAAGTTCTTCTTTGTTTCTGATTTCATCAATGTGTTGTTCCGAGACATAAACTTAAGTGGAAACGTTTTCTTTTAAAATGATAAAGTTTTTGGCCCTTTTCTCTCAAGTCCATACAGAAATAAGAATCCAAAACTGTTTTTATTCCTTAAACGGCTTCAGGAGTGAAAATTTTGCCCTTATGTATTTGAGTCAACAGCAAAATCGCATCTTTGGTGAAATTCCTGACACACCAGCCTGAAACCATTCCCCTGTGGATAGAGCGTTAGATTTCACTCCAATAAACAAATCATTTTTACTTTACAACGGCGAGTTAAGGCAACGCCGAGAAAATAATATATTATGAGAATAAAGTTTTAGTATTGCACAAATTAGGACTTTATTCTCTAAATATTATGTTTTTATCATCTTTGTTCTGACTTTATTTTCTTATTATTTGACTTTACTCTCGTGCTACTTGCAATACTATAACTTCATTCTCATTTTATTGCACCTTAATTCTCATAAGAGTTTATTCTCATAATGTTATGACTTCATTCTTGTAATATTTACTTTATTATTGTAATTTTATTGTTTTTTTCTTAATTTTTTTTATTAGAAAAATACTAATAGTCCTGTAGTCCTTAGATATTCTGTGCTATTTCTTTTCATTGTAGTTGAGAATTTTGTTAAAATATGGAGATAAATGTCCATAAAATGCCCCAAATTTGCATAATCCTAAATATAATTGCATTTATTTTCAGAATATTTTGAAGTACCTCTCAGTTGCATTAATTATGGTTGAAACAACCATAATTGATCTAATTATAAAACATGGACATTGTAACTCAAACTGTAGCACATCTGAGTGACTTTGTGCTGGTTTTTTTTTGCTATTTTTTTTTTTAGCAGTTTCCATAAAGTAGACGAGAAAATTAAGACTTGCCAGATGTTTACAAGTCTGGATCTGCAACAGCTTGGACTAAATTAAACAAATTTATTTCTGTTTGTTTTAATTTGATTAAAAATGATTATTGTTCTGTCAACGCAAGTTTTTTTAAGGTGTTGTGAGATTGTTACCAAAGCCCAGTTAGAGACGATGCTGATCTGTAAGTGAAATGTTGCTTTAGGGGATAAGATGTTTTAAATAGTTCAGGTTAAAACCTGAGGATATTCAGCAGCCGATTTCCCCCAGCAGGACCATTCTGGGCCAAAATGGCCAAACTGATTGTTGATAACTTGAGTTATGACTCTAATCTAACTTTGTTTGGCGCTCTCACTGATTTATCTGAAGAGATTTATTTTCTAATCCTGTTTGCAAATGTTTGGAAGGAGAGCTATGCAGTAAAACAAACGTTTCTGATGTTAGTTTGCATTCTGATCTGGAGTTTTTACTTCAGGGGAAATAAGAAACAATGAGTTATCTTATAACACGTTGACGGAAAGGTCAGAGTTTTGTCAGCTGCTTTGCTTGAAAGTCATCAGAAATGCCTCGAATTTCAAAGAGAAAAACCGAGTTTGGATTCAGGCAGTTCAGACGCCAGCGTGATCTTTTCTCTGAGCAAGTGGAAGTAAAATTACAGGAACTTTGAATGTTTGAAGCTTAAAAGAAGAGCGAGTATTTGCAGTTTGAGATTTAAAAAGATCAGAAGGTGGAATTGGTGATGGTGTTGGTAGAAATGGTCTCAAATGTTTGGCATGCCTCGTTTTGGCTAACTCTGGTCCAGCATGGCCTTGCTAGGAGTCTGCATGGGGAACCGAGCTTTGAACGTGCAAAGCAGAAGAAAACTTTCACTGTGGAAATCCAGAAACGGGTCAGTTTAGCAAAGATAATGAATCGGGATTCGGGTATTGGTGCGATGATGCTGGAGAATCAGACCAAGTCACGCAAACGCTCTCCGATGGCGCTTCTTGTTTACACACTGCAAAAACACAAAACCTTACCAAGTGTGTTTGCTCTGGTTTCTACTGCAAATATCTTTTTACACTAGAAATAAGTTAAAACTAACGTATATGTAACTTTTCAACAGGATATAGGAGCTTGTTTAAGTCATTATTGATGAAAAAGTTCTAGTTCCACTGGCAGCTTATTTCACATATAACAAGATATTTTTCCATATATATAACTAGTTCTTTTTCATCAATATTAAGGAATTATTGACCTAAAACAAGCTGCTATACATTGCTGAAAAGTTTATGTTTGTTTTGTCTTACTTCAAGCATACTGAGATATTTGCTGTAGAAACTTCACCAAAAATACTTGGTAAGTTTGTCTTTTTTTGCAGTGCAGCCTGGTGTCACTTTTAACTCCAAAGTATTGTCACTAATTTAGCTAATATAAAAAACATAGTTGTTAAAGTAAATGAAATGAACATTCAGCCTGCTCAAAATAATATTCATATGACTGGATTGGCTGTGATTAAAAACCTGAAATTAGCTTTTTTTACTTTTAAAAGTTGACAATAGATGCCTTTATTAAGATTTTGTTGTGTAATGTCTTTTGGAAACAACATAGAATGTAGAGAGGATCAATAAAATTGCTAATAAATTGGAAGATGATCAACTGCAGTTAATGTAATGACGGTGAACTCTGATGTAAAGGAAGCTGTTAGCTGATAAAAACCCACTCAAGAAAGTCTAAACTTTAGCAAAAAACATTTTAAAAAAGATTCTGCCTCTGAGCTTCCTCTGGAATTCTGGGTAATGTAGTCCTTGAGTGGGGATTTGACACAGAGCAACTTTTTTTGTTTTGTTTTTAAATTGTCGCTCTCCAAATGAATTTGAATAATCCTTGTTGTTTTATTTTGCTGTCGGTCTTCTGTTCTGCGTATTGCTGTGTGTCTTTGCTGTTTCAGACAGTTGTACAGCTTGTTGATGTGCAGTCGTTTCCCTCCTTCTTATGGTTGCTCTAAAAATCTTCCTGCTTTGTTTTATTTGTGAAAGACACTGCCAGCTCTTCGCATGGTTTCCCTGTGGCTGTTTGTTGGGTTCTCTTTATTATCTCCTGTAAATGTTGATTTAATTTTTTTCTTTTGTTAACCTGCTGGCTTTGTTTGGTTGTTTTGTTTTTTTTTTGTTTTTTTGCACTTTTAATGTTCCATAATGAGGCTGAGAGGGAGGAAAAATATGTTTTGGCTTGGAGATGATATTTTTGAGTGAAATGCACCTTTTTTGCCCTGTTTATGTTGTGAAATTAAAAAGAGTGAGGGAGGAGAGGAGGCAGAACATTAATGTGAATCTATTTTCCTACATTGATGGAATAAAAGACGTGACGTTCATTTATTTTCTGGTGTTTACTTTATTCCCTCCATGATCATTTGTCTTTCTACTCTATTCTAATCGTATCTTTAATTATGAATTAAAAAGGTTTATTTTTTTGAAAAGGATATAAAAAAATCTTAAGCGTGGTAACTGAAAGGTTTTCCTGATGGGGTGACGTTGAGAGCTGTGTGGGAAGACAGGATTGTCGTTTCGGTCCAAAACGGAAACAACCAAAAACAGCTGCTTTGTCAAGTCAGCTGGAAGAACCTCATACCTGATGACGTCTTAACTTCAAAATAAAAGCTTTTCCTTTACTTCCGTTTCAAACTGACACTGACGCTGACAGAAGAATTATAATAGTATAAAGGTGGCAAAAAAGGAATGAAATGAGTAGAACTGTCTTCATTTACTGAGATAAAAGGCAAAACATGAAAATCTAAACTATTTTATGTCTGGACAACATTTTAATCATTTATTTTTAAATTCATGTTAGAGATTACTATATATTTTTAATTTTTGAAATTGAGATAATTGATATTCAGAAATTAACACGATGTAGATCTATGCAATAATATATATATATATATATTTCATTTTGTTGGTTTAGTTTAATCTATTCCGGTTTAATAATTTATATTTTCTCGTATATTAGTATTTTAATGTGCTTTTATTGTGAACATTTTACCGGAAGCTGCAGACTGTACCCAACGGTCGTCTTTACGGATCTTGCGTCACTGCTTCTTTAAAGCAGGGAGCCGTGAACGGCCAGGCCACGGAATCCCGGAGCAGATGGACCGTGACGGATCCTAAAAACACGGACCAGAACCCGCTCCACAACCTGGATTAAATACCGGGACTTAGCTGGGGGGTTAAAACAGATTAAAACTGGATAATAACCTTGTGTTTAGGAGCTTTTGATCGGAGTGAAGGCGTTCAAGTAGCCGGGTAAGTCCCCCCTTTTCCTCGGTATTTTCACTACGTTTCACTTTTTCTGTTTTCGTTCCGGTTCTGTTTTTGCTAGTTTCGTTAAACCGCTGTTAGCATTGCGGCTTCTTCGGCTGCTCCGTCGTTAAATCCACGGGTGTGGGCCTTGTGTAGCCCGGTTATCGTCCTCCTTCCTCCAGTTTGTTTTCATCAGGAGGGAGCGGCTCTCCTCCTCCTCCTCCTGTCCTGCTGGCAGCCACTCTCCTGTATCTTCACAAGATACTTTCATTTCAAATTGATCCAACTTTCATCCTCAAAACGACATCTCTATCCTCATTTTTTCATATCCTATTGTTGGTTTATACGGAACTCTGCATGGATCTTATATTTACTAAAAAAAAGATTAAAAATCAAATCCATAAAAATGATATAACCATATAATAGTTTTAAGAATATGTATTTTATTTTTCCATTTTTAGTTTGAGTTTTGAAACTAACTCTTAATGTTGACAAAGAAAGAGTAAGTTTGTCAAAATATATACTTGTCAGTATATATTTTGACAAATATATACTGACAATTTAATGTCTTCGTAAAAAGGCAAATTTTATTTTGAAGAATATTCACGAGCTTTATTGTGAAAGTCCGTTTGTAACCGTATCCGGCCCGGAACGTGGTTACCATGGTTTTTCCCACCTTTTTTAACCACTGCAGGTGTGACAGGCAGAATATGCTTAGTTAAACTCATAGCGATCCAAATAAAATGGCCACGACTGAAAAACTGCATGTTGCCTCAAAAGACATTTAATTTCTGGTGATTTTTATATTTCTACTTTGATTATAATTTAAGATGTGTTGATGTAAATGTTAAGAGTGAAATAACATAACATTTTACGAGCTGAATTTTGTTGCTTATTTGCGTTACAGAGGGATTTAACTGAAATCTAGCAACATTACAGCAGTAGTAGAGAGATAACCTGAAGGCAAATAACATTTCCGATCATTTAAAATGAGTTTAATTTAGGGCTATTGTCAACATCTGCCAGCTACGTGTCGCCATGATGAGCTCCGCCACCTACTTGTTGAGACTGGGATGATATGAAAGAAATTTTCCGGTTCATCCATAAAGCTGCACTAACATTAATTATCCAAAGCGCAGCCGGCCGCAGTGTGCAGTCAATCCGCTCACCTGTTTAAATACACCCGCTTCGCTTTTCCCCACTGTTCGCTCTGAACTGGTCACCAGGAAGCAGCTTCTGGAGGAGAAAAGACTACCGTACTCCAGTTATTTTAAGGCGCTTATTGGTCCCCCCAAAAACGACGGAGACACAGACATTATCATCAATCAATGAACTCATCCCAGGCCGAACTTGAAAATTGGATGCTGCCAACACTTAGCTTTCGTCAACAACTCGGACAGAAGTGAGAGCTCCATGCAATGCAAGTAATAACCAGGCCAGAACACTGCGCTAAATAATAACATATAATTTAACGAAGCTTCGAGGCACATACATTTTCCTCGAGGAATTTTAATAATCAAGGTACTCGAATCACTCGAGGAATTGTTTAATTGTAATTTTTGTTCCGTCCAACTGAAATTTCAAACTTTATCCACATTATTACAAGGTTCATTTTCACAAAACATTCACTAAAATGATATAGAAAAATAACAAGAGATTTCGCAAAGCTATTTTTTTACAGCTTAATTGGTAACTTTTGCAATTTTCAAAACTTTTTAAAAAAATATTCTATCTTTTGCCATTCTACTACTTATGAATTAACAGAAGTAGTGATTTGTTTTAAAACAGAATTACCTCAGTAAGAGTTAGAGGTACTAATTTGTAATATATCGCCTTCAGAATATCAGAGTTTGCTATATTCGTATTGCTAACAATTGCTTGTATGGTAGTAACTTTTGGCTAGCATATTCCAAGTGTTTTGAACATTAATTTTTGGTTTTAATGTAATATTTAGCCAATTGGACTGAGTTATATAGGCTGTTTAGACGATTAATCGGATTTAAAAAAGAAGAGACTCAAATAAATAAATAATTAAATTCCCTTTTTAAACAAGAAAATATATTTTTTATTGCCAAACATGCAACAACTTGACATTAATTTAGTAAATCTGAACCATGTGATGCTAAAAATTGATGAGTTTAAACATTTACAGACAAAATCATTAAGTCTTGAATGCATCATTCAAATAGTTAATTAACTTAAACTAGTACGTTGGTTAATTTTTTTTTTTTTGAGTCTGTATATTCACAATTAATTGATTACTAAATTATTTGATGGTTATTTCAATAGTTGGTTAACGATTACTCCGATTAATCATTTCAGCCCTGAAGTCAAAATAAAAGCATCATGAGAGAGACGGTAAAATGAACACAGGCTTCGCCACAAACTAGTAAAGTTTGTCACTATGAACGTGTTTATTTAGGAATGTATGTTTTCTGTGGTTGTTTAAAAAAGGAACATGGCTGACATGAATTTTACTTCCTGATGCAGAGTGGAAGTGACAGCTGGATTGTTGTGTGGTGGTTCTCGTCAGCGCGGCTCAGATAAACCTCACACTTTGCCCCGAGCCGCACACGTCTCCCTCCTCCATCGCTGCGAGGACGCTGCGTTCACCGAGTCTGTTCGAATCAGTCTCAGCCCCTGACCTCTGAACTGTTTCATCATTCGCTTCCCTGTGTGAAGTATCAAAGCAGCTCCTGAAATCACATCAACTCTGGATTTAAACTAAGGCTGCATTTCAATAATTGATTATTCGTCAGTTATTGTGACGATCAATCAGATAAATTTGGCAAATTTTTTATTGAACCACTTTAACCCTTTTACACAATATTTGAAATTTTAAAATACAATTTTGTGGATTAATTAATGAACATCAAAAGGTGCTGAATAGATTTTTTTGTATTATTATTATTTCTTACCCAATTTGAACCAGATGAAGGTAAAGCTATCCCAATTGATTTCTCGGTAGAACATATTTACAGACAAGGGTTGTATCGAGTCAGTTGATTATTTAAATAACAGATTAATCACATTTAATTGTTTTAGCCTTAACGTAAACATCTTAAACTTAGACTGATTAAATCTTCTGCTCACAGTTTAGGATGCTTTTTACAAAACAAATTGAATCAAATCTAAAATGTAGAATTAGTTTGAAGTGCTGACTCCCTAAACGGTTCATTTAATTTTAAAAACTGTGAAAAAAAAATCAGCCACTTTGCTTTTAAAAAGCCCTTTAAATTGTTATTTACAACTCCTTCTCTCTGGAAAGCTTTTGAGTCTTGCCAGGTTGTGTCTACACCCCATTGTTCTGACTAATTAAGCAAAGTGAATCCGAGTGTCTGAACCCGAGTTCTGCAACCGGATCGGTCGGCCAGTGAGACTTGAGATCCTCTTCAGACGTCACAGAAGAGAGCGGCGATCAGAAACAGCTGCAGGATGTGAATCCCAGCACGCATACAAAACACAAATCTGATAGAAACAATTTACAGCGGGTCGGCACTCCCCTGCGTAAACGACGTCACCGTGACAACAGCCTCCACATCTGGAAAGCATCAGTAGTGTGTTAGCTCAACACTATCTCCGCAGTGGGATGATCTCATGCCCAGCTGTGTGTGATCAGGGACTCCTTTAGGAAGATGAAGATCCTTAGGGTGCGTTCACACCGGCTCTGTTTGGTCCGCTTTAATTAAACTCAGGTCTGTTTATTTGGAAAGTCCGATTCGTTTGGGAAGGTGTGAATGCACCATCGAACTCTGATCTGGACCAAAAAAGCAAACTCTTGTCTATCTAAAAACTGGAGATGGTTCAAAAAGCAGGAAGTGGAGTGCAGCGCAGGGAAGTTTGGGTAATTAAAACCAAAACAAACGTAAGAATCTAATGCCAGCGGCATAACCCTGTTTGATACAAAATTAGAAATAAAAGATTCAAATGAACAATTCAAGTTCGTCTTAAGAAAATAAATTTTTTTTACTGCTCACATTAATTCAGTTTTGGCTCAAATACTAAGTTTTTTTTTTTGTTTTTTTTTTAGCCTGTATGCTGAAATTAATAACTTACTAAATTAGTTTCAATCATCAGTTAATTACGATAATCCGATTAATCGTTTCATACCTAAAATCAATATAAAAGTTAATAGACAAGAGAGAGGGTAAACAAACACAAACCTCTCAAGACAAAAGAGAAACCCTACAACTGCTAAAATCTGACTCTACTCTATTTTTGTTTACATTTTGAGGTTTTTGTGTTGTTTCCTTCAGTATTCCTGGTGCAGCGCCCCCACAGGCGAGGAGGGGAACAGCCTTTTCAATTAGTTTGGTTCTTTTCACACAGGGCAGTATGGAAGTGAACCGCAGCAGCTGAAATTATAACAAACGTTGCAATTTTAGCCTCCAATCAAATCGAGTCTACTGAAAACATCCGTAGTCATAAAAAACAAAACAAAAACAAGAGTAAGAGGCGTTCATTGATAAACTTGTCAATAAATCAGAGTTGTAGGTTCCCTCAGTGTGTAGAGAGAAAGAATTGAGGAAGACTTAAAAATTCAGGGTTTTTCTTTGCTGGGTTCTTTCATCAAAAATGATTAAAGTAATTGAAAATGTATCTTCAATGAAGCTGCGTCTGAAAATATGGCTCTAAAAGGGACGAAATCAAAATAAATGTTATTTTTTAAGCCTTTCAGAGGCTTTCAAGGCATCGTGATCTGTAAACAAAAAGAAATGTGAGGGAGCCGTGCGCTGTGACTGATGAAACATTTAAATAGAAACAAGACGCCTCCTCAGGCTGCAGACACACGGGGAGGATGATGATGGTGATGATGCACATCGCCTGCGTCACGCCGTTGGCGCACCAATCCAGCATGGAGGACTTCCTGTCCTGCCTCCTGCCATGTTTGATGCTGCATCACAGATATGGATCATTTCCTCAGTCAAATAGCAACTAGTTATATTTACTCAAAAAAATTCACATGTAGGAATATTTTTACTACGCTGTTATTTTACTATGTATCTGTGCTCTTATTTGAGTAAAATTTCTGGATTTTTTTTTTACCCACCGAATGAAAAATATACATGTTTTAATCATAAATTCACCAGACAAAGACCTGCTGTTTCTGTTAGTTTCATCAGTTTCTTATTGACAGAAACTGATTTGGAAATATTTAGCTTAGTTTTATTTTGTTTATAAATTATTGTCAGTTTGGTCCTTAAAAAACCAACATTTCCACCTGACTTTATATTTTGATTTGCCTTATGAAATAACTTTTAAATATTAAATGATTGACGCTTAGATTTCAGTACTTCAGTCACATTTTACTTTTTACCCTTTAGTAATTTCTGGACTGGCTACTTTTTACTTTTACATTTTTTGAGATAAAAAAATGTAAAAGTAGAGATGCAGATCTATGTCATAGAGACATATATATAGAGATCAATGTCTCTATAACATAGATCTCTATAGCTCTATGTCATAGAGACATAGAGATCCATATCTATGTCATAGAGATCTATATCTATGTAATAGAGATCTGTATCTATGTCATATAGACATAGATCTCGGTCATAGAGATCTATGTCATAGAGACATAGAGATCAATGTCTCTATGACATAGATCCGTTCTATGATGATGTATGATGCACGTCATCATATAACGGATGATGTACATCATACATCATCCGTTCTATGATGTAAAAACGGATCATAGAGACATTGATCTCTATATCTATGTCATAGAGGTCTATGTCGTATGATTATTTCTGATCCTGATTTGGACTCTTTACGTGAACAGACCAGTTTTATTCGGATGATGGCAGAAAGTCGGACAGATCTCACATTTCACATTATTTGTTCTTGTTTGAAATAAATAAAGTAAATAACTGGGCGAATGTTGCTACTTACTATCCAATAATATACTATACAGCTGAAATATTTACATTTTCTCTTCTTTTTGTAGGCCTTTCTTCCCAAAATGGCCGACACTGAGGTCTCCTTATCCCCGGCACTCCGCCCGCTCCACATTAGCCCCGCCCACTCTGCCCAGCCGGCGCCGCCAACCTCCTCCTCTCCTACCACTTTCTCCTGTCCTTCCTCCCCCTCCAGTGCCTCTTCCTCCTCCTCCTCTTCTTCATCCTCCTCCTGCTCTGAAAGCTCCTCAGACTGCCCCAACCACCATCACCACCACCACCATCACCATCCTCGCCCTCAGCTCCAGCTGCCGCCGCCGCCGCCTCTCAGCGAGCAGCCGTCATCGCCCAGCGCCAGCCCGCGCAGCTCCAGCCCCAGCGGCAGCATCGGCAGCACCGGCAGCCTGGGCAGCAGCAGCGAAGGCATCGGCAGCAGCGGCGTGTCGAGCGGCGGCGACCAGCGGGGCCCCAGCCCGCTGCTGGACGTCATCTCTGAGGACGCCATGGAGATGGACCTGGTCGTCGATCAAGGTAGCGACTTCCAAACAAACGATTGAAGTTTCCGTCTGATGTAAAAACGGATCGTAAACTCATTTCTCCAGGACGAAGGTCCAGATTTACGGCTCCAAGCTGATAATTTTTAGCTGTAAACAGAAAGCATGAAACGATTTAATTAGATTTGAGGCAGCTGTAGCTATAAAACCAAATTAATTTAAGTCACAAAAATAAGGCATGTTAAACATAGGGCTGTCACAATAAGCAATAAATCAATTAATCACATGAAAAACTAAAATTAACTCAATAATTTACATTTGCATGATTTATTGATCTTCAATCTGGCTCTTTGGCCTCAACTTCAGACTTCATAATTCATTTTGTTGTTTTGTTTATTTAATTTTGATTTTTAAAATTTATTCCCGTTTTTGCATTATTTATTTAAGATCTGCTTGCTATATATTTAGCGGAAAACCCCAAAATTGCTTGTTGTCTTTATAATACACTTAGTTTGTTAAATATTTAGCAAATTAGCTAAATATTTAGCTTGAGACAAAAATATTTTGGTTCAAGCCAAATATTTAGCTAATATGCAAATTAGCTTTCTGAGCAGCAGAAGTGTGAACTAAATTTAGCTCGACTAGAAATGCTAGCTAAATATGCAAAATGCGTATCTAGCATTTAGCATATTTTGCTAAATGCATCTAAATATTTAGATTCTTAGCTTTTCTGCAAATTAGTTTGCAGAAAATCAGAATGGTGAGGTAGATATTTAGCAGGGAACTGAAATATTGAATGCTCTGAAAAGCAAAAGTGTGAACTCAATGTTTGTCATCTTCACTAAATATTTAATCTGAAAGATAAACATTTATTTTTTAAACTAAATATTGAGCTTCTGAATTAAATATTTAGTTTGACGTTTATAAAAGTAGGAATAATGTGAAAGTATGACCTTGAAATTTGACCATTATTTCTCTATGACCTCCTAACTAAACCGTATTGTTGCGGTTATATTTAACGTTGCCGACTTCATGAATGCGATGAAGAAGAGTAGCTAACAGCTCTTCATCTACTTCCTCCTCTTCCTCCAGTGATTGACCCTGAGGTGGCTCTCAAGGCTTGTCAGGAAGTTCTTCTTAAAGTGAAGCTGCTTGACAACAAACAGCAGCAGGACGACCAGAAGCAGCACCAGCAGCAAGCGGAGACGACCGACTGCTGCGGCCCGCCGTGGCACGTGAACCCCGACACCAGCTCCATCAAAGAGGAAGAGGAGGAGAACGACGACGAAGGACAGAGAGAGACTCCTGCTGTCCAGAAGCAGACACCTCCTGCGGCGACGTCCGAGTCGCCTTCGCCGTCGTCTTCCAAGCAGTCGTGGCTGCTGCGGCTGTTCGAGTCGAAGCTGTTCGACGTTTCCATGGCGATCTCTTACCTGTATAAGTCGAAGGAGCCGGGCGTCCAGGCGTACATCGGGAACCGGCTCTTCAGCTTCCCGGACGGCGAGGTGGACTTCTACCTGCCGCAGCTCCTCAACATGTACGTCCACATGGACACGGAGGTGGGCGACGCCATCAAACCTTACCTGGTGAGTCCACACACACACACACACACACCTGGTGACACACATATTATGGTCACGCCACCATAATATGAAATAATGTAATAAAACATCGTTAAAACTTCATTATGCAATAATCAACACAATATGTAATAAAATTCTTCAGCGTGTTTTATACTTTCTGCCACCTTATGTAAAACATTATTTCATTTATGCTGACATTACAAATGGTGGCGATCACAGCAGTTTGTTTCGTTTCTACTACGGACGGTGTGGACAGGAGTGAAGCGGGAACAGTAATATATTTCTGCCAAAAAACTAAACGTTTTGAGATTAATCTCAGTTTTAAGAAAATATTTGGAAATTTCTGAGCTGCAAAATTCTGAGCTTGAAGAGGAAAAACTTTGAAAATTTGGGTTTGATTTTTGAAAAAAACAAGGCGAAAATTTTGAGCTGCAAAAGTCTAAAATTTGAGTGAAAAATCAAGGAAATTATTTTTCAGAAAAAACAAAATTTAGAGTAGAAAATTTGCAAGTAAAGACGCTGATATTTTGGGGTTAAAAATTTGAGATTTCAAAGTACAAAAAAATAAAAAAATTTGGCCTTTTGAATCAAAAATTTTCCTAAAGCTTAACATTTGTGACTTTACATGCTCAGAAAATCTCATTTTTTTTCAAGAAAACTTCTGAGATTAATTTCAAAATGTTGTTTTTCTTGCTGATTTTTGACTTTTGAAGATCAGAAATTTATGAGCATTTTCTTTTTTTAGTTCTTTCGCGGGAAAGAAGTGCATATTTCCATCTACAATGCTGTCTTACATTTCTGTAAAATAAACTGAAATGCTGACCTCAAGCTATTGATTTTCTACATCTTTTTTCATTCACACCATAATTTCGGCATTGCAGAAGCCAATCTTGTGATCTGTTCCTCAGATCCACCGCTGCAGGTCCAGCATCACCTTCTCCCTGCTGTCCGCCTGGCTGCTTGGCGCCTACTCCTCCGACATGCACATCTCCACGCAGCGCCACTCCAGAGGCACCAAGCTCAGAAAGCTCATCCTGTCTGACGACCTCAAGCCGCGGCCGGACGAGCCTCGGTCCGTTTCAGGGTCCGTCTCCGACAGCCCGCTGCCCTCGCCGCCCCACCGCCACCGCCGCCACAACAGCAGCAACGTGGACGCCTGCGGCTCCCCGGACGGCCCCGACCACGGGGACGTGTTCGTCTCTCCGTCCAGGAGAACCCACCAGAGGTCCAAGTCCGACGCCACCATGGCGAGCGGCTTCCCTGGCGCTGGGCTCAGGCGGGCGGGCAGCAACCCGAAGGTTGAGGCTGTCCATGAAGAGGTGAGAGATCGTCATGTCAGGACGGATTTCTGCTGCTATAAATTAATAACAACCAGCAAATCACCACAAACACTTATATCTACACATAATATTCAATAATTTCACTGTACTTCAGAACTGCACAGCATTCTGGGAGTTGCAGGCAGAGGAAAGACTTTAGCGGCTTAAACTGTCAGGGCCAGATAAGCTAAGTTGGTAGAATTTACGAACTCACTCACTCTGGTTACCTAGCAACCCACTCATTCCTTGGTTACCTAGCAACACCCTGCTGAGTGACTGGCACAGCAGCAGTTTAAGTTTTCACCACAGGGCCTCATAACTGCCTAAAAACAAAAACGTTCTCATGGAGCTAAAACTGACAAGTTTTCAATTTTAGCCGTAAATATTAAAAATACAATCAATAATTATTGATATCGACTGATATGAATCGCTTATAAATGTTTATGAGCCATATTGTCCAGCCCTAGCTAGCAGTCGTCATTTATTGTGAAATGTTATTATCATAAGAATTTGTATTTATCATTGTCTCAATGAATTTTAGATGATGATGCTTTAAAAAACTGACTTTATTGGAAACTGGGTTTTTTTTTTAGTATTTTTTCCACGGTTTGTTCTACAACATCATTAATAACTATCAGTAAATTTGAAAATATGATTAAATGTAGTTATTGTGTGCAGTTTGATGTTACTTAACTACATTTCCACAATTGCAAAAATGTGTGTGTGTTATTTAACATTAGTGTAATATTGAGGAAGTTTTGCAGACATTTTGTAATGGAAACGCTGCCGGTTTGGATTCCAGATGTTTTTCACGTTGCACAAAATCTGCAGATGATGTAAAAGCACCAGGAACAAACTGATTCTGAAGGAAACTCATCCAAAATAAGCCCCAAACAATCCAAACGAAGCAGGAAAATCTGATGGTTGTCTGGTTTTTAATGGATACAGACGGTTTTAGCTGAAAGTAAACACGAGTCAAATGAGAGGACAAACTGGTTTCCATTTAAAGTTTGCAAAGAAGTCAAAAGATAAATGTGTGTTGTCACATTCCAGGTTGGCAGCTTGGTCACTTCCTGGTTGAGAGCCAGACGTTTTCTGTGACGTGATTGGAGAAAATACCTACTTAAGGAAACAACTGCTGTCATTTTTGTTCTCATTTTCCACTTGATCTGAAATTTATTAGTCGATTCTGGTTTGGAAAAGCTGAAACTGAGAAATAAAGCTCCTGCATTCTCTGCAGCTGAACTTTTGAACTGCCGATAAGGAAAAGCTGCTCTGTTTGATTTTGATCTCGCTTCCTTTGCTGAACTAGAAAGAAATTCTGATGCAGATTACAGAGTAACCAACCGAGGCATTGAACTGAGAAAGTCAAACGTTTTCTCTGCGTTTGGCTGCAGACGTTGAGACGTTAGGAATGTTTGCTGCTTGAAATGACGGACTGCAGCTGTCAGCAGGTACTTTCAGGTTCAGCTTGTTTAACTTGCAAAAGAAAAGGGAGAGGGACGGACGCCTGGCTGGGAGACGGACGTGTCCAACTGGATGTTGATGCAACAAGATCCGAGCTGCGTCAAACATTTGTTTACAGTGGGGCTTCAGGAAGGCCCGTTCCTCTGGCATCAAATTAACTCCTGGTTCGGAATCAGATACAAAGTTTGACTTTAAAGCTTCGCTCTGATTTGGTGCAGGCCTTTCTTTCAACTCTTTGTCTTTTAATGCTGACGGGAACTACAGAACTGTGTTTTCCGTCATCTGAAATGCAGTTCTTCTCTGTTCATCTTGTACCTGAAAGGCGGAACCTCGATTTTTGAAACTTCCTCTTTTGTCTCTTTGCATCACAAAGAGATGAAAGTGGACTGGAGAGAAGTTCAGGGAGAGAGGAACATGAGACGGCGCCGCCGTCAAGCAACATAAACTAGCTGTTGTGAAAGGAGTGGTTGCCATGGAGACGGAGCGGCGGAGGTGGTTGGGTTTTGATAAGACGAGTGTCTTATTGCGGCGGGAGGACGCAGATGCAACAGATGCCAGACTCCATTTAAAATATTCATGATGAAAATGCAAACTACTCTTAACCAGTGAGATTTCTCTTTTTTTTTAATGAAAATTAACTTTTGAGCAATAATTCATTTGTCAGATGTTAATTTCCTGTTTCTGGTTGTTGCACATTTTCTTCTTCTTATCATTTGGTGGTGACACTCTGAAGATGTTGCAACAAAAAGGGGCCGAGATAATTATTATACTACAATGTTTGCAGACAGTTATTCTTCCTAAAGTACATTTGAGTTCAGTGTTTGACTTTCAGCCTGGTTTGGTCTCAAACAAATGATGTAAAAACTAAAAACACTTTAACCAGAATTCATTTTATTGTCATCGAGCACGAAAGAGAGCACAACAAAAGTTTGGCTTTATTTGCTGTAAATCTTTGTACAAATTTTTGTTAATAATCATAGAATATACAAAACTGGTCATGAATTCATGACAATAAATCGCAATAGACACATAATCAATATTAATAGATATTACATCTGACAGATGTATTATCTATTATTAATACACAATATTAAATAATTGATCCAGAATCAATTAAATTAATGTACATAATTTTTTTTAGATACTTCTGAAAAGAAATTGAGAAATTTTCTAGAAAAAAGTTGCAAAAATTTTCAAGAAAAACATCAAATTTTTTCTTTAATTTTATAAACTTTCTGGACATTTTTTCAACTACAAAGTTGAAAATACTTCTGAAATATTTCTGAAATTTGTCTCAAAAATGTACTTTTTTTATGGCAAATTTTTGAGAAACTTCTTTTGTTTGTTTTGGTGTAAATTGGCTCCTTTTTTAAAAAATGTTTCCCATTCAAAGACCTGAAACTCTGTTGTGTCCATGTGGCGTTAGAGAGGCGTGGCAGGGATTATCGGGTCGTTTGTTGTTTTGGTTCCACTTTGTGAAATCTGAAATGTGAACCCGTTTGCAGCCGGAGCGTCTCCGTCCTCAGAGGGAGTTCGTCAAGTCTCTGTTCTGCATCGGGAAGCGTTTGGCCACGCTGCCCACCAAAGAGCAGAAGACGCAGCGGCTGATCTCGGAGCTGTCGCTGCTCAACCACAAGCTGCCGGCCCGGGTTTGGTTACCGACCGCCGAGCACCAGCACCATGTCTGCCGGGTCCCGCACACCCAGGCCGTCGTCCTCAACTCCAAGGATAAGGTCTGTTCAGAAGCCCCCTTTACTCTGAAGTCCCCAAGTAAAATATAGAGCAACAAGGTGTCGGAGGCTTCCTTTCAATGATTCAAACTCATTTTCGTTTTGGGCCAGATTAAGATAATTAATGTTCTTAAAGGGCCGGTTCTGCCATAATTGATAAAACCCATTAACACACTGTTATAATAACAATTATCTGTCCCTTCATTTAAAATTAAATTACACTAAAGACCTTTTTAAACATTAATAAAGGAATTTACTATTTAAATCACAGATTTTGTGCTTACGTATGACAGTAAATATGGCTTTGTTTTACTCGCCGCATCAGTGATGAAACATAACCAGGTCAAAGCTATAGAAGGAGGAAATACTGCCACCTGTAGCTGGGAGTTGGCATCACTTCAATCGTTTTGATGTTCAGTAGCTGGATTTTCTATAAACAGGAAATTGTGCAAATTGAAATGAAGAAAATAAATTTGTGTGCCAACTCAACAAAAAAAAACATCGTACAAATGTGTTCCAGTCTCCTGTTTTGTAGTGAAAAAACTTATTAAATATTGTTAAAATATTAATAAAAGGCTGCATTCAATGAGTCTTTCTTAAAATTAACTGGCATGTTTTCACATCAGTCCCTCCAAGATTTTGTGATTGTTTTTGTGGTAATTTAGAAATATTTGCAAAAATATTTTACCATATTTGAGCTTTTGTGTGACTGTAAATGTGACTTTATTGTGTTTTTTGTTGCTCTGCGTATCGTTCACAAATTTTAACTGGAGCTAAAGTGAGCAGCAGAGTATCAGAAGTAAGAAATGGTGCCACCTGGAGGTGGGAATTGGCATCATTTGAACCGAGTCATTTCTACATTAGAAGAAAACCTGTTGGAGGTTTTAAAAGATCCAGCAGAACTCGAACCAAATATCCACAGGTTTAGATTAAAGCCTAAACCAGAAAAGATTTACTGGAAAGAGTTTAAATTTGATGCTTTTCCTAGAATCTGAAGAGTAATGGACTCATTAGATGTGAATATATTGGATGTGCATGCCGCACTTTCCAGCTTTTTTTTAGTGTAAAAATGTGAAGATCAGCATCATTTTCTTTCCACCTCACTGTCATCCAGCACTTTTTGTTCTCCCACATAAAACAACATCTGAAAAACATTAAAGTTTGTTAGAAAAATGGTAAAAATATCATTAAAAACATCTGTTGTGTGTTTGTTCCTCCTCCTTCAGGCTCCGTACATCATCTACGTGGAGGTTCTGGAGTGCGACAGCTTCGAGACGTCGCCGGTTCCCACGC
This sequence comes from Poeciliopsis turrubarensis, assembly GCA_010277015.1. Taxonomy (NCBI): domain Eukaryota; kingdom Metazoa; phylum Chordata; class Actinopteri; order Cyprinodontiformes; family Poeciliidae; genus Poeciliopsis; species Poeciliopsis turrubarensis. The sequence continues at coordinate 388,470 of VMRN01000143.1, read as the reverse complement.
GGATCCCGGAGACCCGGATCCGCTCGGCGCGCTCAGCGGAGAACCTGGACTGCGGCACGCCCGGCAACGGCAGCAGCATGACCTCGGAGCACAGAGCGGGAAGTTTCTCCACCGTGCCGAACTACGACAACGACGACGACGCCTGGGCAACCGACGACATCGGACAGCTGCAGGTGGAGGTAACGGCGTTCAGGCTCCTCTACGACTGCTTTTTTCCACTAATCGATTATTTTGCCGATTAATCAGACAGAAGTTGTTTTTTTTTAACAATTTAGCCTTTTTTATGCAATATTAGAAATACATTAAAAGAGGCAAATTAACAAATAATTACTTTTTTAGACAAGAAGATAAACATTTTACTGCCTAAAAATTCATTAAAATAGCTCTTTCTGTTTTATATTTTTGTACAGTTTTAGTTTAATGATTGTGTTGTGAAAATTGCCTTTTCTGAGCCTCTATACTCCAGTTAATGATGAATTGATCAGTTGATAATTATTCAATAGTCAGTTAATTGTTTCAGCCTCAGTTTGTTCAGGAGGAACTATAAATGTTTTATCTTTTTCAGGGAGAGGCTCAGACCAGCAGCAGCGACAACATCAGCCAGTTTTCCGTCGACAGCATCACGAGCCTGGAGAGCAAAGAGCCTGTGTTCATCGCTGCTGGAGACATCAGGTCCGAGTCAAACTCCAGGCCCGGGGGCCAAACCCGGCCCGCCGTGGCTCTTTAGGTGGCCCTCCTGACTCTGGAGGGACTCAAATAAATCTTTGTTTGGTTTTTAGCTGGATAATGCTAAATTTTATATCAATAAATCGATTCTGTGATCACAAAAATGTACGTAAAATCAACCGATTAGAGCATTTTTTCATGCTAATGCTTCAGTAGCTGCGTTTCCATTACAAATGTTCAATTTCTGAGATTAATTTGTGTTCTGCTAAGGTAAAAATAAACACAATTTTGAGCTTTTGGCGTTTCTAGAAGGCAGTGAAGAAGCGTCGTTTGATTGGTCGTCTGATTTCTGCCTCCATGTTTGTTTTTAGACGCCGCCTGTCGGAGAACCTCGCTCAGACTCCGACCACATTCAGGAGAGACCCGGAGGACCCGTCTGCCGTCGCCCTCAAGGAACCCTGGGAGGAGAAAGTCAGGTTGGTCCTCTAACGCAGTCTTTCTCAAACGGTGGCCCCTGGGCGCCCTCTAGTGGCCCGCCAGGTACTGCATGTAAACAACCGTTGATTAGCCGTGAGCTCCAGGGCAATGCTACGGCTAGCTTACCAAATGATTGTGTTTAATGATAATAATAAATAATGAGAAGAAGATACTAGTGGAAAGAAAAGAAACATTTACATTGATCACATTTACAAAGAAAACTTTTCAGCCTTTTTCATCTGTATGAACAAAGAAGACAACACTTTCTTTTCAGGTTCTATACATTTAGATGTTATTGCAGGTAAATTTTAAGTTTGTGTTAAGTAAGTTTGATAAACACTGCTGGAAGCCCAACTGTCTCCTCACCGGAGTTTTCTTCTTCTGTGGTAACGTCAGGCGGATCAGAGAAGGCTCTCCTTACGGCCACTTGCCCAACTGGAGGCTGCTGTCGGTCATCGTGAAATGTGGCGACGACCTGAGGCAGGAGCTGCTGGCCTACCAGTTCCTCAAGCAGCTGCAGGTAAACCAGCGACACTTAAGGCCCAAGTTTCAAATCTCCGCCTGGATATTTTTGCTTTTGTATGACGTTCTTTAAAAGTCCTGTGAGTAAATATTTTTTGTCGATAACAACTGGAACTTTCAATATCTAGTAGTTATTTTTGCAGCTTACCGTCTGTTGAAAGCATTTAATCAGATTAAATCGGAGACAAACAGCGGCGGGAGTGAAATTACCTGATATTTGCTGGAAAGCTCAACGTCTCACCTTTCAGAAACCGTCGGACATTTTCCTACAGTGTCAGAGTTATGGTGGAAGGGTTAATCAGTTAATTGAATAAATGATGACCAGATCAATCCTCCACTGTATTGATGCTGCGTCCAACAGAAAGAGCACTGGTTTTCCTGTGTTGATCATTTAAATTGTTTTCAGCTGCAAAAGATGAAATGTTGTATATTTTTAAATAAAATTGAGTTTTTAATTTAATTAATCACCAGAATAATTGAAAACTGAAACTGGTTTTCATGTTTTTTTTGTGACTTTCAGTCCATCTGGCAGCAGGAGCGAGTTCCTCTGTGGATCAAACCCTATAAGATCCTGGTGATGTCATCAGACAGCGGGATGATCGAGCCCGTCCTCAACGCCGTCTCCCTGCACCAGGTAGGCTGAACTTTAACCCCCACAAAGCCCAAGTCTGACATTTAACTGTGTCAGTGTTTTTGTGGACAGTAATGTAACAATAAACTGATTTCTGTTCGTTGTGATCAGGTGAGAAAGCAGAGTCAGCTGTCGCTGCTGGACTACTTCCTGCAGGAACACGGCAGCTTCACCACTGAGGCGTTCCTCACGGCTCAGAGGAACTTCGTCCAGAGCTGCGCCGGATACAGCCTCATCTGTTACCTGCTGCAGGTCAAGGACAGGTGAGGAGGAAAACAAATTCAGCTTCAACTTAAAGTAAATGGATTAAAAATTAAATTTTTTTACCATTTCTTATTTTATTTGGGTTTTTTTGTCGCTTTATTTTTCTGAAAAATACATTGCAAGTAAATTTTGGCTTTTATTAGCCAGAATATTAGTGTCACACTGCGAGAATATAATTATGAGAATATAATCAGATTATCAGATGAATAAAGACACATTTTTACCAGAAGAACTTCTTTAATTACGAGACAAAAATGGTTTTAATGAGGAAAAAAAAGCTTCTAAAGTTAAGATTTATCACAAATAGCTAACTCTGTGAAATAAATTTCTGCAACTAATAATCTGATGCAGATTAAATAATTCCTTAACTGTAAAATTAGGAGTATGACAGCCGATATAATATGATAATAAATAATAAGTAAACCGGTTGACTACATTTGTTCAACATGTCAAACTAAACTTCAACAACAGGATTTCCTGTAGAAAACTTGCTGGTGGTTGGAGCGCTGCAGCAGATTCATTTTTTAATTAAAAAATGTTTAAAGTTTACCAGACATGTGAAAATATCACTAATTAACTCTGTGGGATTGGAAGACATTAATTAACATCTAAACACCAGCTATAAAGTCTTAAAAAAGGCAAATGTAAAACAATAATACAATTAAAATAAAAATATATTTTTTAACTTCTTTTGTTTCATCTCATGTAAAAGTCTTGATTCTTTCCCTGTGATTTGTCTTTTTATTCGCTGAAGTTGTTGGCATGTAGACTGGTAAAACCAGGCAGTCTGTCTGTTTTCTGAGCGTAGAGATCCACCTTTTGGTATCACAATTACAAATAAATTTATTAAATAAATAAACAAACATGTTCAGCCTGGTTGGGGTGAAAGTTGAGCCTGACGGCCCGCCAGGCTTATGATACACTGGAGGAAACCCTCAACAAATTTCTGTCAAATAGTTCAGAAAGTGCAACATATCTAACTATATTTCTAATTATAAGAGCAAAAAGCATAGAATTAGACTGAATAGATCGTCACAGACGTCCAATCTAGAATTTAATTCAGTTTCAGAACCGATACAAATATTAGTATCGGATTGGTGCATCTCTAGTTTTCTTTCCTTTGCTTGTGAAAGTCGGTTCAGGATCATGTTTTGGTTCTGATCGACCCGTTCTGGTTCTCTGTAATCTGCGAAGACACAACGGGAACATCCTGCTGGACTCTGAAGGCCACATCATCCACATCGACTTCGGCTTCATCCTCTCCAGCTCTCCCCGGAACCTCGGCTTCGAGACGTCCGCCTTCAAACTCACGTCAGAGTTTGTAGACGTGAGTGGAACCCTCTGAGCTGGGAACCAGATTATTGAACTGGAAAAGCTTTTAATTTGACAGATTTTCTTTGTGGTTTCAGGTGATGGGCGGCCTCGATGGCGACATGTTCATTTACTACAAAATGCTGATGCTGCAGGGTCTGATTGCAGCCAGAAAGCACATGGAGAAGGTGCTGCAGATCGTGGAAATCATGCAGCAAGGTAAAAATAAACTGTGCAGCACCTTTTATCGCTGCAATATTAACCACAGTTATGAAGCAGCTGCTTTTATAGCCTCTTTTATTGCACACCGGTTTGTTTAAGCCTCATTAAAACAACATTTTATGACTTGAGCTGTAAAAAAACTGATTTAATTACTTTATCATCCAAGAGTCAGTTTAGAAATATGAAGGAGTCAATGAATAAGCTAGTAGTACCAAGGCACAACAGTGGTGCAATCAAAATAAAAAGTTAGTTTTATGAAATGTATTTTGAATAAAACCGGAATAAATGTATATTAACCAGATTGTTTAAAGTAGGGGTGTCCAAAGTGTGGCTCTGTGGCCATCTGTGGCCATCTGTGGCCCTGAAATTATTTTATTCTTCCAACAAAGAGCAAAATCTTTTGTTTGTGTCAACAAATGTTCATTTTCCAATGTAAACTAATGAAATAAATAATACATACATAATTAATTAAATAAATAAATAATAATAATTTAAAAATGGCTGCAAAAAGATACAACTGTGCATATTTGAAAAGCAGAAGTGGAGCCTCCTGCAAAATGAACAAGAATGCAGCAAGTGGTTTCTTAATGATGAGTCAGCAACAAAACGCTCGTCTTTTCCAGCAGCCATTGTACAGTGGTAAAACGAAACGTGCTGGAATTCTGCTTTGGTTGCTAGGCAACAGTTCAGTATGACTCAGCATCCCGGAGATTTTGAAACGGCTCGTTTTCCAGACACCAGAAACAGCTGAGGTGGTTTATTTTAAGCACTTTGGTTGATTTCAGAAGCAAGTGGAAATATAGAAAATGTTCAAAATGTGAATTTTGCGTAATAGATTTTCTTTAATGTTTGTTTTTTTTGTTTTGTTTTGTTTTGGGTCCAGGCTCCCACCTGCCCTGCTTCCACGGCTCCAGCACCATCCGGGGCCTGAAGGAGCGTTTCCACATGTCCCTGACGGAGGAGCAGCTGCAGCTGCTGGTGGAGCAGCTGGTGGACGGATCCATGCGCTCCATCACCACAAAACTCTACGACTCCTTCCAGTACGTCACCAACGGCATCATGTGACCTGTGACCCCGGCGGAAAACGCACACACACAAAAAAAAACCCACCCGCTGCTGCCACTTCCTGTTTGGGATTCAGGAGTTACCGTGGCAACGACTGGATTTACTGGATTTTGTGATTCTTCTGGAATCGGATGGATCTGATCTGGTTTTTGTTCGGATCTTGGAAAAATGCAGAATCTGGATCGTTTTCAGATCACAAACACTAAACGTGTCTGACGGCACCGGACATGAGTTTACTGTGCTGCTGGACCTGAACCACTTCTACTGGACTCGACTCAGAACCAGAACCCCGGTCCTGGTGCCTGGGCCAGTCGACGGTTTTAAAGCTGTTGCTGTGAAACGATCATTTCATCATGAAGGATTTTGTTGTTTATTTTCAGGAACTTCCTCGAAACTGTAATTCGGACTCCAAATTTGTGAGACTTACGACTGAAAGGCGGTTCTGTTTGGGCTCAATCTGGACAACGAGCCGCCTGACCTGGAAACGAATCAAGTGCTTTACAAAATACCACGACTCTACGAAACATCAGCAGATTTCAGGACTGGAAAACAGAGGAACTGGGTTCAAAATCATTTTTTAGCCTTAAATGTTCAGAAGTGTTGAAAATAACCAAAAAGGAGAAAAAGTTTCAGCTGCGCTTATTAATAATCTGCAAGAAATTATATCAGCCAGTTGTTTCCTGTCGTAGTAAAGTAAAAAAATATCCAGAGATTTATTTATATGGAAAGTTTTGACCACTTCAAACCTATGAATATTAGCAAGCCCTTTCAAGCTGAAAAACACAAAAATCTTCCCCTGTATTTTTCATATCTTGCACAAATATCTTAGTTCACTTGAAATAAGACAAACCTAACTTACAAGTAACGTTTGAGCAAAATATAGGAGCTTGTTTCACTTATGTTGATGAAAAAATACAACTTCCACTGATTACTTCATTCATAAAATGGGGAAAATGTAAAGCAAACTGGAACTGGGTTGCTAGGTAACGGGCCAGGCTTGGCTGGGGTTGCTTGGTAACGGTTCAGTTCCAGTTGATTGTGAAATATAATCTGCCAACGGAACTAGTACTTTTTAAAATCAAAATAAATGAATTATTTACGTAAACAAGCTCTTATAACTCACTAAACAGTTACCTGTATGTTGGCTTTGTTTAATTTCACTAAGATTTTTGCACTAGAAACTAAACAAAAAATACTTTGGACGATTTTGTGTTTTTTGCAGCGCATCCGAGAAAATCAAACTGGGCAGCGAACACCAGCAAGCGACCGAGGAAATGAATCGGTTTTTGTTCTTACAGAACAGCAACACTAACGCGGTAAAAGCACATCAGGAGCTGAAGGTTGTTGGTGTTAATTTCTGGATTTGTTCTCTGGACAGAAAAGAGACTTGAATATGTTTGTTTGTTGCCTTTTACTTGGTGTTGGAGTCGTTTTGTCTCAGTGGGATTCCCCACAGTGGTATTTATTTCACCAGACAGACATCACAGCTGCAAAATCTATCATACTAACTAATGAATTAAAGCATCGACTTCTTAGAAAAGAATCGTATTTAAACACAACGTGACTGTAGATGGAAACATGGCCTCCCTGTCTGCATATTGTTTCATGACCAACAGAGGGCGACACTTTACAGGAAAGGAGTTTTTAACAAGCTGAAGGTTTTGCTACCAGGGCGTATTAAAGCCAATGTAGACAGAAAATATATATATTATTTTAGATTAATTGTGAAGAAATTAAAAAAGAATTCTGAGTTTCAAAGTCAAATTTCCTTGAAAAAAAACAGAAATTTTGAGATAATTCTGAAATTTTGAAAAAACTAACATTTCAGAAGTTTTTTTCTGTTTATTTTCTAGCAAATTGTTGACTTTTCACACTTAGAAATTAACTAATTTTTTCTTAGAAAATTTTAGAAATTCTTTTGGGGTAATTTTACAGAATTATTTTTTAGTTTTTTTTCTATCTGCAAAGGCGCTAAAACACCGTTGTCGTTTGCTACGATCTTATCAGCTAAAATAATACTAAGAGATGGTTTAACCTAAATGTTTCGTTCATTTGGGTGAAAAGTAACAAACTACAGTTTTTTTTTAAGGAATAATAACTTTAATTCACTGCTAACTTTGTAGATGTGATTCCTGTCTGGTGCAAAAGTTCGTTGTTCGTTGTCGGTCCAAACCAAATTTCAGAATAACTACATCATTTTTAAAAATTCTTATCACATTTATTCTGTTTTGGGGAAAATGCTAACATCAGCCGAAATTTGAAGCATTCATTGAAAGAAAAGACGAAATCGAAGCTCGCTCTTGACTCTTGTTTACCTTCAGCCGCTAGCTGCCTGCTACATCAACAGATAGCCTAGCTTGTTACAGTTACATTAGTGTTGTAAATTTAACGCTCCACGTTCTCCTCCCTGATTGGTCAAAACGCATTCCTCTAACCAGAGCTGAACAATCAGGAGGGTTGGTATTGAGGAGCTAAAAGGATTTTTAAAGTGACGAGGGATTTTCTGGACATGTCGAAGTGTTTGTTTTGCTTTCTTTTAGTAACTGTCCATGAAAATGTTGTGATATTGTCTGTTTTCAGTGTTGACAAGCAGAAACTTGTTACGCTGCTTCACTCCAGAGTCCCGAACACAAAGTATTTATACAACACAACAAAGTTTCCTCATGTGGTTTAGTATTTGTTTCGTTAAAATGTGTAGCTTTACTAACATTAATGAAAATTTGAGAAGTTACTCGACTTGCTAGCAGATTTTGGGCTGAGTTTGAATATTTCTCTCATTCACTGTAAAACAGACTTTAGGCCACTTTTAAATTTTGTTAGCATGTTGCATCAAATATAAGAAAACATTAACTGTAGCAAATTATTAGCATACATTACAAAGGTTCATGGTCAGTTTATAATTAATATTGTTTATAATTTGCATATTTAAGATTATATGACATTTTCCAAGTCAATTCATGTCTTCGCCATTTTAGCCCCTTACTACCTCTATAAGCAATCAAATTTATGTCCGTTGTGTACAAATTAAATTCTTTGTTTATGCAGATGAGTAGTGATAGAAAGCTGAAATATAATCCACTTTAATCATATGTAATTGTAGCTTTCATATTGTCAGCCATTTTTTCCACTAAGAAAAACTAAAAACTCCAACGGTGCAAAATGTCTAAAAGTCGTTTTCATGGTTAGACATTTTTATGATCAATTCATAAAAATGTCCCCAATTTGAACAACTACGTTTTATTCTGAATGAGTGACCAAGGTGAGCTTAGCCCAAAAGGTGTTAGCATGTTTACCATGTTAGCTAGCTAGCTGTCTGAAAATCAACTTTCATCGTAAAGTCATGAAACGGCTCAAAGTTGATATTTAACAACAGTTTTATAATCTGGATGAAAGTTATGAAACTGAAGACATTGTTACAAAAATAATTAGCATCCGTTTGCTCACAGCAGTTAACATTTGTACATTTGGTTAATTTATTAAATGATAAAACATTTCTCATGTTTCCACTAAAACTTTAACTTCTATGTGGCAAATTGATCGTGTGGTTGATAAACGACTATTCTCTCTATTTTTATCATAGTCAAGCTAGCCCTTTATTTGGCTAATGCTAAATTGCTAGCAAGAATAAAGTTAACTAAAATTTAGGTTTGAGGCACCAAATATGGTTTAAATCTCCACTTTAATGAATCAAACTCCTCCTTAAAACTTTTTGAACTTTCATAAAATAAAATTCTTGCTAGTTTATCTCAGACAGAAATAAATTTTGAAATGTTATTTTCGTTGTGAAAACGAAAACGGATGCTTGCTCTACTACACGTTTAGGTCACTTCATGTGTTTTTATTTATTTTTCCAGCCATATTTTCTGTGAATCTCTTCCAGAAATAATCAAACGTTTCTTTCTCTGGACGAACATCGTGGCATAAAGCCGATGGTGCTGAAAGGCGACTGATATTCCAGTTTTCCTGAATGTTTTTTGTTTTTGTTGGTTTAACCACTATTGAAGGAAAAGCACAGATTTGTTGTGAAAGCAGCATCATGTTACTTTCTGCTAACCTTAAGCCTCTTACTTTATACATAGCTGTGACTAAAGTTTACCAGATAAGCAACTGAAATAGCAAACCGTCTTTGTGATCTCTCTTTTTTGTGTGAATATGTTTTCATGTAAAAAAGTAAAAAAATAAGAAAGATGCCTTGATATGTACAGAGCAAACAAACTTATCAATGCAACCAGAGGGACGAATGTTTTTAGCCCTCATAAGTGCTTTTATATCGGATATCTGAGCGGATCGGAGCGAGTTTTGCTACAAACTCGCTCCGATCCGCTCAGAACCTTTCATTGCCTTCTTTGTTCCTTTCATCAGCTCTCCACACTTTCAATGTGAAACTTTAAGTGCATTTATTCTAAATATGTTTTGTTTGAAAGGATTCCTTGTTGTTTCTAACTTTCTGTCATGTCACTAAATATATTAAAGACATCTTGGTCAAATCTAAACGCATTTTGTTCTGAGTTTGACTAGAAAAGATGCAAATGTGAAAATCTTTGGTATTTTACTACAAAACGGATTAAAACATTTTTCTTATGTTTTTGTTTTTTGAAAATATTTTGTATAAAAAAATTCAGTTTGAGCTAATGACTTAGACAATAAGCTTATGTAGTTTATAAGTCATGTAGTAGAAAATATTTTATTTTTAGCTAAAAATTGCAACAATAAACTTGTAAAACTTGTACTAGGACAAAGTCGCAATGTTGACTTTATTTAGTGATACGACTTTTTCCTCATTTCAACTTTATTATCGTAATATTGACTTTTTCTTGTTTTACATTTTCTAATACTTTAATTCTGACCAAACTTCTTATTTTACATTAGAATTACCAAAAGTGTTTCTATTTGCTAAATACCAAAAATAAAAATCTGCAACATTTTTTTGTAACTTTCCTTGAATGTATAATCTTCTTTTAGTGAATTCTTGATTATTCATAGAAAATTGTGTTTTAAAAAAACATTTTTACAGAATTTCAAACAATTGAAGCTAAAAAATGTTTTACAATTTAAGTGCAAAATGTCATTTTTTTCTAGTTCATGGCTTAATTTTTTCTCTTTTATAGCAAATTGCCTTTGAGTCTGTATTCTCAAGTTAACGATTAACAAAATTAGTTGATAATTTCTATAATTGATTAATCACAATTATTTCAGCCCTAAACTAAAAAAAATATCTAACAGTTACACAAAATGAAGCTGCTTTATGTAAATATTTATTGGAGACGAAGTGAAGTGAAGAACTGCACCTTTACACCGATTCAGATTTTATTGACAGTTTGACAAAATGGCAAATTAAACAGACCGTTACCATAGTGACAGCGGTTAAAATATCATGAAAGAAGACGACATACAGACAGGAAAGCACAGACTGGTTCTCAGAAGTCACCAAAACAAACATGGCACTTTGATTTGGGCCGCCCGGTTCTGAAACCACAACAAAAACAACCGGATTCCTCAAAAACCTTAAAGCAGGAGATATTTAGAGCCTTTTAATCGGAAACTGCAATAAAGCACAGAAATAACGGAGCTCAGACGGTTTCATCGGGACTTTACTCCACGACTCATTTCGCAGCTTGGAAATACGACACGATATTAAATATTTCTCTCTCGGCTGGAAGCCATTAAACAGCTGCAAAAACAAAACACTACCAAGTATTTCTGGTTGAATTTACGGTTCTAACACTTTAGTACATCTGAAATAAAACCACTAACTTACAGCGAACTTTTCAGCAGCACATAGAAGCTTGTTTTAACTATATGAAAAGTGTTGATCCCACTGGCAGATTGTTGCATTTTTTGCGTTACCTAGCAACCCCAGCCCGTTACCTAGCAACCAGTTGGAGTTCCACTGGCAGATTTTTTTCAAATCCCAGTGGAACTAAAACTTTCTGATAAATATTAGTGAATTATTAACTTAAAACAAGCTCCTATTTCTTGCTGAAAGGTTTTTATAAGTTAGTTTTGTCTTATTTCAAGAATACTAAGATATTTTCACCAGAAACTGAACCAAAATACAAACGTAAGAATTTGTGTTTTTGCAGCACAAGCAGAGTTCAGAAAGGCTTCATGATGTCGCTACGGTTCAAACGAAAATATAACATTAAAGTAAATTAAGGTCTAGCAAATAGAGGTTTAAATCATCTCTGGAACATTTTCTTAAGATTTCAGCAGAACGCACAGAATCACCTCAGTTCATTATTTTTCACTTCATCAAACACAGAAAGACTCAAATTGAAGTAAAATCCTTTGACCCAATGTGGAAATCACATCTTCTACTTCCAGATTTCATACTTCTTATTGCTTTACTCTGATTAGTCATAATTATGTTTACTGACACAAATAGGCTGAACGTCGTCTAAGGCTCAATAATTCAGCTGGAAAAGCAAAACTTTTATAGACACATTATTTACAGATTGATTCATTATACTATATCCTCAAGATAAATAAAATCTCTTTTTTAAATATCAAATTGGTATGTTTGGATGATCAAGGCCGAGACAGTTTTGAAAAGTAAGCCACGAAAGTTCATAGCCTGACAAGACGAGTTCTGAATCCAAGCAGAAAGTTAAGTGGAAGGAAGAAAACAGGTTTCCTCATGAGAAACAAACCCAGGTTGTTTCTGACGAGGAAACCAGAGATTAGAGCAGCTTTGGTTGAACCTCATTTTCACGTTCGTCTGCATCAACAAGCGATTAACGGATCGTTTCTTTTCCCAGAGCAGGTTTTGTAACGGAAATTGTTTTTTTAGTGCAAAGAACGAAATCAGAGCTCATCTGACATCCACCGGTTTGCTGGGACCAGATTTACCAAACAACAAGTAAATTTCCAGTTTCTATAAAATCTCCTTCGGTCTTTTATAAGATTCTCCACATCTAAGATAAAATCTTTGGGCTTCCAGCTGGAACCAGAGCTGCAGGAATCTGGATTTTGGCAACAAAACAAACAGAAAAACGTCACGATGTGGATTGAACAGGACTTCTTTCTCATTTATGACACTAAAGTGAGAATTTTCACTGCAAAAACAAAATCAAAAACAGTATTTTTAGTCTAGTTTTCATTGAAAATATCTTATTACACTTGAAATAAGAAAAAAACAACTTACAATAAATTTTTCAGCAAGGAACAGGAGCTTGTTTCATGTAAGTCATTCCACTTATAGGGGAAAATTGTGTTACAAGTCTAACAATCTGCCAGTTTAATCAACATGTTTTAATAAATACGAAGGAATTATTGACTTAAAACAAGCTACTATCTTGCCGAAAATGTTACTTGTTACAATATTAAGGAATTATTTACCAAAATCAACCCACTGCATCTTACTGAAAACTCGCTTGTAAGTTAGTTTTGTCTTATTTCAAGTGTATTAAAATATTTGCTCTAAAAACCAGCCCAGAAATACTTGGTGAGATTTTTGTGTTTTTGCAGTTTTAAGAGTTTCTGTCATTTAAACGGAATAAAACGAGTCAGAGTGAGACCTCCTGCTTCAGAACCCCAGCTTTGGTTCCGATGTTTCAGGAACCGAACGGAGCGGGGAATGAAGCCCGGCGTAACGTTTTGGGTCGAGTTCTATTAGACGAGACCAGCTCCGTATCCTGGAGCTCGTAATTAAACAGTTCATGACCTTTTTTTGTGCATTCGGTGAAATATTGAGTTTTTCTGCAATACAACAAAACAGAGTCAACAACAGAGACAAAATGGAGGATTCAGGAAGCTGACTACACCTCTCTGTTTGGAAACGATAACCCAGTAGAGGGCGCTGCTGAGCAGAGTTAGCTTTAGCGAGGCGGTTAACATTATTCACAGAAAAGGTCCAAGATTCACGATTTCTTTGGTAAGTTTCTATCAACGTTTAAAAAAGTGAAGTAAGTTCATTATTCCAGTGGAACTATAGTAATACACCTTGAGGTTTTGTTCATTTTAACAACTTAAAACCACAAACTTTACTGTATGCACTGCAAAAACATCAAATCTTACCATTTGGTCAAGTTTGAAGACCAAGTTTAAATAAGACAAAACCAACTTACAAGGAACTTTTCTTGTAAAGTTTAGGAGTTTGTTTTAAGCGCATAATTCCTTAATATTGATTTTAAAAAGTAAAATGAGAAAAATGTCTTGTTATAAGTCAAATAATTTGCCAGTGTATCTGGTGTTTTTTTTTTTTTAAGTCAATGTTATGACCAACATCTTGCTGAAAAGTTGCATGTAAGTTAGTTAAAATTTACTGGGATATTTACACATGAAATTAGACCAAAAGGTTTTGGTAAGATTTTGTGTTTTTGCAGTGAATCAATAGGATTTTATGCAACAGACCAACACAAAGTAGCGTGAATTTGCGATCTCCACCAGCAAATTATTTTACTTATAAAATAATATAAAGTGTATTGTTTACAGCAAAATAACCTGCCAGTGGAACTAGTAGATTTTCTTATCAATACTAATGAATTATGGACTTGAAATAAGCTGCTATGTCTTGTTGAAAAAAATACTTTTAAGTTAGTTTTTTTTATTTCTATTTTAAGTGTACTAAGATATTCGCACTTGAATTTAGACCAAAAATACTTGGTGAGATTTTGTGTTTTTGCAGTGCATGCAGCTAGGGGAGTTTAGATCAAAGAATATCATTGTGTTAGGATGGCCTAGTCAAAGTACAACTGTGTCAACACTTAATTCAGAATGACTGAACATCAGTTTTTGAGTCTGAATGAGTTTGAGCTACTTTGTAAAGACGAACTGGCAAAAATTACTATTTCACTTTCACTTTATAATTTTGAACATTTGTCTATCACATAAAATCCCAATAAAATTGAGAAATTCTGGTTTTAAAGTGCCAAAATGTGAAAACGTTAGAGCTCTGAATACTTTTGTGGGAATAAGTGGGGGAAGTTTTTGACAAATAAACCAACCACTGGCCTCCAAACTGTTAGAAAATGTGTCTGAATGACAATAAAATAAAAATGTACGGCTTCAATCGCTGTCAAAAGTAATTAAATATCTGACTGAAGGCTTAAAATATTGGCAACAGTTTCTCATTAATGAATAAAACCGACCGTAGAGCAGCAGTTAGACAGTTTATAGGTAAAACCTCGGTTACTGCGGTGAGCCCTTCATGGAGGCGGGTCCGTTCTTCAGCTGGACCCGTCCGGTCCAACGGACTCCCTTTGTTTACGTTTTCCCGACTGGAGGACACAGACCCGCTGGCAGCCATGTTTGGCGTCCAGCTAACTCAGTGTGTGAGACACGCGAGACTCCGAGAGGCCGCAGGCCCTAAACAGGAAGCGATTATAGGAGGACGCAGTCCGACTCCTTCTCTCTTCTTCTGGCCTGCTGCGACCCCTGACCTCTGACCTGGAGAAAACATAGACAACAGTCACATTTGGAAAACAACAAAACTACTGAAAATCATTTTGTTTTGGTTTTTATTATGAATCAGGAAACTCATGGCTACCAGCTATAAGCTAAAACAAAATATTAGTTCTGCTGAAGAAATAATCAAACATTAGTTATGCTAATGCTAAAGCGCTACACCGGCATGGTATTTAGCAAAAGCTAATGCTAAAGTGCTACACCGGCATGGTATTTAGCAAAAGCTAATGCTAAAGTGCTACACCAACATGGTATTTAGAAGAAGCTAATGCTAAAGCGCTACACCATCACAGTATTTAGCAGAAGCTAAAGCTAATGCAGTAAATACCCACATAATATGTAGTGAAAGCTAAAGTACAACACCAGCGCAGTATTTACCACAAGCTCATGCTAACATGCTACACCACAGCACTTACCACGTTGTGCTACTCCAGCACAGCATTTAGTGGAAGCTAACGCTAAAGTGCTAACGTCAATAAGACGATTGAAAGACAAAAATCTTCTTCAAATGATTTTTGAAGAAGATTCAAAAATCAAAAGCCAAATTCTTGGTGAGGTTTTGTTTTCATTGCTCTGTGCAGCTGATACCTGCTGTGACGTCGGTGCTGGCCCCGCCTGTTGCTGCTGCTGCTGCTGCTGGAACTGCTGCTGCTGCTGGTACTCCTCCTGCTGCAGCTGCCGGGCCAACTCCAAGTCACTGAGAGGTCCAGGAGCGCCTTCCTGCTGCTGCTGCAGGGAAACCGCAACCAGGTAGTCCTGAAGCGAAACGATCGATCAACAACAATCATCAGGGCAGCAGGTACGCCGGCGGAGGAGTCCTGACCTGGTCGATCTGCCTCTGCTGCTCCTGGCTGCTGGCCGGCAGGTGGGCGGCGGCCGGCGAACGCTCCGGCGCGTGGCTCAGCCTGAAGTCGGAGTTGCAGAAGTTTCCGTCTCCTTCGACGTTGTGGAGAGATTCCCAGACCATGCTCTCCTCCTGCAGGAAGCCCTGATCCGTCACCAGCAGGTACAGGTGGCCCTGAAGAGGACGCAGAGGGCAAAGGTCATTTTCACCCTCAGGACAGCTAAATAAAACAAACATTATCTGACATTTTTTATTTGTAAACATCTACGACAGAAAATATGTCATAATTTTGAAAGGGCAACAATTTTATTTCTGTTAATTAATTTATTCTTCTCTGTATTTACTTGTGTATTTATTTATTATTGTGTTTTTATTAATCGCAATTACTGTGTTCAGTTTTGTAAGCAGGATGTCTGTCTCCCCCCGGTGGTGTGTGGTGGTACTGCAGGGTGTCTGT
>VMRN01000143.1:312459-372596 GCA_010277015.1 Poeciliopsis turrubarensis | reverse complement strand
TCTAGCGGTGTGTGGTGGTACTGCAGGGAGCGTTTCCTCCTCACCTTGTGTTTGATCATGGTGCTGAAGTGGTTGTTCCTGAAGAAAACGGAGATCTCTCCCTCTTTCGCCGTGGTGTTGAGCTCACAGAGGCCGTGGTACGACAGCTGGGTGGCCGTCGACTCCAGAAACTGCTCCGCCACCAGACCTACGCAAACACATAAAATTATTTAGAGCAGCAGAAAGTGGGCAAAAATGTTTTTCTTCTGCTTTGAGTAAACTAAACACAAAATATTTTAATAAAATAAACAAAGCAGTCGGATTTTTGTAGGCATAATGATGTTGCAGATTTGCCAGATTAAGAAAAGAAAAAACACCCAAAACATGCTACGTCTTCAAATTTTTTGTTGTTTTTATAAAAGGCATTGGATCTGTTACCCTTTTCTTGCTTCTGCAAATCAGTCCTGACCAACAAAATCAGGCTCTTCTGACAAAAATCTACAAAAGGTCCGTCTTAAATGTGGATCTGAACCAACTGTCTGAACTGGGAAACCAAAATTAGGCTATTCTTGAATTGGGATTCGCCCAGAATCGCTCACAGGGCTGTAAATGGCCTTTGGGCCGCATTTTAGACCCCCCTAATTTAGAGACACATTTAAAGAACATGAAAATTTGGATGAAATGTGAAAATGACACCTGGAAGTTATTTTCTAGGGCCTTTTTTTGGCTCTATTGTGCGTTAACAGGAAAAGCTGATTATTAGTGAGGGGCAGCTGAAGAGGCCGGGACTCGAACCGGCGGCAGCAGCATTGAACACGTTGTCCTACATGCCTCTTCAGGTCTCTGTGTGTGTGCGCTCACCTTCGCTGACTCTGCTGCTGTCTGCAGAGTGTTTGCAGTCAATGATTTTCTCCACCAGCTGGTTGTAGCTCAGCTTCCCCACAGCAGCCACCGACTCTGGACTCTAAACACACAAAGCGGACGGTTCTTCAACCAGACGAGTCCAGCAAGAGTTTCTGCTTTTATACTTCCTCATATGATGAAATTGCAGAAGTTGCAAACTAATGTTCTCCATGTTAGCTTACTGCTAACTAAGATTAGCGTGTTACCTGTGGGTCCACCAGCCAGCCGTGGTACAGCGGGATGTTCAGCAGGTCGAACACGATGCACTCCGGCGTGTATTCAAAGTCCGTCACTCCCGTGAAGCGAACATTGACGTCCAGACCCGTGGACAGCTTCGGAAGAACCGCCATGGCGTCGCTCATGTTCTGCAGACACAAAGCTGCCATCAGTTCATCAGCATTACTGCTGCAGGTTTAAATCAAGCCCTGATCAAACCAAGAAACACAAAGATTTCTGTCCTGTCGTTGGACTGAAAGGCGACTCAGGAAGGAAGAAACCATCAATCCAAAAACAACATAAGAAGTCGCAATTTAAGACTTTTATAGGCCATTAGCAATGAAACTTAAGACTTGCATCACAGCAGAAACGTGCTAAAGCAAATTTCATGTTCTAATTTAGTAGTAGTGTAGCATCGTGTGTTGGCAACAAAAGTGAGCCAGTGGTGAAGGCAAACATCACTTTCCCAAGACAGATAAAAGCTATATAACTAGCCAGCTGGTATATTAGGAGCTAATTAGCGGTAGCCACAATAGCTCTGTGTCACAAAACACAATAATTATGTTTGTAGGTGACTCAAACGTTTGCCTGACAGTAAAATTCCTGAAAGAAACCCCAAAAACCTGCAAGATTAAATACTCCTGATGAAAGCCAACTTATATTTCCTAAATGAATCTAAAACATTTTAAGGTCTAAATTTTAGGTACATTAAAATTTAAAAGACGCGTGAACATCCTGGCTTCTGCTGTATGAAAATAAAATTCATTGAACGTTTTCATCTAGTTTCTATTGCAAATATCTACTTAAAATAAGACAAAACTAACTTACAAGCAACTTGTATTGCGTAAACAATTTCTCTCGCCGTTACCTAGCAACCCCAGCCAGGCCCAGCCTGTTACCTAGCAACCCAGTTCTAGTTCCACTGCAGTTTTTTTTCCATGTATAAAAAGACATTTTTCCCATATTGTAAGTGAAATATAACATGGGAACTTGTACTTTTCGAACTACATCGACTCACAGATGGTTGAAATGAAACTCAGGTTTTAGAAAAATATTTTCTGCCATTTGTAATTTCTTTTTAAGAAAAGAAAGGAAGAAAAAGTATCAATTAAGATTGGAAATGAAAGATGGTGTGAAAGAAAAACTGTAGTTCCATAATATTTGAACCATAATCGCCCAGAACTGAAATAAAAAGGAAAATTTCTTAGAAAAAGAAACATTTTTGTTTTCAGTGTGTTGGTACCTGCTGGAAGTTGAGCTCCATGGCATTCGTCTTCTCTCTGGGTGTGACTGATAAAACACACTCTCCTATATGACACACACACACACGTCGGTAAGATTACTAACTCAAACGGCTGCAAGTTTTTGTGCTTGTTGTTCACAGTCACTGTGGAACCAGCAGGATGTGAAAACAGAACATTCTGGATATTAGACGCAGTTTTTTAATCTGTTTGATAAATAATCCTAATCCAGAAAAAAGACAGCATATCATTTGTTTTTCAGCTTCAGAAAAATGCAGATATGTAATCAGGAACTCACCCAGGTGAGCCATCAGCTCCTCAGTGGTGACCACTTCCGTCAGAGCAGGAAGTTTGGCCTAAATAAACAGCATAACGAAGTTAAAATCTGCTCAAAACCACTGCTTAACTAAGATTTATTAATCCGCCAGCCTTTAAATCTGCAGAAACTATCAAATTTATGACCATTCAGGTAACGATAGAAGTTTTTAATAAAAGCTGAGAATTTATCCTTAGAAATAATTTAATTTCTTTAAAAAAAATTATAATTATTCTGACAAAAATGACATTTAAGGCAATGAATTGAACAGTTATTAGTATATTTACACCAGACTTGATTATTATGAACATAATTTGTTGTAAAATTCACTTTGAATCAACATTTATTTTGTTTTTGTTAAAATTAAGTCTATTTTCTATTCTGTAGGATCTTATTATTGTTATATTTGGGCCAGACTAAAAACACAATCCAGCTTCAGTAAAATTATGAAGCTTGTGAAGTTACTTTGGTTTCACAAATAAATCAACAGCAGACTGTCCTGGTAGTGACAATAATCTGATGTTTGCTACGACTTTATGTTGGTAATATTATGAATTATTATATAAATTTGAATTCAAAAGTATTTTTTAATCCGAAAGGGAAATTAAATATGAAATATATTAAATATAAATTATACTGAGTAAATATAATTAAATTAATTATAGTTAGACTAAATAGTCGGATAGACTAATTTACATTAAACATACGACTTTACTCCCGATAATATTCTGACTTTCTTCTTGTACTATTATAAAATTATTCTCGCATTACTACGACTTTATTCTTACTAGTTTGTCTTTATTCCTGTATGATTTTATTCTAGTAATTTTATTACTTTATTCTCTGTTTCTAAAACTGAATTTATTATCAAGAGCTTTAAAGGACGGTTTGATTTACCTTCCACCGCAGGAAGAGCGTGTTCATGATGGCCAGCAGGGGGCAGGGTCCGTTCTCGCTCTGAGTAACGATGGGAGTCTTCTTCTCCTTCCAGGTGATCCACTTCACCAGGTAATAAGCTGGCATGGCAGGTCCTGGCTCTGTAGTAGCTGCTGCAGCCGCAGCAGGAGCTGCAGCAGCAGCAGCAACAGCGGCGGCAACAGCTCCCCCTGTGGTCAGGATGAAAAACTACAGCTAATGCTCAAACATCATAAACTTAAACATTACAATTATAACGACATTAAAAAGTGATGAGATTAAACAAATCTTTTTTCAAAACTGCTGTGTTTCCATCCAGCAAATCTATTTTTGTAATTCCAACTTGTGGATTTTTATGCTAATGAGCTGCGTTTCCATTGGCCGTAAAAATCTGCTAATTGAAATTTTTTTGATAAAAAGGTTTTGAACGAGGATGAGGTGGTATTTTGAAAAACTTTCCGTATCATGGAGTCACATGATCAGCAGCCGGATGTTACTGCTGGCAGAAAAGACGAAGAAGAAGCAGACAGGAAGTGGAAGGAGGATGACGCCACTGCATGTTTTTAACAAATTAAGTTCATTCAGAAGTGATTTTTGTTGCGTTTCTTATTTAATGGAAACAATTTTTTTTTAGCTTAGACAAAGATTTGCGCTTATTATAATGGAAATGCAGCTAACGACTGTTAAATCCAGAGGGATGACCTCACCTGCCGCTTCCAGCGCCTCGTCCGCTTTCAGACTGGGAGCCTCGGCGGACGGAGAGCCGCCTTCGGCACCCGGAGCGGAGCAGGTGGACGACAAGCCGTCCTCGATGTCCAGAGAGTTTCCCGTGGTCGTGACGCCGTCGGAGAGGTCCAGGCTGGGAATGGAGAATGACGCCGAGTCGGAGGATTCCCGCTGCTCGTCGGAGTCCGCCGCCGTCATCCCAGACGAACTTTCCTCCAGGTCCGGGTCTGGAGCTGGAAAACAGAGCGAGAGAGAGAGAGGATGATTCAGGCTGATTTAAGTAACAGGAAGGCAACAGAACAAAACAGGAAGGAGTTTCATTACTCAGAGGATTTGCTCTGACATAATGATCAATCTAAAACATTTCACATGGCTGTGGATGAACGACACAGCGGCGTTAATGTCGGCACTTTTTAACATATCGTATCGGTCCGATAAATAAAACCAGGCTGATGAGAAAACAGTATTTATTTTTATCTTGTTTCTGACTGTTTCTGTTCTTTTTAAACATAGTTTCTATTTTGATCCGATCTGTGAGTTGTGTGACAAAGTATTAGGGCCAGTCAACGAAAGTCTGTTTAATTATGAGAACTCAGTTATAACAGTAGCAAAAAAGACGCAATTTTACAAGAAAAGCCTTAAAATTAAGAGAAAAAGTTGCTTTAATGTGAAAAAGCTGAGAGTTAATGTTATTTCTTTGAAAAAGACACAGTTGCTTGTAAAATTGTTTCAAAGTTACTGGTAATAATTTGGTGACGATGTGTTAGAAAGATTGAAGTATTTACCAATGTTTGGTCAACAAAGTTTACATTTTGTGGCTATTTTTCATATTGGCGTTCCCATAAACTTACAACTTTATTCTGGTAATTTATTACCATTAATATAAAGGCTTCAATATTTTATTGTGTAATTTAATGTCCCAGAAAGCAGAAGCTGCACTTGTCAGACAAGATGGCCGCCCGGGGCGTGATGACATCACTCTGAAAATCAGGAAGTAAAAAAGCAACAACAACAACAAAACAATTCAGCAGCTACTTTTAAATAAAAATATACTAAATCTGATAAAGTTAAGATGGATGATAAGAGCTACAAAACAGCACAAAGTTTCGGTTATAGGAGGAATAATGGAGGATTTTTGTTTCTCTAAACAATAGCAAAACAAAACACCTTTTTTTTCCCAATCAAATTACACTTTATTTGATATTTCTAAAATATTAGTTATACTAAAAGTTTGTTTTAAAATAAACTTGTTTACACAGCATTTACTTCTTCCAAGAAAGTATGATTTAATCCCATTTATGAAGCAGCTGCTGGGTTTTGTTCCCGTTGTTTTGCTCTGCTGGCCTGCTGCCACTCATATCCAGTAAAAACAAAGGATCATTGAAACGCTTTTCTGCTCCGTCTCAGTTTCCTGAATATTAACCAGCTGGAACGCAGCCGTACGAAATACAGCAAGCCAGTTTGGCATTTAATGTCCGGCTTACACTGAGGGGACAGACTGTCACCGGATTCATGCCACAAACGTCTGAAGCCTCTTTATTTCAGCTCCTTTCCACAAATATCAAACTACAAGTGGATTTTAAAATACATTTAGGGAGTTTATTGTTAGAAACTCCTTAATCTTTAATATTTAATTTGTAATAAATCATAAAGTTTGTATTGATAACAGCCTGGTCTGACATTCAGAGTATCTTGTACAGGCTAAAAGTCCAGAGATGTCTGTTAATGAGAAGAAAACGACAGATATTATCAGCGGCTGCTGCAGCTTCAGAGAAAATAAAGATGTTTTCTCTGGGTATATATAAATAAGCCTTTTAGAAATATACTACATAGAATCATAGATCCACATTAGCTGTGAAAACATTGATGCAGCTGAAGCAAATTTACACAGGTGTTAGTTAGTTTAGTCGGCACCTTGGGGATTTCCTCTGTTTTTACTCACTAAACTTATTTAGTAAAGTTAGATAAAGAGATTTTAGTTTTCGTTCAGTTCTGTCTGTTTTGAGTTACTTTCAGAATGTTTTCAGTCGTCTGTCTCTTTAAATCCAAATTAACTCCCGGTCACAACCACCAACTCAAAGTTTACACTCACAGATTAAAATGGCTGCCAACAGACAAACTAACAACTGTATATCTTTGAACACAACCAACAAGAATGCTAAAGTGTTTTCCTGGACGGTAATTCAACAACAAAACACTTGGCTTTTCCAGAACCAAAAGTGCTGGAACTCAACTTGGGTTGCTAGGTGACAGGCGGAATGCCGCTGGGGTTGCTAGGTGACGGGCGGAATGCTGCTGGGGTTGCTAGGTGACGGGCGGAATGCTGCTGGGGTTGCTAGGTGACAGTTAACATCTGATTTGTGATGTTAAATTCTACAAGTTTTTGAAAGGACCCCTCAGAAAGACTAACTTTCATTTAGGGCCACATCAACGCTCTTAAAGGGCCGGTTGTTGAAAAATATATTGATAAAACCCATTAAAAAGCTGTTAAAGTAACAATAAATAGCTGTGTACTCAATACGTTCTTCCTTAAACGGTATAGAACATTCAGGTTTTTATGATTATTTTTCAGAATCACTGATTTTCTGTTGCTTATTTAGAAATATTTCAAATAAATTCTGCAATATTTGCACTTATCTACGAAAATGTGACTTTGGGTTGGATGTCATATTGACTGCACTAAATTGAAATTCAGTATTTCTGAGGCAGCAGAGGAGTAAAAGTAGGAAATACTGCCACCTGGAAGTGGAAGTAAGTGTCACTTGAACCCAATGCTTTAGAGAAAAAAAAAATGTTAATAAAACAAAAAGTGAAAAAATGCTTCCATCTCTAGATTTAACCTGAATTGCAGTGTTCAAGGAATCACAACAAACTGGAGGGATTGATTGATATAATTTGGCATCTGGAGAATAGTCGGCCACATAAAAGCTATGGTAGGCCAGGTTTGGCCCCCGGGCCTCGAGTTTGACACCTGTGCCATAAAACATTAACTTATTACTGAAATATGGCTGAAATAAACACTTATTTATCCGTGATGTCGTCTTACCTGGCTCTGCTCCTCTTCCTGCTCCCCCTTCAGTCTTTATGTGTCTGAGCTGGAGCGACAGAGTTTCGTCCTCCGTCGTAGCGATGGTCATTGTCTCGTTTTCCGACAGACTAGGCGATGACTCGGGTGGAGTGGGCGTGGCCTCGTCATCCTCCTCCGGTTCTTTACTGCTGACGTTTTGGACTTTCGCCTCCCGGTCGGACCCGTCGGTAAAAACAGAGTCGTTCGTTTCTTTGGAGCAGCTCTCCGTGTTCAGACTCGGCTCCTCTTTGCTGCGTCCAATCAGCAGGCTAGCTGGAGCGGCTGGCGGAGCGCTGGATTCTGCCATAATCAGCCAAACCGATGAAACTGGATGCAGACAGACTCGGGCTTTCACTTTCCAGGTTTTAAAGGAGAAATGAATTTATGGCTCATGAGATCAGCACATCTATCTTCAGGGTGGTTTAAGTGGAAGACGCGGCTCTGTGGGTTGTGAAGAACATCTCAATGTGACCAAATTCTGCTGAAACTCCAGAAAAAAAATGCATTTTTCTGCCTTTTTATCTGTAAATAAACATCCGCAGAGTTCCAAGTGCCGGTCAGACTCTCATCTTGACTTGAAGAACTGAAAGAATGACTGTCCTCTTAGTTTTCTTTCCGGGGTCAGAAAAGGAAGGGAGGACTTTCTGAGTCTTCAGTCAGCAGTCAGATCTGAAGAGAGAAAACAAAGATCCGTTTGTGGTCACTTTGTTATCACAGATATAATTCTGCTAAGGGCTGAAACAGTTAATCAGATCAATCTCTAATTATCTGGATGGTGACTCTGTGGATGTTCAATAGCAGTCCATCTCCCAACGAATCTAAAGAAGCCTCTGACTGAAGAATGTATGACAGTCTGATGATTGGCTCAGTTTCTGGGGAGTAGAGATGATATTCCAAAGCAGCATGTCCTGGATGACATAAGTTGTTAGCGAGCATTGCTAATCCACCTCATTTGCTTTGCCACCCCTCTTATATTCTCTGTCTGTCTGAAGAGAGATGTTGGAGTTGGGGATAAGTCTGTATAATCTGCAAAATGTTGCATAAAGTGTAATCTCATCTGCAGAGGCAGTAGCATCAGAACCAGAACTTAAAAAAACCCTCAACAACCCGATAAAGAAGGCTGGTTCTGGTTCTGTTCCGGGTCTATAGCTTTGGAGAATATGCTGCAAAGGATTCTTCATAAAGATCAAGAAAACTATGCACAACCCTGAGCATCCTCTTCATGAGACTGCTTTATTACCTCCAGCAGTGTCTTCAGTCAGAAGCTTCTCCAGAGCTGCTGTAAAACAGACTGCTACAGGAGATCCTTCCACCCCACAGCATCAACAACAACCCTTTGAAGAATCTTGGACAATATGAGCTATTCTCCTTGATTATTAAGGTATTTCTGAATTGAATTTATTGAAATTATAAAGTAAAATCTGTCACAGTGTTTCATAGGTTTTAATATAAAACAAAATTACTTAAAATTTCAGCTTTTGAGACTCTGCAGATGCCTTAATTATCACAAAATGATGGTATTATTTAAAAGTTCTTTCAGTGTTTGTTTGTTTTGACTCTTTTGAAAATGTTGCTGCCCTATATGTGGTCAGGTGACCTCGCCACACCTTGCTTTGTAGCTTCTAAACAGGAAGTAAACATATGGAACTGTGATGTATGTTATCGTTTGGAAGTGAAAGGTAACCGAAGTGAGGGTTTTCCCTTTAAATTAACCAAATGGCTACCCTGACAACGATCATTACCCAGCAAAGCGACTGCTTAAGTTGGCCAGAATGCTTCCTACTCAGGTAAGAAAACACAGCGTCGCTCTATTAAACACATTTTATTAGCCAAAACTTTCACCTGAAACAGTTGTTTCAAATTCCTGACAGAATGAGCTTAGCAGAGAGTTTTTAAAACTCGTCTCACCTCAAATGAAACCTGCCTCAGCCCAGAAACGCCCGTCCTGCTGATGCCTCATCATCTTAAGCAGCTTTCTGACACAACTCCCCCCGTTAGCAAACCTGCGGCTAGCTTCCCTGGGCTAACCGAGCTAACTTACCTACTAAAACAGCAACAACATACACTGATGTGGTGGAAAGTGTAAAAGAAACACAACGCTGATTGCTGCTGTCACTTTTGAGAAGAAGATATGTTTTAAACGCCTCACCTTTTCAGCATCGACTGCGCCTCGGTGATGTGCGCTGATGGTAGCAGCTGAGCAGGCATGCTAGCTGTTTACATTCCTCTCCGCTAAGCCCCGCCCACCAATTGGTAACTGACACGTCACAGCTTGAAGCGTCAGTTTAACCTCCCGACACAAAACTTGTGTTTATAAAATATGGGCTTAAGTTGAATTATTCTACAACCGTATCCGTGCGCAGGGCAGCAATGACTAACTTTTATAGAGAGAACCAGCGGCCATTTGTCAATTCATGCTGCGTTTTGTTAGCCTCGGAAATCGGAGCGTTCGTGGGGGGAATGACGTCACTCGGGTTGCATTTTCAGGAATTCTGGGTGGAAAAACTTTAAATTATTTGCAAAAATTAAATTTTGCATCCAAACAATCAAAAGAACAGATGCAGAAAACCATGATACCAACAAACTGTAACAATTTTAAACCAGCCTCCTCTTGTTGGAAATAGGAATTTGTTGAGTACCCTTTTAGTGACCTTTAATTATGTAAAGATAATTTTTTATTTTAAGGTTTATAAAAAAAAAAAATAAAAAAAAAAAACAACAACTAATCACTAGGCTGTAATTTTCATTAGAAAGGAATCAGGTTTCCTATGAATCCTGGACAGAAATAGCTCAAGAATATCTTCCTAAGAAATGTTAAGGATCTGAACTCTTAAATTTATTTGAATATAAAGTTAAAGAGCTGATAAACTTTGTCTCACATGTTGAAGAGTCTCAGAAATGACTGAGACAAACCAAACAGAAACCTCTTGTCTGTTTTGTGTCTGGAAACGGAGATAAAACAGAAGCAGATCTTCTGTCTGCACTCAAACAGACATCAGGGGATTAGCTTTTACCAGTCCAGTTTTCAGTTAATCCAGTCCAATTCAGTTAATTTAAGTAGCACCTTTCCAGAAAAACATATTCATCTAGAAGACAAACACAATTCATGTCCAGAAATCTGAACAAATCATTACAGTAAAATCTAAATCTCAACAGATTTAAATAAAATTACTGACGTCCAAATTATGTGCTTCTTGTTTTATACTGCATCCACATTTATTTAATTATACTAATCATTAAAGAAGTAAGGATATTAGCTTTACAAAGCTTGACTGCAGCTTTACAAAGTTATTTAAAAAACACCAGTATAGAAATGGCTTGGCGCTAAATAGCCACAAGGTGGCGCTGTCGCAGCGGTTTTTCTAGGTTCATGAGTGTTTTAATGTTTTAAATGAGTTATAAACTTTATAAGTAAGAAAAAAATTATTTATTTACCGAAAATAGAGAGACTTTAAAAGTGAAATGATTCAATAAAAGGAGAATAAACCAAATTAAAATCCTTATTTGAGGATTAAAAGCTGCTTTCAACACTTATTTATTTTTTCCGGTTTACATTTTGAGCCTCCGCTGCTGCCAAATGAAGGATGAGACTTTACTGATGAGTTTCAGGTTAGTTTCACTGTAAGAGCTGAGGAAAAAAACTGAATGTAAGCAACAAAAAAAAAATAAAAAAATAAAATCCTTAAATAACCTTTGCAGCTGTCCACCTTTTGTAAAATTTAACAATCAACAAAAACTGTTAAATTGACATGTGGAGCCTTTTTAATAGTTTTAATGTGATTTAACGGTTCTTTCTTCATGGAAGTTGACTCTTCCTCTTCGCTCCACTCAGGACTGGTTTGCTTCTGGAGCGGACTTCTTGTGACAGAAATCTGTAAAGGGAAATAAAAGATGAGTTATCTGGCGTTGTTGGTGGCGTCCTGGGGGTTTTGTTTACGGAGGCAGACCTGCCATTCCGTCGTAGGTGT
The DNA here is from genome assembly GCA_010277015.1 of Poeciliopsis turrubarensis. Taxonomy (NCBI): domain Eukaryota; kingdom Metazoa; phylum Chordata; class Actinopteri; order Cyprinodontiformes; family Poeciliidae; genus Poeciliopsis; species Poeciliopsis turrubarensis. Next base: position 361,265 of record VMRN01000143.1, on the reverse strand, counting down.
ACGGCTTGTCGTGTGGGACTCCCAGACACTCGGCCAGTTTATTGTGGTCATCGTAGGAGGCTCGGTGGGTTAGCACATCCCGGTGCGAACCCTCCCTCCCTGGTTCACAAACAAAACAAGATCACGTCAACAAGACGTCCCAAATAATAAACCATGGCGTAAATTACCCTTACTGAATTTATTAATGAGACTGAGTGTCTGTTTTACTGTAGCTAAGCAGGAATTTCATCGTTGAAGATTTGTAGGTCATCAGCAGACAGTCGTCGCAGCTCTCATAGAATTCAACATTTCCGGTGTCGTTGTAGTTGATATCCACTCCGTCCTTCTCCACTCCTAATAAACAAAAATACACAAATCAGGCTGGTTACACTGATGCAAGCAAAGGCACAAAACACCAAACACACACCAAAAATACCAAACATAAATGGTGAATATTTATAGTGCAAATATCTTTGTACACTTGAAATATGACAAAATGACTTACAAGTCACTTTTAAGCAAGAGCTAAGAGCTTGTTTTAAGTAAATATTTCCACTGGAACATTATTTCACGTTAAGGGATTTTCCCATGTTATAAATGAGGCATTATTCTCTGACAGTCAAATGATTGTTGATTTACTCTAAAGAAGTTATGTTGTGTTTGATTTTTCACCCGGTTTCGCTTATTTCCATTAGACCTGAAACAATTAATCCGATGAATCGTGATTAATTGATTTTGGAATTAATCGTCAACTAATTAGTAATCGATTAATTAGTAACTGGACTATTCAGGCTCAAAAAAGACTATTTACTGAAAAAACTAAATACTCAGAGTCGTAATTAAACCAACCTGTACAAAAAATACATACATTTTTGCATTTAAGATAAAAATAACTGTCTGTAAATATATTTTAGCCAAATTCCTCAACTGGTATAGTTTTAGTTTTACTTGCTAACTTTATTGAATTTTAAGCAATAATAAATTATTTTCTCATTTAGAAAAGGAATATAATTATTTCTTTATTTGCATCTTCTAATATCTAGTGGTTAAAGTGGTCAAATAAAAAAATTGTTAGAATTTTTGAATTTTTAGAATTTTTTATTAGCTGGTTAACCAGCTAATCATAAGAATAATCAATAGATTAATTGATTACTAAAAATAATCATTAGTTACAGTCCCAGTTTTCTTTATCTCCTGTTGCTTTGTGTTGACTTTAGACTAAAATATTAAAACGCTGACTCACTAAAAATATTCACAATTCACATATCTGTCCTGTTTTGGGTTTATGTTTGTGTGCAACTTACTCATTGACTGAGTGGCCAGTGTGTGATGTTCAGCGTCGTCAGAGGGAACCGTCAAGTTCATAAAGTAGATGGTGCAGGGACCGCTAGAAGTCGACGACGCCGGTTAGAAACGACACCAGCAGTCTGCTGAACTTTAAACTCTCAAAGAAGATTTACTGAATCAACTCAAGACATCTCCTTTTTATTCTAACGTCACATTCTGAGCTCTTGTTTCCACTGCAAAAACGCAGAATCTTACCAAGAATTTTTCATCTAGTTTCTAGTGCAAATATTTTAGTAAACTTAAACTACAATTCACTTTCTAGCAAGATTAAGGAGCTTATTTTGAGCCAATAATTCGTTAATTATGATTTTTAAAAGTTTCACTAGAAGATTTTTTAAATTTATTTCACAATAAACCAGCGATAAGCCGTTACCTAGCAACCCTAGCCGAGCCCAGCTCGTCACCTAGCAACCAGTTGTAGTTCCGTTGGCAGATTATTTCACTTATGAAAAGACATTTTTCCTTAAGTTATAAATGAAATAATCTGTCAGTGAAACTAATACTTTTTCATGAAGGAATTCTCCACTTAAAACCAGCTCCTGAATTTTGCTGAAAAGTTACTTTTAAGTCAGTTTTGTCTTATTTGAGTCTCCTTAGATATTTGCACAAGAGACTAGACCAAAAATACTTGGTAAGATTTTGTGTTTTTACAGTGTAGCTTTTATTTAGCTCCAGTTTCTGAGGAGTCTTACGGTTTCATTCATGTCGAAACTTACAAGAATGCGTTCCTCTCGATGTACTCGATTGTTTTGTTGTCAGCAAGGAGTTTGAACTCAACGTGGGAACTGCTTAAGTTTCCCAGTAAATATTGGCCAACGTGAAAGTCAGTAACGGACCAGACCAGAACCCATTCGCCGTAAATCTGCAGAAACACAGAAAAGAGGGAATGCTTGATGAACAGTTAGAGATCAAACAATTATTCAAATGTTTTTAAGGAGATTCAGTAAATCACTGCAAAAGCTGCAGGACATTTAATCAGGGCTACAAAAAACACAAACTCTGAAATATTTTATGTTTTGTTTCTAGAACAAATATCTTAGTGCACTTGAAATCACAGGTAACTTTTCAGAAAAATATAGGTTTATTCTAGAATTTTGATAAAAAGTACTAGTTGTTACTAGTACAGGTTATTTTATTTAAAACAAGACATTTCTCTCGTGTTACATGTGAAATAATCTGCCACTTTTTCAACAATATTAAAGAATTATTGGCTTAAAGTTCTTAAACCAAAATTAAGGAATTACTGGCTTACAACAAACTCCCATCTCTTACTAAAAAGTTACTTCTAAGTTACTTTTGTCTGCTTTCAAGTGTACTAAGACATTTGCATTAGGAACTAGACAAAAAGTTCTTGATCAGATAAGATTTTCCTGCAGTGAAACATTTGAAAATGCCTCATCCTAGTGATCTAAGTGACCAGAACCAGACGCACCTCATGCAGGTTTTTACTGGGCAGCCGTTTGGCCAGACCCTGGCACTCCTCTGGAGTCGGTGCTGCACTGCAGCCGATCGCTGCTAACAGCAGCAACGCAATCTTTGCTGCAGCCATCCTGCTTTCAGACCCAACAGTGACGCACAGTCACTGAGGCCGGTCGATTTATAATGAGTCGGGCCTCAGCTGCTGTGGCTGCAGGGGCCCGGAGTCCAAAGATAATGTGTGTTCAGGGGGCGACTTATCGCCGACTCGTCCTTTTGTTCATCAGCGGAAACGTGTTTAAACTGAAGAAAAACATCTAAAATCAACAGTTTATCAAGTTTCATTTTGTCAAACCTCCAAGTGTTGGATAAACTAGTTTTTAGGTTAGCACTTAAAAACTGAAAGAAGAGAAAACCAGGAGTGGGACCTATTTCCCAGAATGCTTAGCAGCATGTTTGTGTGTCCTGAGATGGACATGAGTTACATTGATATGACTCTTGTTATGAAGGTAATTGTTTATTTTAATGTCCTGTTCACCCTAAATGTTTCTGAGCTTTTATAATGATGTTTAATAAGATTAATTATTGGGTCAGAAATTTTGTTCATGCAATTTGAAACAAGAATTTAAATTATTCCGAAGTAAAATAAGTAGCTATTTTAACTTGATATTGTGAGTGAAAATAATAGAGAAATGTGGCTCTATAACCAGGAAGGGGAGTTTCTTTTCTGGCATATTGTGAAATAATTATTTGCAGCATTAAGTTAAAACTCATAATTCAAGAGAAATGAATTTAAAAAACAAAGTTTAGACAACTTGTCTCGTTAAATCAACTGTAAGGTTTTTCAAGTAAAATTCAAGTTAAACCTCCTCCAAATGTTTTACAGTGCAGGTTTCTTATTCCTTTATGTCTATGAATTATTCCATTCATGCTTAATTTATTAAAATTTTTGTGTTTTTTTCTTTGCTCCTGCTTCGTCTGTTTTCCATGTCTTTTCTGATTTCTCTGTTTTCCGTCCAGTCTTGTTTCTGTTCAACTCCTCATATTGTTGTGGTTCTCGGTTATTGACGTTGTTGGCATTTTGGCTCATCTTTAGCCAAAGTGACCTTCACTGGTCTTTTGTGACTGGTAAAAGCAGGTCACAAAAGACCGGCCTTCACCGGTTTTTTGTGGGTTAACACAAAGAGTCAATATTTATTGATCAGTTTTATTTTCTTTGCAGCTTTAAGACTACATGTTGCACAAGAAAAAACATTTTAGTCATTGTGCAAATTAGATGCAGAATGACTATAAAGCATTTGGCAAATTGATGCTCTCCTCTTCTTTGCAAAAACCTGCAGAAACAGACAAAAGAAAATGAAAACCTCAGCACATTAAACTGTTGGAGCAGAAAAACCTCAAAGCTGTTTGCACCATTTTCAGGCTTGTGCAGGAAGTCTGGTTCTCCAGAGAAGCCCAAGCAGCTCGCCTGCTTCTTGAAATGCTCCATGTCAGCCTCTGTCATGGCCGATCCTCTGCCTGGAAAACAAATAATAGAAAGTAATTAATTTACAGTTTGGAAGAAAAACAAGAAAATGTATCCATGTGACTTATTTCTTCTCACCTAGAAAGTAAAGGGAACGAGCGGTGATTTCGTTCTGGGCGTTTACGTGGCTGAGTTTAAATAGCTGAAGGAGAACTTCGATGTTTTTGGCGGTGCTGTTTATCATCAAGACCAAAGAGCCGTCGGAGCTCGGCAGCACCTGAGACTCAGAGGTCATGTTAAGATCTGGGAATAAACACAGAAAAAAGTGAAAAAACACGAGAAAATCATCTGGAAAATGTTTAAAACAACTGAAATTAAAAAGAATTAATAATAATTTAGTCAAACCAGAGACCCGACATCATTCCAATAAATATCTTAAAATATTTATTCATAAATATTTTAAGATTTATATTTTTATAATGTTTTCATATTTATTTGACAAAATAAATATGAAAATCAAGTAATGAAATTATGAGAATAAAGTCAAAATATTGCAAGATTAAAGTCGTAGCTTTACAAAAATAAAGTAATAAAATTTCAAGCATAAAGTCTTATTATTTAGAGTTAAATCTAAATAATATGAGATTAAAATAAGAATAAAATATTACAAGAATAAAATCATAATGCAATTATGTAATTATGACTTATAATAAAAATAATTTCAATATTTTTATTTTCTTATAATGGCCCTAATACTCTTGTACATTATAAATATGATATAAAAAGGGAAATTAATAGAAATTAATTTCTATTAATTCTATTTTCTATTAATGAAAAATCTGGAAAAAGACAATTCAAACTGAGAAAATGTGCAGTGTTCGTAAGCACAATTAGATAAAAAAAAAAAAGAAAAGAAAAATAAACAGATGTAAAATTCAGTCCTCCGATGGTTTTTAATTGTAAGCTCTGGGCTGACCTCTCCTGCAGGATTATGGCTCTTTTTGTCAGATCACATTGGGAAACTTACATGAGGACGTTATGGTGTTGCCCTCGATCTTCATGCTCTGGGAGTTTTTCATGCAGGTTCCATTTCTAGGAAAAAGGCGAGTTCACAACCTTAAAGCTGAACTATTGTGCTTCCTTGAGCAGATTAGGTTAAGTCTATTGTCTCTAGAAAACATGTTCATTACCACTTTTTACACAAAACCATTCTGTGATGAGATTTTAGTCTGGTCAGTTCTTCCAGAGTATCTAGATCTCCTTTCTGTTTTAGTGTCTCTGTCACTTTAAAACCAAATAAGATGCTTCTGGCCACACTCCCAACTCAATGTTTACAACCAACGTGGTTGTAGCAAAGGGTTTCTACATGATGAGTCAACAATAAAACGTGTCTTTTCCAGCAGCCATTGTACAGCCCATTCAACGGTAACAATCTGCTTTGGATTTGTACCATCAACTAATTTGCTTTTGCGCTAAAAAAACCCCCACTTTTTCTTTTTTATGTGTCACTGTAATCATAAAAATAGTACATGATTTAAAGACTGCTTCTCAAAAATAAAAATAAAATAAAGAACACATGGAATATAGTTTTGTACAGTTTATAACATCTTTCATCTAATAAAAGACGTGATTATAATAAAAATAATGGTTAATGAGCCTGGGGGGCACATTGATTGAGTAAATAGCTAACAATCCCATAAGTTCAATAAACTATTTTCTATTGGATTATAATCTTTGAACTGAATTACGATAATTATTTTTCCTGAAGAGAACTGTAACATAGTCTAGAAAAATAGGTCCCCCTATGACAAGTAGTATTTAAATTAATACAATTAACTTTGTTGATTTTTAAGAATAATTTGGATCGTGCTTCCGGATGACTTTGTGCAGTGACAAAATAAAAAACCCAAAGTTGAGAAAACGTGCTCAGCTTGGGTTGCTAGGTGACGGGCTGGAACTCAGCTTGGGTTGCTAGGAAACGGATGGAGCTTCATTGGGGTTACTAGGTCAGAGGCAGTGCCTACTGTTTTGTGACGTTACATACTGCAGATTTTGAAACGACTCATAGTCCAGACACCAAAAAACATAAATTCATTTCAAGAACAGTTGTGTGGTTTTTCTAAACACTCGTGTCGTTTTTAGAATCGTAAAAACTCAAATGGAAGTACAAAAACATACAAAATGTGCAAAAAAACATGAACTTCTTCCCAAAAACTGGCTGGAAATTTTTTTATATATATATGTTGAGCTTTGGGTTGTTTTTAGAATCAAATGGAGTACTTGTATTTACATTTATTTACATTTACTTATGTGTAATTACTTGTATTTATCTTTATTTCTTTATTTATGTGTGGGCATGCTTTCCTTTCCTGTGCAGTTTGGCAGAAGACTTTCTTTTAACACTTTTTGGAATTTCATCTTTTTCAAGTTCACATATCCAGAAGTTTCAGAATGTATTTATTTTTTTATTTTTTTATGTGTTCTAATGTCAGAAAAATAGTTACAATTAGCTTGACTAATCAGATAAAATATTCATTGTCACCTTTACAGAGGAATGAAGTCGGTTTTGTAAACGGTTAAACGGTTTGACACACAAACTGAAAAATACTTCCATATAACCACCAATAGAACGATGTCTTGTAATTGTATTTATGAAGAGGTACTGCCTGTTTATATAAAACAACTCAGTTATCCAACATTTTGTTATTATGAATAAATGGCTTTCAGTTTTTTGCTTTTTTCTTCCTTTTTCTATTTACAACTCAGTAATTCTTTGATGTTGTGTTTTCCTTTTACCTCTATACATGCAGCAGATGTGTATATTTACTATTAACTCACACATTGCTTCCTTGAACCATGACAATCTCATTGTTGCCTGCCGGCGACGCTGTAATGTTCACCCAGGAGCTTTCGGTTAACTTCAGCATCGCATTATGAAAGTCGTGATCCGTGTAGCCTGCAAGGAAATTTGTTTTTCCATAGACCTGCAAACAAACAAGGAGCTGGTTAATGGTCAGAACATGAGAGATGAAGGAATAACTGATTGTATGTTAAATGTTTGTTGTGTTTCTACTATTTGCAGATGGTAAAATTCTGGTTATCCAGGTTAGCTACCTGCTTAGCTAAATAGCTGGTTAGCTTTGTGGCTAACTAGTTAACCAAGACACTTTACCATTTGGTTATCTGAATAACCAAATCATTGTTTGGTTATTTACATCCAAAGTACAATTTAGATATGAATATGTTCACTTTTTAGACAACATCAGGTACAAGTTTACAGAAGAAGATTTTGACAAAGATGTTCTGATGAAAATCCTGTTTGGACAAATGTTTCACAAAGAGCTAATGCTCATTTTGTGACTGGATTGTATAAATGAAAAAACACAATTTCACCACTGTGTTTTTTCCAAGAAATGCAATTAAAATCACACTTGAATAAATTTGTTCATGCGATAAATCATTAAAGAACATGGTGCTCCATCATCCTCCATCTACTTCCTGCTGTTTTCTTCTGCCTGGTTTGTGCCGTGGCAACATCTGGTTGTTGATCGTGTGATTTGTATGATGCAATAAAAGTGTTTACATTGCAGTTTTGTGAAATAAACCAACTTTGATTCAGCTGAAAAATGACCTTATCTGAGCGACAAAAGTTATCAAAATATTTATACAACGGAAACAAATAGAATCACAACATAAAACTACGATTGTTTGCCGGGAAGTAGTAACGGGGTATGAATGAGAGGAAGTGTTTACCACAGATGGGTCAGCCAGAGAGACAGGTGTGACCAGAGGCTGGCATTCTTCAGGTGAGAGAGCTGAGCCAATCAGAAGCAGCGAAGCAAACAGCAGCGTGCTGAGCCACAGGTTCATGATGACAATACAATCAGGTCAAGAAAGGATGCAAGAAGACGGAGCTACAGCAGTAAATCCTGTGAGCTGCTTGAATTTTATACAATCTGATTAGGTAACAAATCTGTGGACTTTACAACAGTTGTGTAAGAATAGTTTTTTTTTTTTTTAAATTGGGATTTTCCTGTCCATGGTTTGTTTAAGGTATGGGAAAGTTTGCAATGATAGTGTCTCTCGTTTGTGTAGCAATCATTTGCTTTTTTTTGTTTGACTGACTTTTAACATCAAGGACTTTGTGTGGGTTAATCAAGATTGAGGTCAACCCACTCAAATATTGATTTCTGTGAAGGTCAGCTCCACAAATTTGTTTAGCCCGAAAGTTCCTGGAGAATTTCCACAAGGACGCAACACAAATGTACTGACACAAGAAAATGGCTATGATTCAGCAAGATTTGGCAACTTTTATAATGAGTCCATTATTTACCCCAACGGATGTGACTTTTTGAGTAAAATTTAAGAAGCAAATGTTTATTATTTGTCCTGACAGATAAAAGTCTCTCCACTCTGTGTACATTATTAGCCAACAGGGAACAAAAGGTCAAAACAAAGTTTCAGAAAACAAGGTTATCGAAAATGAAAAAAATGGCCAAAGGTCTAACGCAGAAATCCGACTTTTATCTGAGGGATTCTAGAAGTGAAATGGAGATAAACATCCAGGAGAGTCCAAAGTGCGGCCCAGGACCATTTGTGGTTGAAAATATGATTAAACAGAAGGGAATCATATTCTATTACATTCTATTAATCCTGTTCTGCTTCCCTTTTAAATCTCCAAAGAGCCCAAGATGAACCATGTGGTTGCCATGTTTGAAATTGATTGTAAAAATGTCCTTTTCAACATTCTAATGAAAATAAAAATTCTACAGACCAAAATTATTAATTTTCCTGTATATGTTAGCTGTTGGTTTGTTTTTCAAGAAATCAAACCATGTAAAACTTCATGGCACTCAACATTTGCTGAGTGCCATGAAGACTCACAATTACAGAGCTTATAGTTTCCATCTGAAGCCCAAAACATGCAAGAAGAGTTAAACAGAAAGTTGAGAAATATAATTATTTTAATATGAAGGATTTTTTATAAATTAAAAAAGGACAAATAAAGAGGAAAAACTAATTAAGGTGTAAAATAAAATCAGAAAAGACAAATATTTTACTGATAGATTATAAAGAGACTTCAGTTCAGCAGGTCAATAATTAACATAACCTAGAAGTCACTCATACACAAAGATTTAAAACACTTCCTAGTTCTATTTTAAAGATGATTTAAATGTTTTCCTTCCATGTCAACATAAAAATGCTAAGAAATGCTTTAATGTCAGAGACTAAAGTATGAAAACAAACCTTACACTGGTTGCAGTAGCAGTAAATGAACACCAGGAGGAGTCAGAGTTCAGCTAACTTGACCTGAAACTTCAACAAGAGACAAAACAACAAAATCCTCCTGAGGTGTAAATGACAGAGTTTGACTCCATTAATCAGAACCAGAACCAGAACCAGACTGCAGATTAGAGATGTTCTCTTCACCTTGTGTTACATTTCCTATCAGAAATAAACTCATGTACAGAAACTCTGAATGTACGGAAGAAGATTAAGGCAAAAAATAGAAAATAATATTAATAATAATAAAATCAGTTTTTGCTCATAATTATGAATTCAATCTAAAATGTAGATATTTTTTCTCAAAATTCTTTTATACTCTAAATTTTTCAGAATTTCTTTTAACATAATATCAGACTTCTTACTTTTTTCTTCAGATTTTTAACTTTAACTTTCAGAATCCTTTTTTTTTGGCATTCCTAATTCACTCTTTTGGGCTTATTTTTTAAATCTTTTCTAGTAAATTACTGCAACAGCACCAATAACATGTTTATCTAAGACATAAAATGACATGACTTTTGGTTTAGATAATCAGAAATATGCTGGGCATTGGTTGTTAGAAACAATGAAAACAGTTTTCAATGTTTTCATTTTGACAGAAACAGGAAACATTTTGAAGAGCATTTTTAACGCTGGAAAACTTTTAAAAATGTCTTGGCTTGCAGAAAACAGCTTTATTATTGCATGTTGCTCGATGGCAGTATTAAGAATATAAGTATGTATTTATATCCAGGAGAAACAGCAATGTAAAACTAAAAAAAAGATAAACCCAACGTTAAACTAATCTGCTATGAAAGCTTTAAAGGCTCAAATCCTCATACAATAATGAAGCAATCATGAATAAAAAGCTTCATGCAGAAAGAAAATTAGCAATTTTCTCCCAGTAAGAGTTAAATAAAAATATAAACAGTGTGAACATTGTTGCAGGAAGATTAGTGTAAATCACATTTTATATTTTTATTAGAATAATCAGTGAGAATAATGAGAGACAGAAAAAAGTCTGGAATCCCAGGGTTTATTTCCTGCTGTGTTGATGATGAATACAACCGACTTTATTAGAGTTAAATTACCTCATCATATTCTGTTAGATTTTTTGCCTCACAGCTGGAAGCGGTGCATCCGGAGAACAGACCGGAGGTGATTGGTTGATTTTTTTTTTTTTTTAAGATCGTGCATTCATAACTTTACTTTCCTGAAGTCGAGGAATCGCAGAGCAAAGCTGTTTGTAAATGTAAAGACATTCAGAAAGCAATAAGACAGAAGTACAAGACAGATTTTGAATAATACAGTGTTTTTCTATGAATGTTTCATTGTTTATGTGCATTTTTCAGTCTGAATCATTTACTGTGTTTATTAGTTTTGCTGGTTCAAGACATAAACAGACCTGAGTAAATCCTGCATGTGGTCCCAACTCTTTCCTGATAAATCACACTCCAGTCATTTGTCATGATCAAGAGAAACACAGTGTGCATTTAGATGTGGAATATAGACGTTTAAATAAACTGAGATGTGTTTTAGAGGCTTAGTCCAGTGGAAAATATCTATATCAGACAAATATAACCTGGGTAAATATGAAAAGCTGCTTTCAAATGATCATTTCACTTATAAAAGAAATAGTTATTTACTGCTCTAAAGCTAAATATAACTTCTGACAACACAAAGTTGGCTAAAAGGCCATGAAGAGGATGTTTTTTACTTCCATTATGGTTTCTGCTGCTTCTAAAAACAGCTTCAAAACCTCTCTGCTGCTTTTTGCAGTTAGTTTAATGTTTTTCTTTTGGTGTTTGGAAGATGAGCCGTTTCAAAAACCCCCAGATTGTGGCGTCACAAACCAGCAGGGACTGTGTAAATATTACCTACTCACCCCAGCAGGCCGTTACCTAGCAACCCCGGCAAAGCTAAGCCCGTGTCCTGGCAACCAAGCTGAGTTCCAGCAGTTTGGTCGCCTGGTTCCAGGTGCTCTGGAAAGTACAAAGTGTTTTGTTATCGACTCACCAGACACTTCCGCTCTTCAAAGATGGAGAACTGCGCATCTCTTTGCAGCCATTGTCACGTAAGAGTGCAAACGTTGAGCCGGGGGGCGTGGCCATCCGGGGGGCGTGGCCAGCAGAATCTTATTTGGATTTAAAGTGACAGGAGGCCCTGAAACAGCTCATTCTGAAAGGACATCAAAATAGACTGAAATCCAACAATTAGTTTTATTATTTAATTAACAAATGACTCATTCTATCCTGTTCAAGGAAGCATAGTAGTGATCTACAGCAAGATCCAATGTTGACAAATGGAGAAAACATGTAAAAATAGTAAAGATTCTCAGCAATGACCACAAAAGCATCAAGAGCTACATATAACCCACTGCAGATAAGTTAAGGTCAGTGCTTAACAATAAGACAGAGATGTTTTAGCTGGATGTTGAACAAACTGAACATCTAATTTTTCCCACAGAAACATGTTGATGGTCTTTAAGACTTCAGGGAAAATTTTTCTGGAAAAGAGATTTTAGAGGCTGATTGGCCAGTTTCATCCAATGTAACAACAAAATATTAATGAAAAAACAAAACAAAATAAAGCAATATTGCGCTGACAGAAGGTTTTATTATTGTCGTCATGACAACTGAAAACCAACCAATCAGAAATTACATGGCAACATTTGAATTACATCACTTAAATAGCTACTGCAGACCATTTGAAATTACTAGTTTTATCCTCCCTGTTTTCAGTGCAGCAACTGAAGGCTGTTTTTGCCAAGGGTTTTACTAGATAAATTAAATCAATTAATTAGCAGCTGTGAGGTTAAAGCGCCTCCACACCAAAACCTGCATTGCAACACGATGATTTGAGGCCACGCGTTGCATTGATCAGCCTCCTCGTCCGCAGTGCAAAGACAAACTTCTTCTCTGATCCTCCCACGCTGTGTGATCCTAACGCAGCTGAGAGTCAGGACGACAGGCTGCACGCAGTAAGTGATGGCTTTTTACTTTTAGACATTTAAAGGCGCTATTTTCTACATAATTAAGCGTGGAGGTGGTTCGGCTCAACGAAAGGTCAAAGTCACCGAAGTCGGTGGAGCAAAAGAAGAGAAAGACTGCATTAAATATGAAATGATTGAAGCAGAAAGATGAATGCGAGATCAATCAGAGATCAGATTTACCTCTGTGCTAGAATAATATCCAAGGTTTTTGAGTTTTTTAGATGGAATATACTTTAATATAGTATCAGCAGTTTGTTCACTGCAAAAACTCAAAATCTTATCAAGTATTTATGGTCTGGTTTCTACTGCAAATATCTTTTACACTTGAAAAAATAGGAGCTTATTTTACAAGATTCTGTAACATTGGTAGAAAATCACTAGTTTCATTGTTTTCACTTATAACCAGGCATGTTTTCCATTATATATGAAATAATCAAGTATTTTTTAATTAAAACACAAACTTATAATAATGCTGAAAAGTTATTTGTAAGTTCGTTTCATCTTATTTCACGTGTATTAAGATATTTACACCAGAAATTAGGAATTGTTGGCAAGATTTTGTGAGAATGTCACCTTGTTGAATTTTACAACTTTTCTTGCTCATCAAAGTGTATTTTTACTGCAAAGACAAAATTTTATTATTTTATTAAGTATTTTTGTTATATTTTATAATGCAAATATCCCAGTACACATAAAATAAGATAAAGCGAACTTACAATTAGCTTTTCAGCATTACATTAGAGCTTTTTCGAGTCAATAAATCCTTATGATTGATGAAAAATTATTTCACTTATAACGCAGGGAAAATGTCTTGCTATAAGTTTATTAATACATCAGAGTAACTAGAACTTTTTTATTAATATTAAGGAGTTATTAACTTAAAACAAACTCCTGTTTCTTGCTGAAAGTTAGTTTTCTTTTATTTCAAGTTCACTCAGATATTTCCACCAGACGAGACGAAACAGACTTGGTAAGATTTTGTGTTTTTCTGAACATTTACACCCAGTCAAGCACATTAAACAAATGTAAACAAATGGATGTCATATCTTTTTGTGAGCTTGAGGTATTTTGGATCGTGAACTCTCTTCCTACCAGAGCGATCAGCGTGTCGAGCAGAGATCCCACCTTTACAAATTAAACCCACTGTTCTGATCAGCAACCTGCTCAGGTTTCCCTGAGTTTCATCTCCTTCATTAAAATGCTCTGCCCTCGGGCAGCTTTGTCGCTTCACAGGCGTTTGTAAAGGTGTTAGATAAGGTAAGAGTAACACGCGCTCACCGTAATCAAGGGAAGGCAAGACGAATCGGATCAATCCAGTATGTGGGTTTCTGGTGAGCCATATTTGCAGGTTTCTGCCTCTGTAACGCCTCATGTTTTGGGTTTTGGTCCATAAATTTGTGTAAATCTAAAATGTTTACTGGTTTTCTCAACTGTTCACTGTGTGATGTCTGTTACGACATTTTTGTGTTTCATCATGTAAAACACTGTGAAGTGCCTTGTTTCTGAAATGTGCGATACAAAAACCTGGCTGATTGATTGATTGATTGATTTTACCAGATTCAACCAGGATCTGACGAGTAACAAGCAGAACCCAGTAAATGTAAATCCCGAGGCAGAAAAATGACTACACAGTAAGAAAAGGAGAAAATAAACAAAACAGTGTGTTTTACAGCAACTTGGTGTAAACTAGGAAACCATTCGCTTGTAAGAAAGGAAGAAACCCAAAACAACAAAGAAAAATCTAATTAAAAACAACAAAGCTTCCAGATAAAACAGGAAACAACCTGCAAATTTGGTGTGCGTATTTAAATTTTATCACTTTTCCCGAAGCGTGACTTCACTGATGTAGGGCGTTGTCATGTCGCTATTTCCAGTACTGGTTGCCATGGGAACCACACTTTTTGCATCCGTTTTTATTATCAACACAGAGAGAGAAAACGTGTTTGTACTAAACCTGTTTATTTTTTCAATATGAGGTTTTAACCCCGCCTGATCCAGCGGGTAAAATGTTTTGATGTGACTTCATGAAGGTTTCCTTCTTTATTTTTATTTTTTAAATTCATCGCTTGTTCAAAAACCCAAATCAGATCAATATGCCAGCTTTGCAAAACACTGAAATCCCCCTTTTTTTGTTAGCAGCAGCATGTTGTAATTTGTCTCCACCCATCAACCATCTGTCAGCTTTCATGTGTGATTCACACATGCAGATTATGGAAATACAGGCTAATAACATCCACAGAGAAGCAGCTTAATTTAAAAATACGACTCAAATCTCTGAAAGCAAGTTTTGTCATTTCAACAGAAAGTCTCTGGATTTCTCTGCATAAGAGCTAAAAAAGTATTAACAAAGTGCAACTTGCAGGGAGATTTCGGAAAAGAAATACCTCAAACTGAAGGTTTAGACAGGCGTGTCTAAAGTGCGGCCCGGGGGCCATTTGTGGCTTTTGGGTTGATTTTATGTGGCCCACAAATGTAATTAAAAAATGATACAAATTTGGCACATAGATGCAGATGGAGACGTTTTGTTACTAACATGATTTTCCTGCACAAGAAAATACAAAGTACAACACAAACTAAAAAGGTTAAACCAAGTGTATCCATAGACTTTTACTGAAAAGCCGTGTCCAATTCTTTCTTAAATTTGGCTAACTATAGCGAACATTTTATAAGAAGGCTTTTTATTATGAGTGAAAATAAATTTAGAAATTGAAAAAGAACTGAAAACATGGCGTCTTTCTGCCAATACAGCGAACATGGAAACTTAAAGTAATAATAAGTAGTAAAGTTTTGCAAAAAATCTCAGAAATTTTCTGAAAAAAAAAAAAAATTAGATTAATATTGTTTCAAAATTTTTCCAAAATAAACTTGGAAATTTTTTTTATTTTCAAACGTCAAAAAATTTCTAAAACATTTCTGAGTTTTTCAGAGATTAATCTGAAAATTTCAGAGTTTTTGCCAGATTTTAATTCTTGTTTTTCTTTATTACCATTGTAAAAATTGCTTTGGATTACAAAATATATCTGGCGACTTTATTTGCTCGATCTTCGATTTCCTTTTTGGCCAGCTTCTACTTTAGAGTCCACAATTTTGGCCCACTTGGAAAAACGTCTGTACTATTCGGGTTTAAGAAGAACAAAAGTCACTGGGAGCAAATGAAGACCCAACAGGAGTTTTTATTTCTTTACAAAACAGAAGTGCAGCGTCAGACAGAAACAGAAGGCAGGGAGATAAATCTACTCCTCGGGTTTTAACGTGACGACTTGCAACCACTGGGAGAATGCACTGAAGCTCTGTTCACACACTGACACACAGTCTGCACGTCACCTTCACTGTAAAAAACAGCAGATTAAAGCAACAGCTGAGAGATTACCACATCACACAGTTATGTAAGCAAAGAAATCAAAACCGCTGGAAAAACAAAACATAAAAAAAATAAAGTTTTTGTCGTTTGCAGGCTCAGAACTGTAACATAAAAACTGAGTGTTTTACTCTGAAAACCCTTTAAAACAACATATTTAGTTATAATCTAACATAATGTTTAACAGCTACTATGCAAAATGTATTTATAACCTCATAGAAAATGTTTGCTAAACAGTATAAGATTACCTTTAAACTTTGTTTTTCTTAAAAAAGCTTAAAAGTCATCTTTAAAGCTATCTTTAAAACACAATTTTCAAAGCTACTCAGAGCTTTAAATAATTCTGTAAAAAAATAAAACAGTTGTGCATTTTTTTATCCTTAGCGTCTGACATTTATTTGCTTGTTTTTAACATAACAGTGTTTAAACCAATTACATTTCCTGTTTTGCAGAAAGTAACTTGTGTTTCCGTGAAGCAGCTAACTTTATTACCAAAAATGTAAATTTGAGAAAATAAAAACAAAACAAAACAAAAATGAACCAATTATTTGTTTTCTGATTTTTTTTTGTTGCGACTCCAAAGAGAAATTCACAGTTGTCACCAGATAGAGAAACACTGCAGAGAGCAGGACGTATGACTGGTACAAAAACCCTGAAAACACTGAGCTAAAGTTTATACCAGTTTGTTGTTGTACTGTAGGTGACACCTTTTCAAAGCCACAACACATGAAAAGACCAGAGTGAACAGTTCATTATTTAGTCATCAAAAAGCGCGTTTAAAACAGGAGACTTCACAGTTTAATTCCCAACACGCGGTACTTGAAGGAAAAATGCACTTTACTGAGCTCTGAAAAACAAAATGCTGTTTTCTTCTGGCTTAAAAACAACATTGATGTTTGATGGCCACGGCCATTACAGCAGGAAGCGAAGGCTGAAGGATGTAAACAGTTACTTTACTAAAGCATCACATGTCCTTCTTTAACAACATAAAGTCTACTGGCTGTAGCAGCACAGAAATAAAAGCTGTAATCAATTATTTTTATATATTATTCCTGGTGAGTTTGGATTAGCATTGGTAGCTACCACTGCTCAAGCTAGAAGTAAACCACTTGCTAGCTTGTACCACAACTACTTTGTTGTGGTTTCCACCAACTTGGTGTAAACCAGTGAACAATTAGCTTATAAGATAAACCACTAGCTAGCTAGTACAAGCTAGTTCTGAACTCGCTTGTTTAGTAAACTAGATATTTGACAACTGAACTTGTAGTGGTTTACAAGCTAGCAGTAAACTATCTGTGCTGCTAACTAGAACACAGCTAGTGCTAAAGTAAATTAGAAAAATCTTGTATCAGTTCAGAACTTTGACAATACAGCAAGGACTTGTTTAATCTGCTGAGGCAACCATTTTGGAAAAATAATTATTAACCTGTTGTCATATCGTTTCCTATTGGTGCCATAGAGGCTGATGTACAATGCAGGGTTAGCTGCTCCACTAGGTGCCATTGTTTAGGCACCTGTCTTGTCACCGATGCTGAAAAAATGTCTAAAATGTGTTTAGCATAAGTCCAAACAAGAATAAATTTAGCTACTGTTACATAAGTGAAGTATGTGCTTTTCAGAGTGTCGGTGTCTTCAGGAAAGTGTTGATGCTTCTGAATATAACAGGTTCAATAAAGATGATTAGTTCCATTTCAAATAAACTGAAAATAAAAAGAGGCATTGTCGTCTTAGTGACCTTTCCTCTGATGGCTGTAATATTTTTATTATTCATAGAAAATAGGGTGAGCTCCCATTGTTTGTCCCATTCAACATACCGAGGTGTTTTTTCATCTATGCAGACTGAGCGTTTGTGTAGTGCAGCATGAGTGTAAGCTCCTCAGTTATCAGTGTTGAGTCTCTAAGGAGCAATGCTCATGCCACAAATATATTGATTTATTATTGGCAGTTAAAAGTAATAATTTCCCAGGGTTGTTCATCAATCAGTCCTATGCAACCATATGGATGATTGAAAGTTAGATTGTAAAGTTTTATTCTCTAACAGAGACGGATCACATGGTGAAAGTTTTGGCTTAATGTAACCAGATTGTGAAATTTCAGATAATTACTCTCTTATAATTAATTTGTTTTTCAAGATGGCAGTTTAGTGGAGATAACCACAAACACCTCTTTTTAACCGTTTCTACGAATATTTAATTTGGGGACAAAACCAACAACCTGTAAAAAAGATACTTAATACTGAAACATGCAATATTTTAAGCACATTTCTTTCAGACTTTTTACAGTACATTTCTCTCATAAATCTGGATGTGTCTGCCTTATATATTTTTTTTATGAACTTTGAAGTTATTTTTCTTTGTAGAACTTGTTTCCATCTCCAACCCCCAGACCTTCTGACACTTCCAACCTCTATGCCTTTTTTCAACAGGACCCAATTATTCTGCTATGTTTCCAGGTGGATTTTTCCTTCAAGTACGGTGTGAAAGTAAAGAGTAAACCAACAGCCTGAGGGTGAAATTCACCTATGAAGCCGTGGCCATGCCCGAAGTTTAGCACAAACACGCACACGTTATAAACAAACACTCAGCAGAGACAGATTTCCTGTCCCGACTCCCTTAAAGGGTAAAAAACATCAGCAAGAGCACTGCTTGAGTTTCTAATCCTATGTAAACAGACTTAGTGTAAGGCAAAGAGGAAGAGGAGGATAAGGAGAGGAAGGATGCAAAGGGAGAGAGGGGATGAAGCTGGGAAGGAGAAAACAATAGTGAAGAAGGGAGAGAAAGGTGAGGATGGTTTGAAAGGCAGACGGCAGAATTAAAGGGTTTAAAGACACAAAGTTTTACCAAAAACTCGACTTCTGCAAGAAAAGTTGAACAGCTGCAGCTTGAACAGAAAAAGCACAAAGAAAATGTCTTTTCTTCTCACATCAACTGTTTGGATTCGAGCCACTGAAAAAAGAAATGGCAACACTTTATTTGATGGGTTGTGAATAAGACTGTCATGACATTGTCATAAACATGTCACAACACGTGTCATAACATCTGTCACAACACGTGTCATAACACGTGTCATGAACAGCAGTAAGTCTTCATGAACATGTCTTGTCATGTAAAGTGACATTCGTTAAGTCATGACAAGACTTACTCATGTTTATGACAGGTGTTATTACATGTTTATGATGGTGACAGTCTTATTCACAACCCGTCAAATAAAGTGTCACCAAAGAAACGTTTTTCGTACTTTTTTCTCAGAATTCTAGCTTTAATTTCCAAAAATCAAAAGTCAGAATTCAGAGATTAAGAATTTTGAGATATCAGTCAAAATTATGTAATAAAAGGAAAAAAAGTTCAGATTTCTGAAATTAAAACAGAATTCTGAGGAAGAACAAAATCAGACTTCTGAGATTAAGAATTGCAACTTTACGGCCAAAATTCTTCCAATGACTAATCCTTTTCTGTAGTTTATTTATATTTTTTAATTTTATGCATTTGAAGCCTAAAAGCAACGTCTCCTTTGGTAAATGTTTCCATTTCCATGTCCTTCCATTATGAAACATGTAAATACATTAGACTGAACGTGATGTTTTTGCTATGAGCTGTAAACATTTCTTTTTGTTAATATGCAGAATGCAGTTTAGAAAAGTACAGAATCCATAAATAGATGCACAAGCCTTGTTCATCAGACAAAGTCCACTGAAAACAGTCAATATTGTAAAAAATGCAACTTTTCTGGACACCTTAATTTTGAAAGAAATGTTGACAATACCATAAAAAATTGGTTCTTTTTAAATAACTAAAGAAGTTATAATTTATTCTCAGCTCATAAAACAAATTAATGAGCTCATGTCACAAATGTTAAATGAATAAAATAAATTATATCGACTCCCTCCACCTTAAATTATGACATGGGAAGAATGTCTTGTTATAAGTTAAATAATCTGCAAATGGAACTACTTTCTTAAAATCAATATTAAGAAATTATTTACTAAAAATAAGCTTTGCTGAAGATGCACTTAGATATGGGTGAAAAAGTCCTAGTTCTGAAGCCGTTACCTAGCAACCCCAGCCAAGCCCAGCCTGTCTCCTAGCAACCAGTTCCAGTTCCACTGGCAGATTCTTTCACTTATTAAAAGACATTTCCCCTACAAAACAAGATAATTTTCCTGCTAATAGAAAAAACTTGTTTTTAATCAATAACATGGAATGGTTTACTTAAAACAAGCTTCTATACAGCTTGCTGAAAAGTTCATTTTAATTTAGTTTGCCTTATCTCAGGTTTTCTAAGATATTTGCAGTAGGAACTAGACCAAAAATACTCGGTAAAGTTTTGTGTTTTTGCAGTGAAAAGCCTACAGAGGTTTTTTCTCCTTTCTTTCTGCAGCAGCTGACAGCGGAGTAATGAGAGTTTTAGCTCTTTCAAGGGGAGACAGGCGCGAGAGCAAGTGGAAAGATAAGACAGTGAGACGTCTTGGAGAATTATTTTCTTCCTTTATCACCATTTTACTCCTTTATGAGCTTTAGCAACTCAAATGTATTTACCTGTCAAGGTGGCAAAGCCAGCGGAGATTAAAAAAATCCAATGAAAGTGGAGGGAGAGGAGAAGAGATAAAATGAGTAAAGGTATAAATCGGCAGTGAGGACAGAGGGATGGAGGAGAGGAACGGGTTTAGTTTGGCAGTGCGACGCTGGGACAGTCAGCAGTAGTTTGTGCAGGGCAGCATTTCCTCCCTATGAGTGAGTGTGTTTACAAGACAGGCATATGAAGTGAACTGTGTGGTTATGAGCGTCATCACACTCAGAAAATAAATGTTTCTGCTGTACAAGAGTGGGTATAAAAACCTGTGCACTCCTGTTGAAATGGCAGGTTCTGTTTTGTATTTCTATGGAAGAAGATTAGTGCCACCTACAAAAAAAATCTATGCATTTTTTACTTTAAATCCCAAATTTTGACTTTTATCTAAGAACTCAACTCATATTTCTAATTTTGTGTAAATTCAAATTACTAACCAAACATTCTTACATGTGTGCAGTTAGCAAATTAAAATAAATTATGTAACAAATAATTTGTAAACCTGCTCTGAAAGCCTGTGCCGAATTTATTTGGTAGATTTCAGGTTAACACTATGTTTTAAAAAAATGAGTCAGGTTTCTGAGATTAGAGTGATAATTCTGAGAAAAAAGGGATTTTAAAAATTATTTTAAAGTAATAACTGTGAGTTTAATCCCAGATTGAGTTTTCAAATCTGAGAATTCTCAATTTAAAATCTGAATTTTGAGATTAAAAGTCAGATTCTAGAGAAAAACTGTGAGATTTTTTAGATTAAAATCAGAATTTTTTAAATTAAAATCTCTTTATTTGTGGCTCTAATCCTCCTCTGTGGACTTTAGGTTCACACTGAAATCTTGAAGGGGGAATAATGAATAAATAAAAATGCTGAAATTCTCTTAATCCTGTTTTCAGAATTATTCATCACTTTAAAACTCTTGCTAGTAGAAAATCAGAATCACCATTTAAAAGGTCATTTTTCACCCCAGATGATAAAATAAAGTTATGTTTGCATCAATAAAGCTGAAATTTTAACATGGTTGTACAGATTTTTAATACCCACTATCATGTTTTCTGTGAGGCAAATAAGACAGAATTTATCTGACACTTTTGCAGATGAAATCTTAATTATAAATAAAGATATAAAATGTAGACTTTGCTAAACACAGCAGTTGATTCATGGCTGAGAAGCTAATATTATGAATCACAAACTGCCATTAAACAGCAATTAGAGACGTTAATGAGAGTGAAGAGACGGTGATTTCTTCTGTAATTAAATGGAAAAATGTGTTTAAGAAACCGTTGAATGGTTACAGCTTCAATCTGAAGACACCCTGATGGGAGGGCGGGTGGATGAATGAATGAATAAATGAATAAATGAATGAATAGTTTTATACTCCATCTCTGTTGGAGATCTCCGTCTGGGATTGACGGGAGGCGCTCCAGAACTTAATAATAATAATAATAATAATACAAAAAAAACCTTCCTGCAACTTTTAACACAATAAAATCCAGTCATAATTCAAATGGATACGATTTCATATCCTCGATTCCTCCTGATCCTGCTGATTTCAATCAGCAGAGGCTCTGATGAACACAGGAAGAAAAGTCTCCTTCTCCCTCAGAGAGGAAATAAAAAAAAAGAAAACCATCCTGTAAAACTTTATGTCAGTTTTTTGTTCCTTTCAGGTAAAGGTTCGGTCACCTTCCTTGCAGCGAAGCTTCCCTCCGGAGATCTTCAGAAACCTAAAGATTTACCGAGCGAAGAGCGGATTGGGTCCTGCTGAGGAGGAAGAGGAGGAGGGAGGAAGATCGCTCCAGGCTTTCTGCTCGTCTGCATGGAGAAAAAAAAAAAGCTAAAAGTCGGTTTCAGCACTGCAAAAACTCAAAATCTCACCAAGAATTTTTGGTCCAGTTTCTGGGTGAAAATATCTTATTACACGTGAAATATGACAAACAACATTTTATTTTAAGTAAATAATTCCTTAATGTTGATGAAAAAGCTCCAGTGGTAGATTATGTCACTTCTGCCAGTTGAACTTGAACTGGTTGCTAGGAGACGAGCTGGGCTTGGCTGGGGTTGCTAGGTAACGGCTTTAATTCTCCTGCTAGAACTTTTTCATCAATACTAAGGAATTATATACTTAAAATATCTTGCTAAAAAGTTACTTATAAATTAATTTGTCTTATTTCAAGATGTTTGTACCAGAAACTAAATAAAAAATACGCTCAGATTTTGTGTTTTTACAGTGGGCTTGAGGTTTAGCACCTCTCCTCCAGAGGCCTGAAGTAACTGTCTAAACCGAGAATAAAACAGAAATCTGTCCATTGTGTTTAGGTTTGATGTCTTCATCCACTCAGGAAGCGAACCGTGCCGCCTTCCAGCGTTCACACCTGGCCCAGAGGAGAGCTGCGCTCCCGCTTCCATCCGATTCTTCATTCCAACTCCAAACCCTCGCTCTTCTCCGGGGGGTTTTTAGCTCTGAGATTTGACAGGAGACCTCCAACCATAAGGAGGCCCTTTACAGCAGAGTGTGTGCAGGTCGCCTGAGGGGGCCCCGCTGCAGGACAGAAACAGATACACATCACTGCCGCCGCTCTGCTGCGCCTGCAAATGCAACTCAGAATCCTAATGTACATGAAAGACGCATGAAACCGAAGGAAAAGCTGGTCTGGGGAATGCAAAATCGCATCTAACGATCGGTTTCCTTTTCCTGCCGTTTATTCGGTTTCAGATAATAGTTGAGTTTTTATTTTAGAAAGTTACTCACTGCAAAAACTCAAAATCAAGTATTTTGTGTTTAGTTTCTGGTGCAAACGTCTTAGCAAACTTGAAATAAGACAAACTTAAAAGTAACTTTTGAGCAATATATGGAAGCTTGTTTTGAGTAAATAACTTCTTAATATTGATGAAAAAGTATTTTTTTTCCACTAGCAGGTTATTGAACTTATAACAAGACATTTTTCCCATGTTGTAAATTAATTTATCTGCCAAAAGAACAAGGACTTTTTCATAAACACGAAGGAATTATTCACTGAAAACATTTATTTGAGTGGCTTTTTTGATAAAAATATTTTTAGGAGTACTTTTACTGCACTGTACTTTTTACTCTTACTTGAGTAAAAATTCTAGATTTTCACAGAATAAGAAAACAAACATGTTTTAACCAAAAATTCACCTGACACAGATACACACCTGCAGTTTTTATTAAAGTTTAATAACTTTTTTATTAAAAGATACTGATTTTGGATTTTGCTACTTATATGTATTATTGTCAACAAATCCCCAAATTTCATCTTAACTTTATATTTTGATCTGTCTGATAATTTTTAAATATTAAAGGGTTAATATTGTGATCAGAATTTAAGTGGACTTTTTACCAAATATAATCTTCAGCAGTAAACATATGAAAACGATAGAAGAAGATTACGAGCATTGTTGAATCTTCTCAGATCAAATTTCAAATTTTTTTTACTTTTTTCCCCCAGAATTTTGAATTTTTTAGAATTTATTCCAGAATTCTATTGATCTTAGAAGACTTAATTAAAGTCCAAATTCTGACAAAAAACTAATTTTTTAGTGAGAACTGCTTTAATTTGATTGATAAGATATTATTCAATCATACAGCGGTTGTTTTCAAGGTTTTATTTTCGTCTCTCTGGGCCCCATAAACCTTTACGGTGGGCCGTGTTTGGCCCGCGGGCCCTCAGTTCCAGCCCCGTTGCTTTGGGTGGTGTTGTGTTTTTCTTCTCTCCTAATTTCAGCGACATCTTGAGGGACAACAAAAAGCCTGAATCAAAGTAATTCCTTTAGCGCTTGACGTTGGGAGGCCGTTTCTCAGACTCACCTGTTGATGTCAGGAAAGCGGCGAGACGCGGCGCCAGGAATGTGTTTGTGTTGGTCTCTTGTCCCTTCAGGTCCTCTTTAATTTGGACATTTTGGCTGTAGACTTTAGCTGAAAACACCAGTTACTAAGCAACTGGCAGAGAGCGGCTGGAAGCCGGCTCGTCTCATCTCTGCAGTCAAACCGATTCAACGCAGCTTTGTTCACTCTGTCGTCCAACTCTCCTGAGCCTCCTCTGCATCCTCCTCCACACACACCGCTGAAAAAACTGAACAAACGCCTCACCGTCCAGGATAACTTCACTCAATGTTCGAACAAGTCTTTAAAGTCTCTTAATAAGTTCTGAAAATAAATACAAAGCAACAAAAACAAGTTCTTCTCCCATGAGAGACAGCAACCCTAGCATGTTGCCCAGCAGGCGGTTGATGAAATTCGCTGCCGACCCCTGCAGTGATGCAGGAGAGCCGCAGAGCCGCAGAGCTCGGGGATTTCTGCAACCTTCACCATCTGAGCAGAACCCACACCGATTCACAGCCTCTGCAGGTTTGGCCAAACGTGATGCAAATCTTTCTGAAAGCAACATTTTCAGAAATATTCTTTCTTTCACAGCAAGAAAATATAATTTATTGGACATTTGTTCAACTAAACTGACTGCATTTGGGCAGAGTTTGGTGGTAACTAGTTACTTTTACTCAGTTACTTTTACTTGAGTAATTTTATAATGAAGTATTTCCACTCTTATTTGAGTCTAGATAATGTAATTTTTAAATATTAAATGACTGATAATTTGATCACTTACTGAGTACTTGAGTGAACTTTCTACCAAATCGTTTTATTTGAGGGTAACGTTTGGATCCTCGCTGCCTTTACTGGTCGTTTCTGCTCAGATGTGACGCCTGCTGGGTGAGACAACGATCACAAGTAAAGCAGCAGCAACACAAAATGCACTTTTCTCTTTGTTGCGTTAAAAGTCCAGGTGGAAAACAGGTTTCAGATCCACATCAAAACCTCTGAAGGTAAAATAAACTGGATCGATTGATTGAAATGCAAAAACAGAAACTCTTACCAAGTTTTTTTTTTTTTGTCTAGTTGCTAATACGAATATCTTCACAAGCTTGAAATAAGACAAAACTAACTGACAAATAACTTTTTGGCAAGATGTAGAGGCTTGTTTTAAATGAATAAGTCCTTGATACTGTGGCAAGGAGAACTAAAGCCGTTACCTAGCAACCCCAGCCAAGCTCAGCCCGTCTCCTAGCAACCGGTTCTAGTTCCACTGGCAGATTTTTCACTTTATAACAAGATATTTTTCCCCGTTACAAGTGGAACTTTTTTAATCAATGCTGCTCCATTGACAGATTATTTAACTTAAATTTTTTACTGAAAAGAAACTTCTATATCTTGCTAAAAAGTTATATTTGTCTTATCAGACCAAAATTACTTGGTAGGATTTTGTGTTTTTTGCAGCTGATTGTGATTAATTTCACTAACAGTTAATTAAATTTTGCTCTGATTGATTTGTAGAAGAAACAGAATCAAGAAAACGTGCGTTAGTGTTGGTGCCACGATTGGTCAATGTGATCGTTGCCTCAGTTTACTCGTTGAGTTGTCAGGGTTGCTGCCTCTCAGGCTGCCTGTCAGGAAATCCGGTAATCAAACGTGTCCTTCTCCATGTAGTCCGTCCAGGTAGACGACGGCATGCTGCGGTACGGGTCCAAAAGGATCCGGAAGCAGCGGACTATCAGTAGGCCGAGGAAAATGAAGAGGATGAGGACGAAGACGAAAGCCGCCCTCTGCTCGAGCGTGAGGAAGGAGGCGGAGGAAGAGGATGAGGGGAAGTCTGACTCAGAGGCTGAGAAGGTGCTGCTGTAGAGGTCGTCCGCCATGTTCAGACGATGGTTCTGATTGGTTCAGTTCGGGATCATCCGCGCCTGTCCACTGAAAACCATCTTTACAGCAGCGGAGTCAAATCGGAGATTTCTGCAAAGCAAAACAATAAGTTATTTTTACTGCGAAGTACAGCAGATCACAATATAGATTAATTTGTGAGCATGATGTTCCTTGAGTAAGAGAAGTGCAGAAAGTTTGTGTATTACTTAATTTAAAAAAATAAAAGCCTTGTGAGTATTTTGAATCGATTCAGCCACATGTGTCGTATTTACTTGAAGTGGATTTTTACAGGCAGAGGAAACCTACTGCAACTTATAATGTTTAGAAAGTGAGACTTTATGCTGCTTCCATTCACTACTGCCATGTTTCTACACAGATTATCAACCAAAGTTATTCTACTGACATTTTCCATTACAAATGTGGAAAAAACGTCACACATTCGCTAATGTTGACCCTTTCCAGGCAGATGTTGCAGATTTGCAACAGCTAAATGCTACTTAGCTAGTCTTTGCAAGTAATTTGAGCCTGCGAGGGTTAATAAAACTCAATTTAGCAATTGCAATGTTTTTTATTCAGATCCATGTGCATCAGAAAATCAAATTCACATAAAAACTTCCAGATTTTTTGTTTTCTTGAATACAATTTCTGTGTGACTCAAGGCTTTAATTTATTTTGGTGTTTTGCTAAATTTATTTATGGTTCCTTTTTTAAAAAACATGTACATTGACTTATGACATGAAAATAATATACAAGCCTGAAAGAAACCAATAAAAGGAACCAATAAAAAATTACTTTTATTTCCTTACGAAATGACAATGAAAAAAAGAGTATAAATTAAATAAGAATAAATCACAGATTCTGCTTTCCATGTGGAAATACTTGAGTGTTTTGATATAAAACACATTTCATTTAATGTCTTCCAGTTTCCCAACGTGTAAGTCTGTTGTCGTACATGATGTTGATACAGAGATAATAATGCAAATGTCTGCAATCATAATTATTCAAAATGTCTCAAAGCAACAAAGAAAATGGTTTTCCTCAGTACACAGAGAGAAATGATAAAAGTAAGAAAGAAAAATACACCCCATTTACATGTAAATTGATTTTTATTCTTGTTGCAGTGAGAAGTCAGCGCAGGAACTAAATGCAGGACTGAACAAGCAGGAGGTCAGTGCAGAATACTAATGAACTTCATGTCACACAAACAAAAGCTGAGGCGCTGCCAAAGGAGCGAGCCGGCCGGCAGAAAACATGCAACATGAAGTTAGACGCCTGCAGAAAAACAAGGCAGTGCAGCCAGAAAGAGAGGATTTTAAAAACCGCTGAACGAGGAACCAGGAGGATAAAGGAGCGACACCAGGTGAGTTTACGAGGAGCGGTGCAGGCAGAGGGAAGACGCCTCAAAAGAAATTCAGATAGAGAAACTGAAATCAAGAGCAAGAAACTGATCAGAGCAAAAAGAAAATCTTCTTTCTGGCAGACATGAAGAAAAACAGCAGAATTTCCCAGACCACTGACTTTAGAAGGCCTCTGAATAATTTATGCTAATATTTCTATCTCAAGAAAACAACAGTTTTTTTCTTTTTGCTTTCATTTTCACAGTTTGACTTCATGGAATCATCCCCACTGAAAATATTAAAGCTGCAACTTTTATAAAAAAGAAAAGTTATAACTGTTGCCATCTCTTGTCAAAGTGTTATGAGACAGATAACTGGTGAGAAAATAAATCTCCTCCACTGCCTTTCATGCTGCAATAGCTGTTTTTGGAAAATCCCAGTCAGAAACAGCCAATCAGAGCTGGTAGGAGTGTCTTAGCGCTGTAAATTATGCTTGTGTACGCGCAGTATAAAATGGTCATGTTCAATAGTGAATCAAAAGAGTCGAGTCCCACTTTTTTCCCTTACGGTGCTCAGCTCTCACTCTCAGTGGCTTCGCCCTGCTCAGAACTTTGTTTTGATTGGCAACATGGCAGCTTGTCTAAACTTCTTCAAATACTCATGAAGAAGAAGCTGAGGCGTCACATTTACCTGCACTGAGGACATGCTGGCTGTTCCTGTCATGAATCTGATTGGTAGATTTCTTTTCAGTCTTTTGTCCATTTGTTTTTGTGTTTCAGTATAAAAGCCTTAATTTTGTGACAAAACAAACATAAAATTAGGCAAAAACAAAACAAAATGATTTGTTAACATACAAAACATACAGATTTTCCAAGTTAAACTGAAATATGAGGCGACAGACGATAATTTGTTTATCCGCCGTCAACAGAGGCCATGCTAACTAGCCTTAGCATTCCTGGCTATCAGGGAAAAGCCGTAGCATAGCGGAATGCAAGAGGGAGGGTTTTAGCAGCCCCTACACAAACATGATTTACAGCGTTGGACTCTCCTACAGGCTCCACTTGATTTTTTCACAGATTATCCATCTTGTGTTGCTCTGGCATGACAGAATGACAGTTTTATCAAATATGTAAAAAATGTTTATTTTTCAATAAAAGTTACTGCAGCTTTAAAGATGAATTTATTTTTGGACAAACTGAAGGTTTCAGTTCTTGAGATCCTGTTGGTTGTTTCTTCTCTTCCTCAGACTGAAACATTACGACCCAGGAACAGGTTTTTGGTGCTTAGGATGGATTCTGGGTTTCATGTTGTGTTTATTGTTGTTTTTTCTAAATAAATTGGTTTGGTGTGCAGATTTGCACCCACCTGCTCCAGCAGGTTCTGTTAAATGGAGCCAACCTTTGTCCTCCTTCTCTGCTTTGAGCTTTACGGTTATTTTCTGCAGCAGCATGGAGTCGATTCAGTGTCCTCACAAAGCCAAGCTGTTTCTTTAAGTCCGTGTCTTTCAAACTTCATTTTTCCCCTCACGCTGTTGTTCTCTTCCCAGCAGTCTGTGGGTGGGATTGTGGGTGTTGTTAGTTTTAAACACATCGTTTTGGCAAGAAGCTTTTTATTTCCTTCCCACATGGAAATTAAAGCCAAACTCAATTGGCTTTAAATTTTGTCATCTCTTTTTCAGGCTCGGTTTGCAGCTCCAAAATCAGAAGGTGATAAATTAAATGAACTTTAAGCTGTTTACATGCACAAACAGTTGGATTATGGGGGATTTTCTCCTCTTGAAACTCAAGTTTGTGTCTGGTAAGTAAAGGGAATAAATGCATTTTCTCGATTTTTCTATTTGGACCCAGTGTCCAACATGTCCTGCAAGGTGAACCTAAACCTCTGCAAAAATTACCATAGGTTTTTAATCTAAAATGTCATGAAATATCACTTTACATGCGTCACGTAACGCTAAACTTGATTAGTTTGAACAAGACGAGCGCAGAACGTCTGTGAAGGATTTGCTGAGTCTGTGTATTCAAACTCCCTCCTGCCATCCTCGTTAATATTTCACTGCCCGTCTTTCTCTCGTTCCTCATTTTCATTCCGTTCACCTTCAAGTTTCCCAACTTGTTCAAGAACAAAACAAAGGAGAAACCCCTGGAAGACAGCTCCGACACATCAGAGTGGAGTTAATCCCTTAAAACCGATGTTTATCACATCATGTGGTTATTTACACTCTGTGCTGTTTTCTGCTGATTCATCATAGCGGAGGTCAAACACACACACACACACACGCAGACACACACACACGCACACGCACGCACACACGCACACACACACACACACGCACACGCACATTGGAGGATATAAAGTACCAGAGTCCCTCCAGGCTGCAGCTGCTGCCTCAGAAAATGCGTGAAAGCTGAAAAAAAAAAAAGTAATTAGATTTGATGGAACAAATCATGCTGACCTCAGAAGTGTCACTCTAACCGTAAAGACTCATCGCGGCCGAGCGAAGCCCGGAGCCTTTGAAGAACCATCTGCGTAAAATCAAAGAAATGTAGAAAAGTTCTGGGAGAAGTTCAGAACCGGGCTGAGCTCGCTGTTCTTCTTCAATCTGTGTCAAACTGATCCTGAGGCTGCGGTTCTGCTGCGGTTCCGCGTGACATGACGGGCAAGTTGTGCTAATGGGGAAGTTAAAGGGCCAATCCGCTGATTTTATATGTCAAGGTCAGTTTGCTCAGCTTGCCTGGTTTAACTTGGTTTCTGGATACTTAACAAAACATTTACTTTTATAAAAATATGTTGGTTTTTTTGGCATATTTCTGAAAAATGTGACAACTTGTTATGAGTCAGATAATCTGTGAAAAGATCAATCTTCTTGGTCTCCTACTTTTCCCATCTGAAGAAACGAACCGCTGCCGACCAAAAACAGCCAATTAGAGCCAGGAGGAGGGTCTCAGCGCTGTCAATAATCCTTGTGTACTCACTGAAAACAATTTACCGTTTATCATGAGCAGTGGCTATGCTAACTAGCCTTAGCATTGACGACAGCCTCTGCTGGCCTCTGTAGCAGAGAGAAAAGGGGGTGCAGAGTCGAGCATGATTGACATCATGCTCGACCCGCCTCTTGGCTCTGATTGGTGGTAAAATCTGCTTGTTTTAATTATTGACACATAAATACAGAATAAAAACAACCATCTTTTATCCAAAAATACTTCAACGTGCAGTTTAAATACTTTAAACTAATTAAGCTAGTAAATAAATTGTTGAGTGACATAAAAAGCATAATAAAAACTAAAACTGTGAAATGGCCTGTAAATAAGAAAATAATGCAGATTTATTATTGTTCAGTTTGAACATGTTTATTTAAAAAACACATTTAACTGACTAGACTAGAGCAACAGTTGGCATGTTTTCAATCTGTTCACAATGCAAAGCAGAAGATAAAAACATTATTTTAATATAATTTACTAAATAAATAACATAAATTAGGAGTCAATAACTGTTTAATTCTTTACAGCGCAGAAAATGATTGGAGAAATAACAATAATAATAATAATAATAATAATACACTTTAAAGAGAAATCACTGAACCATTTCTGACTGATGTTCCTCAACAAAGATAAGAAGAGCTTCATATTTGTTTCTACAGTTTATAATATCATTGGTTGAAGATATTCAGTGCATGTCAAGGCAGCTCAAGCCTCCTGAAGCTTTTCACTGTGAAAACTGTGTGGGAGTGCAGTGGGAGTGGAGGAGTGGGAGACGAAGGGGACGTCAGTCTGTGTGGGAAACCGGCTCCTGCAGGAGCTCTGAGCAGATACTCAACCTGAGCAAGCTTCTTGTTTCTTACTTTAATTCAATTCACCACTGCAGGTATGAGTTTAATTTCAAGATTGATTCATCAATATACTGACAAATTATGTTTAATAGGATTAGTGACCTAAGTGCAACAAAAAAAAAACAACATACTTTTCCACATTCCACATTCTAAGATACAGTTTAAAACTGTATCTTAAACTGTATCTTAAGTTTTCTTTTTAAAGCGGGGTTGCAGAGCAATGCATATTCACATAAAACTCAGATTACGCCATTGGGCCTCGGCTCACGCTCACCACTTCCACACAAATGCAGTAAATGAACAAACTTCTGTTCACTGGATCTGGAGAAAAGAAAGATGCCCAAGCTTCAAGCAATGCAGTCTCATAAACCGCTATAGAAAAGCAATAAACTTGAGTTTACCGTCAGAAAGAGAGAGACAAAACTTAAAACACAAGACGACAGCAGAATATATAGTGGAAGGCACAAAATTCGGAGTTGAAAATAAAATACTGTCGGCTGTACAAGACGCTGCTCTGTGCTTGACTCTGGTTTGTTTCCTCACTGTCACAGTTTGCATCAGACAGACAAACAGACGTGTTAAAGTCCCAGAAAGCAAATTATTTTCTCACAGTCGTATGAAACAACTACCTATAGAAGAATAAACATGATATTAAAGTCTAACGCAGTGTTTGAAGATTGTTCGTATAATGAGTCACATGGTCTTTGCACTTCCATTTTGGTCAGAACTGCTTCTAAAAACAACCAAAGCATTTAAGACAGGAAAGTTAATGCTTTCTTGGTGTCTGTAAAATGAGCTGTTTCAAAAACCCCAAGAATTTAACCTTAATAATCTGCCAGTGGAACGAGAACTGGGTTGCTAGGTAACGGGCAGGGCTTGGCTGGGGTTGCTAGGTAACGGCTCAGCGCCCCTTGCCAGTGGAACAAGAACTTTTTCATCAATATTAAGGAATTATTTTTATAAAACAAGCCTTTATATATTGCTAAAAAGTTACTTGTAAGTTACAGATATTTGCACTAGAAACTAGAGCAAAAATATTCAAAGTTTTTGTGTTTTTGCTGCGCATTTATTATTATTTTTATATATATATCTTTAACTTTAAAGAGTGTTTGTGTCTTGTTATGTGTGTGTTTTAGCAGTGCTTTATTTTCTTCCATGTCTTTAAATGAAATATTAAAATAAATAGAGTGTGGTTGCAACGGGGGGTGTTGTTGGCCCAAGGCACCAAACAGGATAGGAGCACACCTGCCTGCTAACTGTTAATCTGCTGAAAGATTTGAACTAAATCTGAGGCCAAAGTTTAGCTATAACAAAGCTTTCTATGAAATCAGCTTGTGATGAAGCTGTCTGTTCTGTTCACCATCAACTGGACCGACTGGATCATCAGAACTGAGGAACACCAACATGTTTCCTTTAATCTATTAAAGTTTAGTAAAAAAGAAAACTCTGATGTGCTAATCTTTACAATCTCTGTGTTTTTGATAAATCTGCAACCTGCAATAGTTGCACCCGACTAGTTATTATTTAATTTTTTTTACAAACTAGCTGTCACTAGTTTCAGATGCTGTAAATTCAATGAATCAATTTGCAGAAGTTAAATTTTTCATTTCAGGAAGCAGAGACAAGAGGAAGAACAATGAATAAAACTTTGGATTATTCATTTGATCAATTTACTGCTCTGCTGTTTCTACTGTGTGTGTGTGTGTGTAGGTGTGTGTGTAGGGGTGTGTGTGCGTCTGTGTGTGTGTTTGTCCGGCTTTCATGCAAGACAGAATTCAATTAGAAGATGATGTAGTTTCACTGAGCCTCCAGTTTGGATTTGACGGCACAGAGATGATGGAGTTTTATTCATGCAATTAACAATTCATTTCTTACGCTCACACAGACACACACACGCACCTACATACGCACCTACACACGCACCTACACACACACACACACGCACGCATTCAGATGTCAGTTCTGCACACACACACACCAAAGTGCGACGTGCTCCAGTGTAGAAACTATTTATTTGTGATGCCAAACCAGCGTTTTTGATGGTTTTTGAACTAATTATCTACATACAAAATTTCATTTGTAGAATTTTGTGGAGAACAAAACTACATTTAAAATATAAAGCACTGAAAATATACCATATTTTGCAAATAAATACACAAAGTGGTTATTTTCATTCCACTTTCTTTATCTTGCCTTGCAGGTTTGTGGAAAATAAATAGATAAATGAAGTCAGAAGCAGGAGTTTTTCTCATTTTTTGTGAATTTAGGATAAATGTTAAATATGGTAAATTTCTGATTATTTTCCTCTGAGATTATTTAAGATGATCTCTTTTACTTTTCCCTCCTTGCTGCATTAAATGGTGTGTATTTCTTCACAGAGAGTGTACATCACACTGATAGTGTCTTTTCTGAGCATTCAAGTTTGTTCAAAACCTTTTTCTTTACACACAATTCAAACTTTTTTTTTTCCATTTTTCTTAAAAATTATAACCAAACACCCTGTGTGTTAACTTCACAATCAGTTTTCTGCACCATCATCGCAAATAAAGTGATTGAATCAGAAGCAAAGAAAGTCAGGGACAGAAATAAATTAAATATATCAGAATAAAGAGTTTTTTTGTTCCGACTGATCCGATTTTTCTTTAGGCAGAAAAACCCTGGAGTTGATTCAGGTTGACAAAGCAAACAGTGGACAAAAAGATTATTTTAATTGACATGAAATTAACTGTTTTACTAAAGTTAATTGCAAATAAAAGCAGCAAAAAATAGTGAAAACATGACAAAAGGTCAGTGTTTGTTGTGCAAACACCCTGAACTGCGAAACATCTCCCAGAAGTTGGTGTTTTCTGAACAACACATGCGTTTGACCCAAGGCTTTTCTTACAAGTTGATCTGACAGAAAATCATACTACAGAAAAACGTAATACAGAAAAAACTTAATACAGAAAAACGTAATACAGAAAAAACTTAATACGGAAGAGGATTATGGCCAAAAAATAATAATATTCCGACAGGTTTTTATCAAAATTCTGAGAAAAAAAGGTAAAAATTCTCAGAGAAAACTCAAAATTTTTACAGAAAAAAATTCTTGAAAAAAAATAATTCTGGGAAAAAATAATTGTGAGGAGGAAGTCAGAATTCTGTGTTTTTGTGCCTAATTGTCTTCCGTAGAGTTAGCATTGGCGCCACTGTAACTGTGACGATCTCTCTGTTATATTTGATGCTAAGCAGCTGCTGTGAAATACAATATCAATATTTGTAGGAAATACATTCATCACTTTAACACCTACTTAATTCAGGTACCATTAATTTTACTTTGCTCAAATACTGAAATATTAAAATAAACATTGATTCCACAACCTGTTTACCAGCTGAGTTTTGCTTCTTTTCCTTTGAGTATATTTTTATGTTTGTCTCTTTAGCTCACTGTACACTCTGGCCTATTTAAAGGCACAGTACAGCCTTCTCAGCATGTGATGCTGCAGCCTTGAATGACAACAACCCCCTGACTTTTCCTGCAGGCAGAAACTGAACAACCACTGCAACATCACAGCTCACACACAGAGAGAAAGTGCTGCGTGGACCTCCTGCTGCATCAGAGCCTCCACATATTCCCTCTGACTGCACTGTTAAAGCCTGACATGAGGAGCGAGCAGCTATGAAACGCACACAGACGTCTCTGTCTTCCCGGATAAGAAGCAGCTGTCTGCCTGTCAGCAGCGCCTGGACAAGAGACACTTTCTGAAAGTCAAAGATGCAATCATGTAAATCAGGACACAGTTGAGGTCTCCAGCCTGTAGAGCCAGAAATACAGAAAGAAACAGAGTCAGACGACAACCAGGGAACAATTATCAGGTAACATGGCTAATAATTCGGTACAATGGCTGTACAGCAACTCCATACTGAGTGCCAAAATTGGTTCTCAATCGCTGCTTTTGCATTACAAATGTATGCAAAACTTTGTCTATATTCCCACACATTTTCACAATTGCTGTAATAAGAAAGGCCGTTAAAATCCCATGTGATTAAGTTTCTTCATGCAACAAGTCATTGAAGAAACATGAACCTCCAACTACTTCCTGTTTTCGTCTTCTTCGTCTTTTTCCCCAGTAGTAACATCCGGGTGTTGATTTGAAAATTGTTGTTTTTTTTTTGTACATGTATATTTGGGTTTGGAAAACAGCCAATAAAAATGCAGATAAGGATGAAATGTGTGAGGAAAATTACTTGATTTTGTTCGCCTGCCAAACTCGACACCAGTTTAAACTATTTTATTATTTAAAGAATGATCAGATGAGAAGTCTAAAGCAAAAAATGAAGGAGGTAAATAACACTTACATGACAAAACAAAGACACCATATTTTAAAGGTATTTTAAACAAATACCTGCTAAATGATTGAATTTAGGACTTTAGTAGGTTAGCATTCATTTTCTATGTTGGTTTAGCGTTTTAGCTTTAGCAGAAGTAATGTTTATTGTTATTGCTTTAGGATTAATGCTGCTTTTTTTTCAAATATATGTTCATTGTTTTCAACAAATTACTGTCCACAAAGCAGCAGTCTGGACAGTTATCAGGAAACATCACATTCAAAATGTTGATTCAATGTCAAACCATTTTAACAGAGCGAAGTCTGATTGGTCAGACGTTTGTTGCCATGTTTTATGCAGAAATGTGGATATTTCACTTCAACTCGTCCGCTTCCACGATCCGACATGAATACTTTATGGGAATTATGTCAGTTTGTACTGTTGCTCACTAAATAACTGCTATAAGACGTTTGTCAATGTTAACATTGTTGTTCTTGGCGGTGGCTGCCTGAAAGCTTCCTGAAAGAAAAACAGAGGAAGTAGGAACTTTCTGGTGTATGTGATGACTTACACCAGCTGGTTGTATGACAGTTGTGTGCCAATGCAAACAATTCGCTCTAATTATCGTATTTCTAGGTTGGTTTCGCTTCAGAATGAGATTTCACTTTAAATTCAAATAAGCTGCTGCTTAATACCCCCCAACTCAATGTTTACACTTGCATGTGAAAATTTCTGCAAAGAAATGCACAGTTATGCAATTGTATGTCTTAGAAAAGCAGAAGTTGAGCCTCCTGTGCAACAAACAAATATGCAGCATGTGGTTTGTGGCTGGTAAATCAACAACAAAACTCTTGTCTCTTTCAGCAGCCATTGTACAGAGATACTGCAGTAAAACCAGCTGACCAAACATGCTGGAGCTCAGCTGGGGTTGCCAGGTGATTTGTGACGTTACATTACGAAGGTTTTGAACACCGGAAACATTGAGCACTTGGGCTGTTTTTAGAAGCAGTAGAAACAAAAACAAATGATAAATTTAGCAGAATAGATCCTCTTTAAACGTCTCCACGACTTTATCCCCGATATTCTGTGAGCTACGGTCCACACTGCTGACTTCTGAATCTTTGCTACTCTAGTGACATAAAACAAACAGCATACACTCTTCTAGGAACACTTGAACATTAGCGCTGAAGCCGAAGCCAGAAAATAAGCTTTTATTTACATGCACTGCTGCAGCCTAAGCCTTAAGCCCATATTAACCTTTAATTCATTAAAAAAAACAACTGAAATATACACAGATAACACTTCAACCTTAATTGGTTTGAACATCACTCCTAAGTAAGTCAATGTGAAGCAATTTGAATTACTAAAAAGGTGAGTAAATCACTCCACAACAACCCCTTTGCATTAACCTCCCTAATTTATTTTCATGCATGCAAAATTTCAAACACACAGATTAACAGTGACTTCATTTTTTCCATTAGCATCAGACTGCTTAGCACCGAACATGTCACCAAGCAATGTCATGGGTTAATAGGCCTATGAAACAGTGTGTGTGTGTGTGTGTGTGTGTGTGCTGTGGATTAGCTCAGGCTGCGATTTGTCAGCAGACTCTCTGCGAGTCAACACTTGAACTTTGTTCCCCTCCGTCGGGAAAAGTCGGATTTGTTGCCAGCTGCTTCTGACAAATGGCTGCTAAATCCCAGCAAGGTGTTTTTTTGTGCGGCTAAGTGTTACTGTAACCAGAGCGATTCTTCACCAGGCGAAGAAATGAAGCCAAAGGAGTTATAGTAGCTATATGCTGCTTCGCCTGCACGACCATCGGTGATTACTGCAAGAATTAGCAGGGACACCCACTCAGTTATTAAAAAGAATATTGTACATATGGTAACTAATATGGAATTATCAAGTTGTTGATATTAGAAATGCGTTATTTGGACTATTTTGGTTCACTTCCATGAAAATTGCAATTGCAGAGGGAAGACATAGAAAAGGACAAAGGTCTATATAACTATTAAGATTAAATCTGCTCAGATTAAACAGAAATTCCAGGAAAACAAGAATATCTAATAATCTGTGCATTTTCAGAGATTATTTTAAAAATTTCTGAGCTTTTTGGTAGAAATTTTGCAGTCCTGGGACATCAAGCTTTCTTTTTTACAATCCATCCATCCATCCATCCATCCATCCATCCATCCATCCATCCATCCATCCATCCATCCATCCATCCATCCATCCATCCAGAACAAACATTATTTAAACTGTTTTTGTTACCTGATGCTCGTATCGTCAGCTCTGCTCAGAAAGTGTTTTGCAATTAAAAATCTTGTAAATGAGGTGATTGTTGAATTAACATTTTGAAATAATTTTGCATTTTTTAACAACAAAAATAAAAGAAAGTTAATAGGAGAATTCATGTCGCAAAATTAACCTTATTAAAATGCAGCAGAAAGAAGAGGATCAGCAAGCAGATGTAATTTAGACCGCAGGGAGCAGATTGCAAATAATATGGAATAATTTCTAATTATATGCTAATTGCCACAGAACATCATCCATGTTATTGTTGTTCAATAATTTATTATGAGTGAAGATGCTGCTATTTACTGTTCCATACCTCCTATCTTGTTCTAATTCATTTCCTTTTATATTTCTTTATTATATTTTTGTCTTTTTTTAAATATTTATTGTTTATTTGTTTCTGTTATTCTGCTGCTGGAAGCCAAATTCCCCAGAGGAAGTTTCCTGAAGGATTAAGAAAGTTCAATCTGTTTTAATCTAATAAGTTTTCAAGCATAAATCCCGGATATTTCAGATTGCTTTTTGTTCTTCATGAATAAAAGCATCATTTGAAATCTGTATTTTTTAAATCAGGGCATCTTTGTATGATTTTGATCATGCGTAACAAAAGAAGAAGAAATCTGTAAGAGTGGAAATACTTTTTCACTGCACAGCATTTAGAAATGTCAGAAAAAACACATTTACCTCTCCTTATAAAGAGATGTTTTGTTTTGTGATAACGAATGATGACACAATAATAGTGAAGTTAGAATCGTACTTCAAGTAAAAGTAAAAAGTAAAAAAGATATTTTGGAAAAAAATCTACTGATCTACTTTAATATTTAAAAATCACATATAGAAAATATACAGTTATATATTTTAAAGACCAAAATGACAATAATTCAGATAAGAAACAAAAAATAGCAAAATAAAACGTTTCTTTCAATATTAATTTATTAAACAAAAACTGCGATGTGTGTCTGGTGTTTGGTTCTCATTTAGTGGTTAGAAATTTTACTGAAGAGGATAAATACTTCATAGTAAAATTACTCAAAAGTAAAAAGTACTCCTAAAAGTACTTTTTTTTCCCAGAAAAATTACTCAAGGAGATCCAACTACCCAACTCTGCGTAATATAACTTCAAGCTCCAAATCGTAGAAAGGTCACTCAGGG
Organism: Poeciliopsis turrubarensis; assembly: GCA_010277015.1. Lineage (NCBI taxonomy): Eukaryota > Metazoa > Chordata > Actinopteri > Cyprinodontiformes > Poeciliidae > Poeciliopsis > Poeciliopsis turrubarensis. Next base: position 322,251 of record VMRN01000143.1, on the reverse strand, counting down.
GTGCACACACACACACACACGCACACGCACCCACACACACACACACACACACGGAGAGTCATCTGTTAACCAGATTGTAGCTCAGCGTCGCCCCATCGATGCGGAGCGGACCAAACTGTGTTTGCGATGAAACGACGCTCCATCATCATCACCATTACATAACAATTGCTATTGACTGCCATTACTTTCTTATTACTGACAAACGTTTCTTTATTGGTGTGTGTGTGTGTGCGCGTGCACGTGCGTGTGTGTGTGTGTGTGTGTGAATGACTCATCTTGTGGGACATTCAACTATTTATATTCAGAGATTTGGGGTGAAAATAAGATCCACCCGGCTATCAGCCTGCAGGAAGGGGATTATTTAAAGACAAGTAGCGTTTCCAGGAAAGGCGCAGGAAGTACCTGCATGTCAGTTAAATGTCAAACACAACAACACCACTTTAGCTACATGACTCACAATCTTCATGTTTCTGTCTTTACGGCGACCCTGAAAGCTGCAGTTTTAGATTGACAGACAAAAAAATGAAAAATAAAAATGTGCCTCTCAGGCCATTTTACCTCCTCTCAGTGTTTTTTTATGATTGCCACAATGGGCTCTCAGAGATTATAACCATGGCGACAGAAAAAATCCCCAGGAAAAGCAATAAAGGCCCTCTTGGTGAGAAAGAGCAACAGGTTTTTTTCAGAGATTAAAAAAACAAACATTTCCACAAACACAAATGTGTGACACTGTATTGAACTGGTCATAAATATAACTTGACACAAAGGAGTGTTTATGCAAATTTGCATTAAAAATAGAGCTGTTGTAAACCAAATATTTTAGTGATCAAGTATCAATTATTCTGACAATTAATTGAGTAATTAAATAAAATGTAATAAAATAAAATATTGGTAAATTCCACCATAACAGCAGTATTACTATTGGATATCAACATTGATCAAAATTTTCATATTTGAGCTTCCATACAGTTACTTTTCTGTAGTTTAGAAAATGTACCTGTAACAATAACAGCTCACTAACTTAACCTGAACAAATACGCTTATAAGAAATGTCTATTCTTCAGCTTTTGGTTTATGTATTTATCTTCAGTCAGTTTAATAGATGAACTCTCTCCTTGCCCAGACATTGATAGCTTTTGTGTTTATGTCAGCGACGGGATTTGACACCTTTGTTTGTCACATACAGAAACATCTACCAGCTACATGCCGCTATGATGAGCTCTGCCACCAGTTGTTGAGACTGGGATGATATGAAAGACATTTTCTGGTTTGTCCGTAAAGCTAAACTAACGTTAATTATCTAAAGCGCAGCCGGACGCAGTGTGCAGTCTATCCGTTCACCTGTATAAATGCACCCGCTGCGCACTTCACCACCACCAGGAAAGGCTGGCGTACAGCAGCCTTTCCGTACGCCATTTTAAGGATGCTTACTGGTTCCCCAATAAACAACAAAACTCCGAACACAATAATGGAAACACTTTATGTGAATAAGACTGTCAAGACACCGTCATAAACATGACATAACACCCATCATGAACATATCTAAGTCTTTATGAGTATTTATGACTGCTGTCTTCAGTTTTAATAACGTAAAGCTACATAATTTTTAAAGTGTAATCAGTAAGACTTTTATAACAAATTTATGTCAGATTATGATTTCTTGGTTGTCAGTTGTCAGAACAAAGACCTTCTGAATAATGTCAACTTTATATTAAAAGTGTCATAGCTTACCGAATGACACTTTATGACAACATTCATGAAGACTTACTCATGTTCATGATGATGTCATGACAATCTTATTTACAACCTGTCAAAACAAAGTGTTACCTCAATAAATTAATTCCCCCCAGACCGAACTTGAAAATTGGACGTTATTCTGCTAGCGCTTAGCAACAACTCAGAGGGGAAGTGAGAGCGCCGCCCAACGCAAATAACACGGCGCATTAAATAATAAAACATAATTTAACGAGGTAAATTTTCCTTGAGGTACTTGAATTATTCAAGGAATCATTACAGCCCTACTTAAGAATGTCATTATTTACTGAACGATGCTTCATGACAACAGTCGTAAACATTTATGAAGACTCCTTTGTGTTCATAACAAGTTATGTTTTATGACAGCGTTATGTCATGCACACGCCTTCAAATAAAGTGTTACCCACAATTATCAATTCTGAAGGGATTCTCCTCATTAAGGGGGAAAATTTATGCTTTTTACTTAACATATATGTTTTAAATTGGTGTAAATACAAGTTTGTTCCCCTCTGCTTTCAAATAGATTTTTTTTCCGTCCAAAAAAGTCTGGATCTATTTCTGCAGCATTTGGTTCATTAATCCCAGCAGCTGGTGCTGGAATGTTGCTGGTAACACTGGGTAGCTGATTGATTTCACACACAGGATGGAGTCAGCACACAGCTTCAGTCGTTACAGCAGAAACCAGCGATCAGGACTCAGACCTGAACCTTCAGAGCCGCATAAAGACAGTTACAAAGCCGGCCTTCTGTCGCCTGAAGAACCTCTCCGGGATTAAATGACTAATGTCCAAAATAAACTTAACTGATTGATCGAAAGTTAATTTAAAATGCGGTGACAGCCGTAAGAGGAAAGATTCCCACGGGAACAATTTAAAATGACATCTGGTCATGTGTGATCCACTTTTTTCTGACTGACTTGCTGTTACTGTCTCTTACTCTGCAGTTGTGGAGTCACAATGTCTGGGATCATGAGGTTAGGGTTAGGGTTAAGGTTAGGGGTTAGGGTTTCAGTGTTTCTGATTACAGTCGATTATAGATGGAAAATAGGAACACTTTTAACATTTCATTTCCCCTTAGGATCAATAAAGTGTTGTTTAGTTGAATTACAACTCATATAAATTTACTATTATAATATTCTGACTTATTTCTGGTATACTCTGTCTCAGAAACAGAAAGTCAAATGTTTTTTGTAGAGATATTTCTAATAAGCTGAATATTTTTGTTTGTAAGGCAACAAATGTAAAAACCTTGCTGGTAACTGAAAACTTCTCCAAGGCAACGTAGGATCCAGTGTTTTAATAAAATGTAATTAAACAGCGCATTAATCAGCGGCAGCATTGATTTCCGCTGCTCCTTAGTGTCTGAAGAGCTTCAGCTCAACCACTGAATGTGTTTCTAACTAGAGGAAGTGATTGTTGCCACAGTGACGCCTGACAGCTCGTCAATAAGTCGTCCCAGCAGGTAAGCCAGAGAGGGACAAGCAAGAGACCAACGCTGCCCACAGGAAGCAGGAAGCGGGGAGAGGAGGACAGACAGCGGGCCGAACATTAGGACGTTTTTCTGCTCTCCGCTTTTCAATTTAGCAGGCGGCGCAGAGGGAGCGGCGCCCAGCTGCGTCCAGACGCAGGAGGATGATTGCTGAGCTAATAGTGGGCAGAAAAAAAGCTGGAGTCAGAGCAAACATGGCCGCCGTCCAGATGATCTTATTGTAAGAATCATGAGAAAGACTCTCACAATGAGAAACGTGACAGAAACGTGACAGAAACGTCAGAAACGTGTTCAACATTAAGGCCTGATGACAGCTCTTCTGATCTTATTGATTCGTTTTTTTGTTTTGTTACTTCTTTGTCTCCCACTGATCATGAAGATATTCAGAGTGTGAAAGTGACAGCAGGGTGTTGAATGTTTTCTGCTCTCAGTTTCTCATGTCTCCGGCTTTTGGACCCGTTTTCTGTCTCTCCACACTTCATCTCGCTTTACTTCACTGCTGTAATTACTTTCTCTGTGTCTCATCTCACTGTTGATAAAATCTATTTATCTGATGGCAGGAAGTGTTTTGGTGTCAATGCCTCTCCTCATCCCTCCATCTGTCCATCCATGTTTTTCTTTTACGCTGTTTCTCTCTTGCTCTGTTTCAGGTTTGGTTGTGATTTTCCGGCATAAACAATCAGTGGTGACAGCAGGCTCCCCCGCTGCGCCTGCACACATCGCCGACGTCTCGCGTAAAGAAAAAGAAAGAAAAATGACCCCCGACTGCCAAACCCGACGCACAATCGACACCTTGAACGAGCAAGAGTCTGTGCGTAACGAAGGCCCCGTCCAGATTAATCCGGCTGTATCAGAATAGATTTTAAGTCTCACCTTCAACACATTTTATGTTGTTCAGCAAAAAAAAGGTTTTCTGAAGCAAATTTAAATTTTTATGGACAAGATATCTGTAGAATATCGAAAAAGATTTCTACATAATGTTGGAAATGAATACTAACTTGTTTAGCACAGCTTTAGCCATGTTGAGTATCTTGTTCCTTTGAAATCTGGTCATTAATACACATATTTCTGCCACCTGCTGGATGGGAGTGGGTATTACAGTGTTTCTGATTAAAATCCTGGATGTTATAAATCAGATCGGCTTTTCAAAAAACAAAGAAAGAAAAGATTTTTAGCGTCATAAACCCCAGACAAGTTTTTTTTTTTTTTTTTTGTTATTGTCCCTAATGGTGTTCTGTACACCATGGAGTAGCAAAGAACTGATTTTTACCAATCAGATTTCTGCCCATATATGAAAATGAATGTTTAACATCTTGGTAAAATCGCAATTGAAACCCTTAAAATGATAGAAATTAATTCATTTTAAGCAATTTTTTGGTCTAAATTCATGTGGGACAACACAAGCAATCGTTTTCATTAAACAACTTCCAGTCTAGTCAACAGTAAATCTGCAGAAAAAGCGTTGAATGTGACAGAACCAACAAAGCGAGACGTTGAGAGAAAAGAGACGATGCTCTCAGACTCCCTGATGTTCCAGTTGGACGATCGTCGCTCCGTTTCAACGACCTGAGATGCAAACATCCTGTCGTCTCCTCCAAACGTCTCTGTCGTGTTCCTGATGGTTTTAGTTTCTGTATTTGCTTTATATCTACATTTATGTCACTTTCATGAAGGTTTTTTTTTTTTACAGCTTTTCAGTTAAATCTTCCTTTTCTTTCCTTCTGTTAAATCTATGCGTTTTCATTTAATTTAGATTTTTGAGGTTTATGTTTCTTTTCTGGTCATTTTGCAGATATTTTGGTTTTTTTAGTTTCTTCCCTCTTTTGAAACAATTTTTTGAGTATGCCTGTCTTTCTGATTCCTTTTGAACATTTTGCCTTATATGTTCATAAAGTCTCACTTGAACACATTATAGGAGCCAGGGGGAAGAAACATTTATTTTTTTAAATCAGGGATTTTTAGCTTAAATTATTTCACACACAACAGAAATATTTCTGGTGTTATGTGGGGAATTAAATCACCAGAGACTGATGGAAATGCTACATCATAAAGTCTTTTTATTGCTTGGAGTTGAAGAATAATAAACATTTTAAACTTTCAGATTATGAATAGAATACAGATTTCTGTGGTTTTTATGCAAGCAACTTTACAAATGCATTTTGTGCTTCCTAATGCTAGAAAAGGCATTATTTATCGCAAAACTGGAACTGTATCATTGGAAAAAGGAAGATCTGTAAAGATGGCAACCTGATGGTTCAGTTGCATCATTTTTATGAGATAGTTTTTGCACGTCTTGATGTTTTAATTAATGGTTGATTTGTGTGAAGTTGCACTGGCAGCAATGTCCTTGCCAGTGAAACTCTTGATGAAAAGCAGTGATGGCAGAATGCGTTTCCCTGGAGCAAACCATCATGGACAAAGTAAGAACATTTTCTACCATCTCTGTTTTTAACCAACCTTTCACGGCTGATTCGATCAGATCAAAGATATCACATAAAGTGATACTTTGGCTTTACAGCTGCTTTTCCACCAACTCTAAAATGGTGAACATTGGAATTATAAAAATAAATTTGCTAATTTTGAAATTTTGCACTAGAATGAGCTGAGCTTTTGTTGTATTTCGCAACATTTTTGTTGAATCTGGAATCATGTGACCAATCATGGGAAGTTTCTACTGGCGGAAACGACAAAGAACTGTCAGGAAGTGGTTGAAGGATGATGTTTTTCATTGACTTGTCTGCACAAACGTATTCACGTGATTTTAATTGCATTTCTGACTGCAATTGAAAATTTTATGTTTTTTTCTACATCAGCGGAATATCATCCAAGTTTTATGGACATTTGCAGTGAAAACACAAAATCAGAGATCTTTGAAATTATGTCAGTGAAGATATTTGTGATGCTTCTCAATAACTTTGCATCAAAGCTGTCATGATGTGAGTTGTTGAAAAATGCAGGGAAATGATGAAAATAATAATTTAAGGAACAGGAAATGACAGGAAACCACGGTGAGAACAGCAGCAGGATCTGACATTAAGACATGATGAGTTTTAAAAAGGAGGGACTTGATTACCTGATGCAGCACAGGTGAGTAAATGAGCAGATGGAAAATAATGGGAAGGGAAAAAGTAACAGTAGAAATGAAGAAAACAGAAATAAATGTAACATAAGGGGAAACTAAACTCAAAGTCCAAAGATTATGACCAAAGCGAGACCTGTCTGGGTCAGGTTTGGACTTTTACAAGAAAAACCTTCTTTTCTTCAAGTTTCTTAAAAAAGAAATCCTTATGGGGAAAAGTCAAAACTACTCGTTATTCCTGCAGACAGCGGCCCAAAATCTCCAAAATGCAACCAGGACGTGACCTCGATTTGATTGTTCATTTAGAAACTTTGAAGAGAATTATTTTTAATTAAGTGAAGTTTTTAATATTGATTGTTCATGGTGTTAAATCTTGAATGTGAATTTGCCTTAAATAAGTACAGTAGATCTCTTGCAATCTGAAAAATGTTGAATCCATTTTTATTGGCTTTCTGATGTAACCCAAGTCCTTCTCTGATTGGCTAATCAGTACCTCATGGTAACTCCTCCCCCGGGAACAGCTACGCACAAAATATGATTAAACCGTCCAGAAAGAACTGTCAACCTCTTACACTTAAAGTGCTTTAAAAAGCAGTGAAAGTTGTCAGACCTGCTCAGTTAACTTTTCCCCCCATTAAACAACCAGTGCCAAATCTTTTGTTCTGTATTGTTGGAGACTTTTACGGTGACAAAGCATCACCATAGGAGCAGTTTTTGAAGAAAAAAACCATATTTGTCTGTTTTTGTACAAATATTTGTTTATTCTAGACAGTAGAGAACATTAAAGAGATAATTAAGAAGGTGTATTTCTAAAATTCTTTGATTATTATCTAATTGTTGCTTAAAGTGTCATTTTTTTCATGGATCAAAATGAACTAAAATCCTAAGAGAAATAAAGAATGATTCATTTTATGCAACAAAGATTGGAAAGGGTGGACGCATCCTTCAGATTAATTTTGTTAGACTGTGAAAGTGATTGAGTAATAAAAGGCGACATCATTGAAGGTAGCTCAATAATCACTACAGGAATTTAATTTAATATGAGATCACTCTTCAAGATAACACTAAAAACTTAATAGGGAAATTTAGCAAAAACTGATCTTTGCTAGTCTCTTTCCTGCTCCTTTCTTAGTGCGTTTTATCTTTTCCTTCTCTAAGGTCTATTTCTGTATCTTTGAGATCATTAATGTCTCTATATTTGTGGTCTGTCGTTCGGTAATTAAATTTAAACCTTTGTGTTTCTCGCTTTGAGGTGCTATTTCTGTCTTCCTCTTGATTCCCAGCTGTCTAGTTCTCCCTCTGTGAGTCAGCAAATATGGACAAGACAAACACAAAGATGAACATAACAGAAATCTAAATATAAAGCGAGAGGCGAGAGGTTGAGTCTGTATATAAATGATCTGACAGCTAATCTGTTTTCTTCTCCATATTCAATCATTTGTTCTGTCTGGGATTCGGGTTCGTATTGACGGCTCGCCGTCCACTCTGGGGCCGTCTCCGGATGTCAACAGCTTTGGCGTCACTGCATTTTCACTCGGTGTGTTTTTAACACTTTCACCTCGAACGGTGTGAAAAAAATACCTTAAAATGTTGCAGAAGAAGCTTCTTGATCACCAGAAACGCTCCTGTTACTAACTCAGCTCTGGGAGTTAGAAATATTCAGAAGGAGGAAAGAAAAATCAGAACATGCCGATTCCTACTGACTTTAAATACGAAAACAGATCGAAAACTTTCTGCTTAAAGGCGCAGAGTTATGTAAACTCTTTACATCACGTTATAACGTTATTCTCTCATTAAAAACATGCCTACGCTGTTGCCTTAATTCTTTTGTGCATGTCTAAGAAATACTTTAATCTCCATGGCAACCATTCAGCTGTAAAAAATGCCTGGGAGGACTTAGCTCCGCCTTTGAGGCGCAGCTCCACCTCAGAGCCGCTGCTTCCAACTTTCCGAACTCCTTCAGACTAGCCAGCAGCAATTAGCAAACACCAGGTGGAACTGCACATCTGCCGAGCTCATTGTAGGAAATATGTCTGTAAAAACGTTTTAAAATTATTAGTAGAGGAACGAAAGTAGAGTTTCAGAAAGCGCAGCAGTTTTTAAAGAGACAGAGCCCCATTTTCAAGGAGTTAAACTACGAAGTCAATATTTGATAGACATGTCATCTTTATAATAACTGAAGTTGACATAGTTACTTGATTGTGCTATGAAGTGGCACCATGTGCCTGGAAAATACATAATACTTCCACTTTTAAGTGTTTTTTTTACTACAAATAAATGTATTCGACTCACTTTTCAGTGCATTTTCTTCTCTAGGTTACACAAAATGTCTCATATACTCTTATTCCCCTCCATCAACTTATCTCCAAATTAAATCCCTCAGATATTCTTTTTGTCTTAAAAGACCAAATATGTACCACAATGTGCAGCTGAAGCATTCAAGGGATGCAGAAAAGGCAATAATGCACAAAACATTACATTTTCTGATAACTCTTATTAAAAATACAATGCTTCTGCGCCTTGCTAGAACATCTGCTCTAATTTCTAATAAATTCCATTTTAATTTGGACTGAGATCAAATTAAAGCAGATTCTCAGAGAAAGCTGCAGAGAAACGCGGCCCAAAGCCGAATCAGTCTGCACAGTTATCACAGAAGCAAGTTTAAGGTTTCTGCAGCCCAGTTATTGAACAAAACTGGTCCACTGTTGTGCACTGAAGTGTGGATGAACAGACGAGGCATCTCCATCTCTTTTGTTGGAGTTCTTTAGAAGAAGCACTTTTTATTCTGGGCAGAGGAGGCTCTGTTAAAGCTGAGGGTCACTGCGGCTGAAAGCCAATAACTCCAGAAATCAATTGCAGCTCTTTTTTACATTCTAAAAAGAACATGCTAGAAGAAATTTCAATGCTCTGAAGGGTCCACATTTAAAATTTCAACTTGGTAAAACGCTATATTTTTCAGTCACTCCATTTACAAAATTAGCAAACTTCAAAAAATACAAAGGAGGCAAAATTACAATCAACCTCACCATAATTTCCCCCAGCTACTCCTGATTAAATTTGCCCTCCAAGTTATTTTGCATCTGAATGGGAACTAAAAAACATTTTTCATTCCTAATAAAACTTCCTGAATGTGTATTACTACCAGTTTAATGTAGCAGGTAAAAATATATAAGTTTCTTAATTCTTAAGTTCCCACGTGTTAAATAAATAAGCCACATCTTGGTTGTGCTAGTGCGCAAAACGCTAAAATAAATCGGTATCAATTTGTGGGGTTTAAAATAACTGCTCAATTCTGCCACCAGTAGGCCAGAATGGGAATTACAGAACAAGTTATTGGTTCTGGTAAAATTCACTTGATTTTTCATTCCTTTCCATCCATCCATCCATCCATCCATCCATCCATCCATCCATCCATCCATCCATCCATCCATCCATCCATCCATCCATCCATCCATCCATCCATCCATCCAT
>VMRN01000143.1:300160-312449 GCA_010277015.1 Poeciliopsis turrubarensis | reverse complement strand
CATCCATCCATCCATCCATCCATCCATCCATCCATCCATCCATCCATAAGTATTGAAAACGTTACAATTTTTCACAGTAATCATATTTCTAAAGATGCTATTGAGATCAAATTTTCACCAGATGTTGGTAACAGCCCCAGTAATCCATGCATAAAAACATTCAAAGACTCTTTATGGGAAAATCACCTAAAATTACTAGTTTATTCATACAAAAGGCATCATGAAACTGCCAATACCAACAAAGGCTTTTGTACAAATAATAATCTGTTCCATACTTTTTCCCTGCGTCGCATTCACATTGGTTTCTTTCTTTGTATGGATTACTTTGGTTCTTACCAACACCTGCTGAAAATTTTATGTTCATTGCATCTTTGTGAGAAGTTGTGATGTGAACAAAAACTATTTCACCCTAAATGTTTTCAGCTCAAACTAAATTTAATAAATAATAAAATGTGGCTATTTTAGAGACAATGAGTGCCTTCAAATATCTGCAATAACTAGCAACTTGAACATTTAAACTAACCCAATGGTTTTCAAGCAACTGGTTGAAGTTTGTTCTCCAGCGTATTAAGCAAACTGAAGTCGGGATTTTGACTACATCACACCAAAACCTTTATTTTTGGTGTTTCTTTCAGTATTTCAGAAATAGACTTGAGATGGGCTTCAAGTTGTTGTCCTGTTAAATAATCTGAGTGTGTTTGAGTTTGTATTGTCACACTTCCACCTTTTTCTGTTTTAATTCAAATGCAACATCATAATGGGCACTGTCCAAAAAGATTTTTCTTCCCCAGAGTTTTGGGCATTATGACGATGTTTTCTTGAGAAATGCGCCTTTATGTTTTGAGTACTTCCTGTTGTGAAACAGGCTCTATTTGCTTGATTCTACAGTCCTAATAACAGAACATTTTTGTACCAAATCTGGTGTGGACTATGTTTTTTTCTGTTCCTAAATCAAATAATCATCTAAAAAGTGTATTTTGCATTTACTCTAGCTAGCATTGTCTGATAGCAATCTGAAGCCTTCAAAAAGTAAGAACAGAAGTAATATTAGGAGGCAAATACTTTTTACAGCACCATGTTGCAGTTTATAGGTTGGGTTCAGTAATTCTGATATAATCATTTCATAACAGGGGTTTTATTGTCAAAATGTGCTTAGTTATTCTTTGAATTTGTTTTGTTTCTTTGGACGTTTATTGGTTTATTGGTGTATTTAGTTCTGTTACTGCTGTTACTGGTTACCATAGTAACCAGTAACTGACGGCTCCTTCCCCCCCCCCCCGTTGCCGTCGGTAACTGTGTGGCAGAAGCTGCTGGACAGATGCTGACCACCAACTTGATTTTCTGTTTTGTTAGAATAAATGCAGCAAACCTGAGTGTTTCTTTCATTAAATTGACAAACATAAATACTTTTGAAAAATAATATAAATTTTTTCTCCACTAAATTTTGTCTTTTTTTTTTTTTTTTTAATCTAATCATTCCACCCAGAAAAAATATTATTTTCGATGCTGAGTTTCTCTACCAGAACTGTAAACAGATCTCTAGCAGATCTTAACTTTCAGTTTACCGAGGTAATTAAGGAATAAAGACATGCTGGAAATGCACATGGAAAAAAGAACTACAACAGGAACAAATTCAGACAATTGAAACTGAAAACGTTTCAGGAAGAGCAGCAACAACCTGTGGATGACACGGCAGCTCATTACTGAGCTCACGAACATTTCATCTCTTATTTCTCCCAACAAATTGCTTCTCGACAAGCATCTCTGTCTGGGTGAATGTGTTTTTCAATAACGCTTCATTTTTATACACTAATGAATAACTGGGATATTTGAGGGAAAAGTGACATGGATGTTGGAATCATTGTTGATTATTGTGACTATGTTAGTAATTAATAATAACTTGATCTGAATAGTTAAGATGATGTCTAATTAACATTAATCATTTAAGCTACTTCACAACCCTGCAAAGGCATAATCAATGTTTATTTAATCAAACTCAGTTTTTGCATTTATTTATTTTTGCTGAGGAAAAATAAAAAAATCTGAACAAAAAAAAAACATATCCATGCAAATGTTGGGCGTGATGAGACCAAACGTCTTGCAGTGACAGAGGCAGCTTTTGGCCACAGTTTTCTGGGTGTTTACCGGCTGGGAGACGCCATCACACCAGACTGGCACAGAAAGGGTCCATGACACGGCTCACCTCCCTGCACCACACTGAACCCCCACGTTCTGAGCCCTCATGCCAGCCAACAGCCACAAACCACGGCCAAATGAAACAAAATGAAATAACCCCCCCCAAAGTGACACCAAGGTAAGTTGGGACTCACCCTGCAGAGGCGGCGGCGGCGGCGGCGTCGGAAGCCGCTGGTTGTTTTTTTGGTTTTTTTTGGGCGTCGGGGTCACCACCTGAACTCCGACGATGCCGAGAGCTGAAGCGACACTTTCCTGTGTGAACAAGTTGTTACCATCTTCTTGCAGCTTCTCCGGAGACAGAAGCAGAGGCAGAGCAATCCGGGTGACTTGATCCGCTTGTTGTTCTTACATCTTCCTGAACATTTGGCGGGTTTTACTTTGCCAAGACAGAAAGCTCTTCTGTGTCTCTCTCCGCCGCTCTGCTGGCGCCTCGCCTTTCTCTCTTCTCTGCCTGCCTTTCGACAACAACTGAGGGGAAGATGCTCGCTGGCGCTGGCTGTGTCTCGTCGCCCGTGGCAACCAGTTGCTATAGCGATGGACCTGAGCTCATTGGGAGACGGAGGTGATGATGGAGATGCTGGGAGGCCTTTAGAGGAATGGGGGCAGACTGGGAATGATTATTGGAAAGTTTGCAGGTCATAAGACTTTGTGAAAGAGTGAGAAGAGAAAAAAATATTTTTGAATATTTAGTTTAAAAATTGTAAAATAAGAAAATTATATGCACATTTAGTCACTTTTCTCTTTGCTAAACTCTGTTTAGTCGACCCTCTGATGGGCTGCTGCAATGTTAATTTTCTGCAGAAAGAAGATAATCAGTAGTTTCTTTCTGCACAATATCAAACAGAATATTTTTTTATATGTAAAACAATAGAATAAAAACAGCCTTTGTTGTCAATTCAGTTGTGACAACAGCATCAGGTTTAAAGCTTCACTCACAAAAACATTCTTATATGGCTAAAACCATATGCATAAAAGCCAAGATTAACAATAATAGTAATAACATTATACTGTACAAAAATAAAGCAGAAAGTACTGCACAGTTATTACAAATTAAAATATTAGGGGTGCACCGACTTATCGGCCATCTGATTTATTGGTAGCCAATACTTAATGTAAAGCTGATTTTATTCCTGCATCTTATCTAAGCAAAGGTCTAAAAATCCACCACTGTCCTCTTCTCCTGTTCCATAGAAGTTTGACTGATCGATCAGGTCATGTCTGCATGTTTGCAGCAATAATCAGCTCACTGTAACCAACTCGGGGATTTTCTTGCTATATGTTGGGATATCAGGCTTTAAAAAAAATACTTCTGACTTGATTTTGTGTTTTTGCAGTGCAGCGAAGTGCCTGCGGACACAATGACAGAGATGAATGTCAGATTGCAAAAAATTAGTGCAAACTTGTTCATTTTCAAATTGGTATGATTTAGAAATCCCATTTTGTCAACAATCATGTTGTTTTCTTAATGTCTACAAAATAATGCAGGTTTAGTTTATTTCAGGGAAAATAGCAAAAAAAAAAAAAAAAAAAAAAATCATGAGTTTTCTTTTGAATTTTTAATTCCTCCACATTGTCAGCTTGAACGGTTCTGCTGGAGCGGATGACACCCAGCTTAACTGGTTTCACTTTTCCACCATAACAGACCCCAGCAACAGCATCATCATGACTGATGAGTCTCTGATTTCCTATTTATCTCCTGCTCTGTCTGACTCCTGCCATCACTTAACGAGACACAGAGATACTTGAACTCCTCCGCTTTTCTGGTTCAGATCTCTGGTTTCTGAGTTAGACGGGCTGATTCGTATCAAAGTCACTTCGCACCCGGCTGTGAATAAATCCAATGCACTCTGTAGGAAATAGCCTTAAAAAGATTATTTGTCTGTCTGTTTATCTCCCTTTCTTTTCCACTTCTACGCAACACATGTCTGACCCTATATTAATCAAAGAATGTCTGAAAAAAGGACAATAATAATGCAAATCAGAAAAGGACAAAACACGACGACTGAGGCCGGGGCGCGGCGCGGGGACCCACGACGAACCAGAGAAACTAAGTTATGTCATAAAATAAAGTAAGTTATGTAAAAACTAAATAAATAAATAAATAATAAAAAAAAAGTAAGTTGTGTTAAATTCTTAATATTGATGAAATGTATTGTTGGTTCCACTGGCAGCTTATTTCACTTATAACACAGGAAAAATGCCATGAGTGAAATAATCTGTTTGTGAAACCAGAACTATTTAAAATCAACATTAAGAAATTATTTACATAAAACAAGTCACGATGCCTAAGTTAGTTTTGTCTTGTTTCAAGTACTTATGACCAGAAATTAGGCCAAAAATACTTGCGAACATTGTGTAGTTTTTCAGTGTAAGTCTAATTCATAAAGTTATTAACTGCTAAACAGCTTAAACATGGACTTGTGAGCTCCCTCTAGTGGAAGAACTCTGTATTCAATGCATTTCCAAATAAAAACACACTCATAATGTTAAATCTGATTATATATGACTTTTCATTATCGGCGTATCATCTCTGGGCGAGTGTATGAACACACTATTTGTGTTCAGATCGTGTTTGTCTAAAAGCAAAGAGGCGGCATGTGACTGCAATCAGTGCAAACCTAAAATTATCCCAAACACGCTCACTAGAAACTGCAGCTGCACTGACAGACAGCTGTGTCATTACAGGCCGGTAATTTTAAACGTTTGATGAAGGCGGTACAACAGCATCTGCAACAAACCACCAGGAAAAAAAAAAATCACAGCTCAGATGCTGCATGAGCGCTAATTATCACCTCTGTCTGTGTGTTTCAGGTATAAAGACACAGAAAAAGTAGCAATCTTGACTTTGATGATACAAATTATGGCTGGAAGATGCTTGAGTTTATCATTGCTAGTGGAAGGCAAGTCCAGGTACGTTATTTTAACATGTGTTCATGTAGAAGGACTTGACTGAGGTCAGAATATCTTAAATTTACCAACTATTCAGTCTGGTCATGATGAGCTCTTTGTCTACACCACATGTGTTAAACTCCAGGCTCAGGGGCCAAATCCAGCCCGCCATATGGTTTTATTAGGGCCACATAAAAATATCCGTTAAGGTAACAGCTGTGTGCTTAAAGGGGCAGTATTATGTAATATCAACTTTTCATGACATCAAAAACATACTTGGAGTGTTGCTTTTATTCTTTCACGCATCAATGAGAAATCCTTTAATCTCCATGGCAACCATTCAGCTGTAACAAAGCCCAGGGTAGACTTAGCTGCACCTTTGAGACGTAGCTCCTCCTCAGAGCTTCTGCATTACAGAACTCTCCTCCTTTATCACTCTCCCACTCAGCTCCTTCAGACTAGCCAGCAGCAATTAGCAAACATCTCTTAGAACTGAGCGTCTGATGAGCTCATTATTTAAGCTACTTCTCAATGCAACGCTGGTGAAAATGTCACGAAAGGTTTCGGGCGATAACCGAAACATTTGTAATATTCAACAGTTGATGGCAGTTAATAGAAGTTAAAATTAAAAATAGCTGAAATGTACAAAATTAATAATAACAGTTAAAAACAAAGCTATGGTAACCACCAACACCAAGGAACAAAACTTAAAACAACAATAAATGTCTGAAGAAACAAGTTCTTGACAACAAAATGAATTCAAAAAATAAATAAACAAATTTTGTCAAACTTTACATCTATAATATTGTTAAAATAAAACCCTGTTGTCACTTGGTAAAGTAAAACCTTCCAAGCATGAATTAGAATAGATGCTCCCACTTGTGGCCTTTCTCTAATGCACTAATCACAGCTTGACATCATCGTCCCTGCGGCTGACAGAAGCTGTTAAAATGGTGACATTTCACTGCAAATTCAACTCATCCAGAAGGAAAAGTGCACACCTGACAAGACTAATGTTACCTTCGGTGTAGCTCTAAAATGAGAACGAGAAGCACCAAATCATGTGATTTTTCACTGCCAGAGGTTCGACGCGCAGAGGGGCAGAAAAACACGGCTGCTTTCGAGCTCGCCGAGTTGTTTTGCTGCTAGGAACAAAACCTTCTGCAGAATGAAGGAAACAATTGAGATAGGAAAAAAAGTAGTTTGTCTTGTATTATGTTAGATCAAAAGTTGCAAAAACCAATTTGCTGCAGCTTTAAAGCTGAAATCTTAGGAATCTTGACTTTCGTATTGTCGTATCTTAGGTTAGAGGGTAAATTATTAATTTCATAAAATAATAATTTTATAAAATTATTATAAAATGACTGACATTAAACATCCTTTGTGTTTGAACAATGGAGGAGAAACACTGTGGCCTTAATCTCGTTAACCAAGGGATTTTGTTGAATGTGGTGCAACATTTAACATTTTATTTTGGTTTATAATTGCACTAGAAAAACTGTAAATATTACCAAGTATTTTTGGTGTAGTTTTTAGTGTAGTACATTATTATTTCATTTATGACAAAACATTTTTCCACCAATAAAACTAGCACTTTTTCATCAATGTCAAGGAATTATTTACTTAAAACAAGCTCCTCTATTTTGCTGAAAAGTTAATTGCGAGTTACTTTTGCCTGACTTCAAATGTACTAAGATATTTGCAGTAGAAACGAGACCAAAATACTTGGCAATATGTTGTGTTTTTGCCGTAAAGATGTAGAGTTGGGTATTTATCGTGTCATTTATCATTTATCGTGACACATTTGATTTATTTTTGTCATGTTAAATTCTTATTAATGGCATTTAAAACCTTCCAAAACTGTCCTTATAGTTATTTGTACTCTTTCCTCCGCTCAGTAAAAGCATCAATAAATACCAATGAATGTGAAAACAGTGTGTGTGCAGTAAAAGTGACACAAATCTTTATGTGACTGGTGTCCTAAAAGAAAGGTTTTACAAATATAAGTATTTTTAAAGCAATATTTGTTGATATAATTGCTGTAGTATGCAGTCACAGACATACAACTACCTAAGAAAGAAGTAATAAATAGTTCTTATTTTCATTTTTACCAAAATGTGGAGATAAAAGTTTATATCGCCACTCCGAAGAAGTAGTGACACTTTTGATGATGAAATAGTTTTATAACATGAAATGAAGCATAAAAACACAATTTTACCTAAAACCTTTCCCTTTAAAGATCAAAAATAAAACTTAAAATCAGTGAAACAAGGTTTTTTTCTGGTGCCCTTCTCCAAATGAGAGATTCAGCCAATAAAAAGTCTTTCAGTCTTTTAAGCATGCCGGCTCTGTGCTGTACAGAGCTTTAAACCAAACGTAACACTTCCTGCACATTGTGTGGATCTTATAAACAATACATTTGTTTAAAGGCCTGAGAGGCACCGTCTCTTCACAAAGTCTTTATCATCTATCTGGGCGTCCGCCAGGTCCACCAAGCTGTTAAAATGAATAATGTCCTGCATTTTGCAGGCATTACAGGGAATCAAAGCCTCTATGAAAGTATCTCACTGTTTTCCACCTGCCGTGTTTCCATCCCTGCATGCTTCTTCCCAAAGGCATGCGTCCTGCCAGCACCAGACCTGATACCCCTCCTGATCGCCATACGGCAAATCATATGCCTCTTTTGCCCCAACGCAACACGGAGAGTAAAATAAACCCTTTTCACCAACTGGTGACCAACAACAAAGGCTTCAGAAAAACGTTTCAGATGCAGAACCTCCCCAGCTTAGGATGAACAGAAATTAAGGAACAAGGATCATGTATTTATAGTTTGGGCACTAGAGGTGGTTCTTAAAGATTCAGAATGTAACTTTAATTTTAGAAAAATACATCTTGAATATAATATATGAGACAGATAATTTGTGCTGCTATTGCTGTCTGAAGAGATGCCTGGTCAAAAACAAAAACCAGTCAGAGCCAGGAGGAGGGTCTTAGTGCTGTCAATCAACCTCATGTTTGCTGCTAAATGTTATATATAAATATATATATATAATATATTATATTATTATTCCCTTCTCACCCACCGTGGGTGTTTCTTATCCTCTGAGCTCGGGTCCTCTACCAGAGGATATAGATATATAGATCTATATATATATATCTATATATCCTCTACCAGAGGCCTGGGAGCTTGAGGGTCCTGCGCAGTATCTTGGCTGTGCCAAGGACTGCACATTTCTGGACTGAGATGTCTGATGTTGTTCCTGGGATCTGTTGTAGCCATTGATCCAGTTTGGGGGTGACTGCCCCGAGGGCCCCGATGACCACAGGCACCACTGTGGTCTTCACCTTCCAGGCCCTCTCCAGTTCCTCCCTGAGGCCCTGATATTTCTCTAGTTTCTCGTGCTCCTTTTTCCTGATGTTGCAATCGCTTGGTATTGCTACATCTACCACAACGGCTTTCCTCTGTTGTTTATCCACTTCGACAATGTCTGGTTGGTTCGCCATTACCATTCTGTCTGTCTGGATCTGGAAGTCCCACAGGATCTTAGCTCTGGCGTTCTCCACCACCTTTGGGGGTGTTTCCCACTTTGATCTCGGGGTTTCCAGTCCATATTCTGCACAGATGTTTCTGTACACTATGCCCGCCACCTGGTTATGTCGTTCCATGTACGCTTTCCCTGCCAGTATCTTGCACCCTGCTGTTATGTGCTGGACTGTCTCAGGGGCCTCCTTGCACAACCTACACCTTGGGTCTTGTCTGGTGTGGTAGATCTGGGCCTCTATTGCTCTGGTGTTTAGGGCCTGTTCCTGGGCGGCCAGGATGAGGGCCTCTGTGCTGTCCTTGAGTCCAGCTTTTTCCAGCCATTGGTAGGATTTACTGATATCAGCCACTTGGGTTATTTGCTGGTGGTACATCCCATGTAGGGGCTTGTCCTCCCATGATGGTATCTCTGGCACCTCAACCTCCGTTCCCTGTTGTCTGAGACATTCACTGAGCACATTGTCTGTTGAGGCTTTGTCCCTGATGTATCTATGGATCTTAGATGTTTCGTCCTGGACAGTAGTTCTCACACTCAGTGGTCCTCTGCCTCCTTCCTTGCGGCTCGTGTACAGTCTCAGGGTGCTGGATTTGGGATGGAACCCTCCATGCATTGTTAGTAGCTTTCTAGTCTTAATATCTGTGGCTTTTTTCTCCTCCTTTGGCCAGCTAATTATTCCAGCAGGGTATCTGATTACTGGCAAGACATAGCTGTTCATCGCACGGATCTTGTTCTTCCCATTGAGCTGGCTTCTCAGGACTTGCCTTATTCGTTGGAGGTATTTAGCTGTGGCTCCTTTCCTTGTGGCCTCATCGAGGTTGCCATTTGCTTGTGGTATACCTAGGTACTTGTAACTGTCCTCTATGTCTGCTATTGTTCCTTCTTGGAGTGAGACCCCTTCTGTGCGGATCACCTTCCCCCTCTTTGTGATCAGCTGACCACACTTCTCTAGTCCGAATGACATCCCAATGTCCGTGCTGTAGATCCTGGTGGTGTGGATCAGTGAGTCGATGTCTCGCTCACTCTTGGCGTACAGCTTGATGTCATCCATGTAGAGAAGGTGACTGATGTTGGCCCCATTTTTGAGTCGGTATCCGTAGCCAGTCTTGTTGATAATTTGGCTGAGGGGGTTCAGGCCTATGCAGAACAGTAGCGGGGACAGAGCATCTCCTTGGTATATGCCACATTTGATGGACACTTGTGCAAGTGGTTTGCAGTTGGCTTCAAGGGTGGTTTTCCACAGCCTCATTGAGTTTGCAATGAAGGCTCTCAGAGTCCTGTTGGTGTTATTCATCTCTAAGCATTCAATGATCCAAGTATGCGGCATTGAGTCATAGGCTTTCTTGTCATCAATCCAAGCCATGCACAGGTTGGTGTGTCGGGTTTTGCAGTCTCGGGCAACTGTGCGGTCTACGAGGAGTTGGTGTTTGGCTCCTCTGCTATTTAAACCGATACCTTTCTGTGCCATGCTCATGTGTTTATCCATGTGTTTGCTTATCTTGGCCGCTATGATGCCTGACATGAGCTTCCAGGTTGTGGAAAGGCAGGTTATTGGTCGGTAGTTGGGTGGGACTGGGCCCTTTGATGGGTCCTTCTGGATTAGGATTGTCCGCCCTTCAGTTAACCATTCAGGGTGAGTCCCACTTTGTAGCAGCTGGTTCATTTGGCCTGCCAGTCGCTCATGGAGGGCAGTGAGTGTCTTTAGCCAGTAGGCATGGATCATGTCAGGCCCTGGTGCTGTCCAGTTTTTCATACCTGAGTCTCTTTCTTGGACATCTGTCACAGTGATGGTTACCGGGGCTTGCTCAGGGAGGTTGCTATGGTCCTCTCGTAGAGAGATCAACCACTGTGCATTGCTGTTGTGGGACGCCTCCCTTTCCCATATGCCTTTCCAGTATTGTTCAGTCTCCAGCCTTGGTGGGTCTGCTCTATTGTTCTTATTACCCTGCCATTGAGAGTACACCTTAGCTGGTTGAGTGGAGAAGAGCCGGTTAATCCTTCTGGATTCATTCTCCCTTGTGTATCTCTTTAGGCGGCTGGCCAAGGCTTGGAGTCTCTGTTTGGCAGTTTCGAGTGCTTCAGGTATGGGCATCTGTCTGTACTTTCTGGGTACTTGTCTTTTCATTGTACCCTTGTGGAGCTCTGACAGTTGGCTCACTTCCCTCCTTGTTACCTTGATTTTAGCCTCTAACCGTCTTTTCCATGGTGGGTATTGGGTCTCATGGTTGCTCTTATAGCCAAGTATCTCATCACTGATGCTGAGTTGTAGATCAGCATCAGTGGTTTCTGTTATGGTAGTGGTAGGGATCGTTCTCAATGCTGCATTCACATTCTCAATGAGACTTTCTGATGGTACTTCACTCAGCCGTTGTAATTGGCGCCGGGGAGGCCTGGTTGTCATTCGGGTCATGATTCTTTCTCTCAGATCAGCAGCTATCACAACTTGAGATTGACGAGAGATTGACGATATATATATATATATATATTATATACAGTCTTAGAAAGCTTTTTAAAAAATATAATAGTAAATTATACTATAAGTGTGCAGGGTGAAAAAAGCTATAGAAATTATTTCATTATGACAGGTGAGGCTCTGCTTCACCTGCCTCCCCTGACTACACGTCACTGGTAACTATAGCAACCAGTGAAAGGTTAGAAGCCCACTGACGCTTTCTGAAACTATGACATCACAATGTGACTCCAAAGGCAGAATTCTGACATCACCAGCGATTATAAAAGCTCCTCACATCGATCTGCTGTCGTCACAACCTGTTAGCAGCCGTTGGTGATACATTTGTCTGGAGAGTTTAGTGAGCAGTTCAGAGTGAGATTTTCAACGTGAAATCTTCACCGAATTTCAAGAGAAGTAGTGATTTTAGTTTACAACCTGAATCAAGCAAAGGATACAATGGAGTCCAACCAGCCTAGAGTTGAAGAGGTCGCATCCGACAACATTGTGGAACGGGAATTACAGCCACCCAAGCCACCCAAGCGCAAGAAGAAGAAGGTGCCATTTGCAGTGTGGTGGGAGCTGCACGCAGCCGAGGAGCTGAAGAAGTCTGCTGAGAATATTGAACTGCAGGACTCTTCAATGGTGGTTGAAAATGAATCAATCACCAACGCACTGGAGACAGTGGATCAAAAAGGGGACAAGCAGCCACCTCAGAGTGAGTCCAATGAGAAGAACCAGGTACCATTTAAAACCTGGTCGGAAGAACACGTCCCCGTTGACCAGGACATTTCTTCAGGAAATGCTGAAGAACAGAACCATCCACTGGGAAGTGAAGAAGAGTCCATCGCTGGAGTGCAGAAGATTTGCAAAGAGGAAGCTGTGATTTCTACTACACAGCTGGACGCCGATAAGAAAAACATCTCCAAGTCACAGGACGAAGTGGCTCAAAAAGGGGACAAAGGTCCATCTACTGGTGCTCCCAAGGACAACCTCAAAACAAAAATTTTTACTGAGGTTCCTGGGAATCTAACTGCAAAAAATGTTCATGCAGACGGTCTCACTGAAATTCCAAAGTATGCATGTCAAGCCACATATGCGAAGTCTGCATTGGAACACATTGAAGTTCAGAAGCATCTCATTAAACAACTTAATGATATGTTTGTCATTAATAAGAAACTTAACGCTGAACTGAAACAACAAAAAGATCTCACGA
>VMRN01000143.1:168315-295160 GCA_010277015.1 Poeciliopsis turrubarensis | reverse complement strand
ACCTCAGAATATGGTAGAATAATGTATAAGAAAAATTGCCTTTAGAGTAAGCAACTGTTATGTCTCAAATTTCACAGAGTGAAAAGATCTAAAAACAGAAGCAGGACTTGCAACCCCTACATCTGAATTAGGAATCCATCATGCATTAGAAAAAGGCAACATGAGGTTGATGAGGTAGGTGTGACAATATTAATGAGACAAACTGGAGTGGCCTTCATTCTTTGATGTGACTTTGAATCTGACTTTTTCCTCCGGATATGCAGCCACTTCCTGTTTGTTTGCTGCTTCTTGTTTACTTTAGCGTTCCTAATTGTCTCTGAGCAACTGAGAGTCACAAGATCAGCATCATTGATTGTTCTCTGAAAAACACAAATAGCAAAGCATTAACGCCCAGATCAGAAAAAAAAATCTCATAATGGCAAATGGGGCCATTTTATAGCACAACAAAGTAACTAAGTTAACTTCAGTTATAAATATGCTATATATATCAAACATGACTTAACAGAAATTTGACTTTGCAAATTGATGCCTTGAAATTGGCCTCTGTCTCTTTAAGAAGCTCCTACTTTTTCCAGGAGGCCACCTTCAGCACATCTTTACAACAATGCGACTCCATGATGCTGTTTACAATTGTTTGCCAGTTGCTGCTGCTGCTAGTCTGGAGGAACTGAGAAGGGGAAAGAAAGAACATTGTGGAAATGGGCGGAGCTTTGTGGAAATGGGCGGAGCTTTATGAGACCAAGCGCCTCACATGGTAGCTACAGGAGTTCAAAGGATTCCTCAAACATGCATGAAAGAATCAAAACAACTCTCCTGACATGTATTTAAAAACAAAATAACATTATAGCATGATGTAAGGATAAATAAAGTCAATTTTGCATAATACCATCCTCTCCTTTAACGCAAAGTTGCAGCATTTTTTCTACACTTGCATGGGCAGTCACAAGAAAAATAGTGGTAGATCGCATTGTCTTGTGCTGTACTACTTAACCTATTCAGTTTAACACAGAGTTGACTAAAATATTCAAAATTATTCTGTGGAATTACTTATAATTATGAGCAGTAAGAAGAAGAACTGCTTATTATCTAGTTATAGTTGCGATAGGACTGTAACTGTGTCAAAAGCTGATGATGCCTCCAGCTGAGAGAAATAAACAAAAAAACAAACAAACCCTAAAGCAGAAGTCAACACTGTTTCCTAGAAAGTGAACGGTGTTTTGGAATTTCTCCCTAACTTGCTGTTGAGTTTTTTTTAATCTGGTATCTGATCCACAGAAATCCTAAATTCCTCCAAATTTTCCAAAAAGGCATCTAAACAAATCAAAATATGTTTTATTTTAGATGAAAAAAAAAACAAAAAACAATCCAACTTTTAAGTGTGTCATAGTTGGAATTAGTTTTGTAAATAATGATGGTTTATTAATGAACAGTGATATCAATGTTTCCAAGACTCACGTTTGATCCTCAGCAGTTTGTGTCTGACTGAACTGAAGCTCTTCTTTAATATTGTCCGTCACTTTAAGAGAGACGATGTGTGAACTGTGTTACTGTGATTGTCTCAGATATTGAATATGCCACTTCTATAAAAAGGGGAGCCAATTTTTTTTTCTTAAAAAAAAAAGTACTAATGTTTTACATTCACAATAAAAGGTTAATTTTTTGCCTTTTTTGGCCGGATTCTGGTCCTGCACCAAACTTTCCAATAATATTCTTGAACACATCCCTTTATCACCAACCAAATTCTCTAGTTTCTGTAGTTTGCCAATAAGAACTGATCAGTCTTCCCCACGATCATGTAGGATATAACATGAGTACAACATATTATTTGTATAATAAACCATTTGTTTATTATACAAACTTCGGGAACAAATTCCTACAAGTTGAAATCAAAAAATTTAATATTTTATTTTAAACAAAAGAACAAAATAGTAAAATAAGACAAAGGCTAAAGTTACATGATGAGAATAAGACTTATAAATAAAAATACACTAGATATAACTGAACAGATGGCACAGAAAACAAAACGCAGTTGTAAATTTTGCTTTGTATACATTACATGTTGTTTTTCCACATGTCAAAACATTGGTATCTAAAGTTTCAAAGATCTACAGTGTTTGCACGAGAAAAAAAATGCCATTTTTTCCAGGTCTGAGCTCCTTTTGTCTCTTAAATTTAATGGGTTTAGCTTCAGCAGAAATCCATCGCAGAAAGCTGATGAGATGTGTGACTTCCAGTTTGCAAGAAACTGTGAGTCAGAAAAAAGGAGGAAGTACCAGCTTTCAGTTCCTCTGACAGCAAGACTCAACAACACTTTGCATCTGAAAAAAACTGTGAACTGCAGTATGCTGCTTAAAGAGCAAAGGCTAACTTGTTGCACATTGGAAGACAGCGCCTGGAGGTTTTTCATGATGGCAGTGCAAAGTTATGCTTCATAACCACAAACATTAATTTGCAAATATAACAAGTTTGTCTCACAAGCTCTTTCTTAACTATATAAGGCTATGGGAGTTTGTCTTGTGAAGGATTGTCTTGGGTTGGACATTTATTTACATCTATGCCAAACCATCAGCGATACTGTTTCTCCATTAGACCAGTCAGAAAGCTGCTGGCTAGTCTGAAGGAACTGTATCGTGCTTTTTGTTTTGTTTATTTTTGTTGCTGTTATTCGTTTTCTTATCCGGTTAATTTGCACACACCAATGTTTGTTCTGTGAGCACTAACTAGTGAATTAGAAAAAATAAGCATGAAGGAGCTGAGGGGGAGAGTCGTGAGAAGCTCCAAGGAGAAGCTGCGCCTTGAGGGCGGAGCTAGGTCCACCCAGGCGTTTTGCACAGCGGAATGGTTGCCATGGAGATTAAAGGATTTCTTACACATGCATAAAAGAATCAAGACAAAACTCCAGGTATAATTTTTCATTACATAAATGATGTGAAGCACAAAAATTCATTTTGCGTCGTATTGCCCCTTTAACACCTTGAAATAGAGTTAATTAATGGTTAATTTCAACTGTGATCTCACAACTCTTTACATTTTCTCAGGGCAGCGGGTCGGTGTTTTCAGTGAGAGCGCCCCCTGCCTGCAGAGCTCTCTGGACGTTCTGCCAGAAAACTGCTGGATGTTGTGCAGCCTGAGGCCAGCTCAGGTAGGTGCGTTTCTTCACCAGCTTCCTCATGCGGTAATACGGAGACAGATGACGAGAAGGAATGTTTTCTAAAAACAGCAGGACCAACACATCCTTCTTCTCATCAAACAGGCGAAAGCTGCAAGAAGTCAGGTGAAAGAGAGACGTCATTTGTCAATATTTGTGAATATTGATTAGTTCTAAATCTGCGGCTGATCAATAATTCATAACTAGGTGGTTATGAATTATTGCTAATTTGATGAAAAACTAATGCCAAAATTATTACAAATTTGGCATTTTGATAAAGGCCATTAGAAAAAACTACAATACAAAGCATGTATTCCACATCAATCACTGATCAGATGCTCCACTTCAGTAAATCTCAGTGTCTGTGTATATCTATTACATATTTAATTTTCATGAGCTGTAAACAACAAAGATGGAATCACTTAGAGCAGGGGCCATTTGTGGCCCTTGAAATGATTTCGATCAGCCCCGACTAAAAGTCAAGATCTGTAAACAAACCAGAAATCAACTGATGACTCCAAATATTTTTAAATTGTGTTTTTCTTTTAATAAAAGCAGCAGCCCAAAGCCGTTTAAATTTTTCGGATCTTTAAGGATTTATAGATTTTATTAAAATTTTGCTTATTGAGCAGGAGAAACTAAAGAAGGAATTTAATGATTTTTGTGTCGAATGAGAGTAATTTAAATTTGCCAGTTTTGGCTCCAGGAACAAAAACTTACGACTTTTTAGAGCATATAATTCTTCAAGTAAAACATGCATTATTTTTAATTTTGAAATGTTTTTCAGCAAGATGCCCACAGATTCTTTCATATTTGTTAAAAGCATCTTGTATTCTCTTCTATTAAGTTCCCACATTACAATTTGAAAATCTGGATTTATTTAGTTGGTGATGCATATAAAACTCCATATTCTTGTTGTTTATAAAAAGAGACAGCGCCCCCACCTGGCCATCTGGATCTCTCTGGAGCACCACTCGCTCTGCAGGTAGCTGCGGCTGATCACACAGATGGTTTTCCTGCTGCCATAAATGGCATCAGTGATGTTCTCTATGATTGGTTTACCTGTGGACCCACATGTGGTGCATTAAGTGAATTTTGTGTCATTTCCAAATACAGGATATTAATAAACACAAAGAGAATTGTTAAACACACAAATTGACAGGTAAAAACAATTGTTTTTTTATGTTATTGTCATTAACACCTTCCATTGATGATGTCTTAAATTTATGACATCACCGGCATATAAGTTAATTTCCTGATGAAAGATTTATTCTTAATATATAGTCATTGTTTGTTTTTTTAAATTATTTGTGCTTTGCAAGGAAAATATCACAACAACCACTAAGAATGTTAACTTAGATAAAAAAGAAAAAAAAAAATTTTATTTTAAAAAGGACACAATTAAAATGAAACAAAAAAATTTTCTGGTGCAAAACTTTCTTTTACTTATTAACTGAAGTTTACTAGTAAATTTGTGAGCACCTAGCAGCAGTTTTCTATCTGACAGACATAATTTAAAAATGGCTGCCAACAGATGTGCAGCTATACAGCCGTACATCTTTGAAAAGTCACCTGCACAAAAAACAAGAAACCATCAAATGCTTTCTGAATGGTGAGCCATGAACATAAAACCAAACATTTCATTTGTCTTTTCCAGCTCATATAGTGCAGCACATGATCAGAACTTGAATTGCGTTGCTAGGTGACGGGCTGTGCTTTGCCTGAGGTTGCTAGGTAACGGGGTGGAGTTCTCTGGGGTCACTAGGTGAAGGCCAGGAGAAGAGTTTTGAAACGAGTTTTGAAACGGGTTGAAACAGGGTGAAACACCGAGGACAGGTCGCAGCACCACGTCAGTCATTCAACAGTTTTGTTGTGAAAATGAAAAAGTGAAAAGACTTTATTCACCTGGTTGGAAGTCTCTGTGGTGCAGGCAGAGTCTCCAGCCCTGCTGACCCTCCAACACTGGGAGCATCTCCCTGTAAACCCAGTCCTCATCATGGACGTTATAGGACACAAAGGCGTCAAACCGATGAAGGACTTCCTTTTTCCTTCTCTTACTGTCATAGAAATAGGCCAGGAAGAGGTGGAAGGTGTAGGCGAGATGCCACCATAGGAAGTTATAGATGAACGATGTGAGGAGAGTCAGAACAACCAGACAAGAGCTAGAAATGAAGTAGAAAAATCTGCCATCACCCCAGCACGAATGAACGTCAAATTCCAGTAACAAACTTTCTCGCTTATCCACAGGTGAGGAACATTTATATTGATGAGCGTTTACCACCTGGGTCTGCTTGTTGTCCTTCACCCATTGGATAAAGCCTGCATTTGAGCAGTTACAGGTGAACGGGTTGTTGTCCAGGTCCAAGTACGTGAGGGAGGGGAAAGACTTGAACACAGTGTCATTAATCATATCAAGTTCATTGTCAGTCAGTTTCAGGTATCTGAGTGCTGAAAGGTTGGCCTTCACCAGAAAACCCAAAGAACTGATGTTGCATTTGGAAAGCTCAAGACTTTGCAGGTTTGGGATTGGAAGGAAGAGTTCTGGACCCACGTCTGAAAAATCAGTCTCTACGAATGTCACACTCTTGAGATAGGCATTGGACAAAAACATGCCAACAGGAGGAGCTTCATGAAAGACACTGACAGCTGTAAAATTCTCCAAATATCTCATGGACCAGAGTATATCTGCTAATTGATACGGAAAGCAAAAAATGTTGCATATTGCTGTGTATCTTTTCATTGATCTAAAGACCACAATATCTCTAGAATAGTTTGTTTGAAGACTGCTGAAATCGTTTCGAGGGTTCAGTTCTATTGTTAGATTTTCCAAGAGCTTTAATTCCCAGATTTTGTCACGAGATGAAATAATATTCTCCAGTTTACTAACTTTATGAAATGATCTTTGTGTCATTTCTTCAAAGAAAGTTGTTCCTACATCCAACTGTTTCAGGGATTGGAAACCAAGAAAGTCAAGCATCTTTAGGAAAGCTATTTCATTGTGGTTTATGTTTAAAATTTCAACCTTTGGCAAAAAAATTTTGCTTTCAAAAGTCGTCAGTTGATTAAAACTCAGATCCAAAAGCTTTAGGTTTTCAAGATTTAGAAAAACACAGTCATCCACTTGGCTGATGCGATTTCTCTTCAGGTGAAGCTCTCTCAGTTGTGTTGTGTTCTCAAAGTCCTCACAGGTCATCTCTGATATGTAATTGTAATTCAGATTAAAGATCTCAAGGGAGCTGAGATTTCTCGCATCATGTGGAACTTGGGTGAGCTGACTGTCACAAACGTCCAGCGATCGGAGATGCCTCAATGACCCCAGTGACCCTTGAGGCAGTTCGTCTACATCGCTTTTTCTGATATTAAGCTCTGTGAGTTGAGAACAAAGTTCAAGTTTAATAGGCAAATTGTTGATATGACTGTTAAACAAATCCAGCTTCCTCAGTGTTGGTACTTTGCAAATTGTGGATAACAGTCCTTCATAAAGATGCATCTTCAGGGCTTCAAGCCTTAGATGGCTTAAAGAGTCAAGACTCTCCAGGACTTTTGTGATCCCTTCGAAAGAAAAAATAGACCTCCCAAGATATAAATACGATATGTTCCTCAGCAGCTGCTTGTCAGGGATTTCCCATTGCAGGTCTTTATAACAAAAACACATCGAGATCTCTATTTTCTGGAGGAAAGGAAAGACAGGTGTAGAGATACTGAAAATGATGAGGGAATCACCGGAAATATCCAACTCTTTCAGATTTGACGGCTGATTCAGCTGCAGGTCTTTGGTCTCAAAGGAAGAAAACCCACTGCATTTAAGTCCAAGCACAGTGATTTGAGGTAACTGTAGGACAGGCTGAATGTCGGCGATCTGTCGAAGTCTGTTGTTTCCTAAATCTAGAGTTTGTAAGCTAGTGAGGAACTGGAATGCTCTTGTATGAATGACCTCAATACCATTGTTGTTGAGAAAAAGAACAGTAAGTTTGTCCAGACCCTGAAACATGTTGCTTGTCAGGACATCAAGTTTGTTATTTCCCATGCAGAGAGTTTGTAGAAACATCAGATCAACAAAAGACCCTTGATCCACATGAGAAATTTGATTTGATGTTAAATCCAGACTTCTCAACTTTGACATGCCAGAAAAATCTCCTTCATTAATTTTCTTCATCCAGTTGTTGTTCAGGTTCAGTGAAACTGCATCTTTGGGGATGTCTTTGGGGATGTTTTCGATTTTCCTGTCTGCACAGTCCAAAGCTATATCAGCAGAGGGATTCTCCTGGTAACGGACAACGCATTCTTTCAGTACGTAAGGAAGTGAAAAATTGAAATAAACAGCAAGAATGAGAATCTGCAGAACGAAGCATGAAGACGGATGTCTGGCAGAGGCCATTTCTGTAGATTGAGGTGGTTGACAATGTCGTTCAAGAATAATTAGCTGCATGCAAAACATACACAAATGTAAGATCAGAGATGGTAGAGTAGCACTACTTCAACATATATTTCCTCAAGTAAAAGTAAGAAAAAAATATTTGGTAAAAAGTCAACACAAGTACCGAGTAACTGATCAAATTATCAATCATTACCTCATTACCCCATCATCTGCACAACAATATAAAGTTCTATGGAAATTTTAGTATTTCAAGGATAAAAAAGACAATAAGTAACAAAAAATAACTATATCAGGCAAAAACAAAAAAAATTCTATTTCAGTTTTTCAATAAAAACGTCTGAACTTTAACAAAATCTGCAGCCGTGTTTCTGTGACTGGTGAATTTTTGGTTAAATTCACTTGTTTAGCTAAAACAAGTGGGTAGAGAATCCAGAAATTTTACTGTAGTTACTGTAGCAATACGTTAGAATAAATACAAAACAGGAGATAGTGGTTTAAAACTAATTAGTCCAGATTTACATGACTCATTATTAGCACAAAACATAAAGTTTATTTTTGAAAAGTGAATAAAACTCATAAAAGAGAAACTAAATATAGATAGGAAACTGTCACATCTTGATGGAACTCCATCAAAAAAATATAAAATTGTTAAAAATCTACTCATAATTTCATAATCTTTACATATTTATGTCAAAGACAAAACATAGAACGAGTTACAGAACTGGTGAAAAATGATTGAACAAATCAGAAGACCTCCAGAGCACCAGAATATCTGTATTTATGAAAATAGTGTTAGCCATATAAACTTATAGAACATGCAAAGTAGTGCAGATAAATGCTGAGGATTAGAGGAAAAGCTGCTGCATGTCAGACTCGTCATCTTAACTATAAACAACGTGGTGAATAAAAATTATCAAAAGATAAATGGATGGTTGGCTGGCATCCACAATGACCTCTTTCAACTCTTAAAAGGATCTTTTTCACTATATCTGATGCTGAAAATTGTTCAAAATTGAACTTTCTTTTTGTTGTTGTTTGTTTTTACTTAAGGTTGTTTGCAGCTTCTGTAAATTCTCTTAACAAGAACAACTTCATCTAAAAGAACTTCAATTTAGCACCTAAACGGCCATTGTTTTTGCTGATAATGAAAAGAAGAGTAACTGTTTCTACTACTCACATTTGATGTCTGCGTTTCATTATTCTGAACTGGCAGTGGAGGTTCTTCTTTCTAGATTTGTGTCGTGTTTCGGTCTTTAAATGCACAAACAGGAAGCCACACGTCTTATCGTATGCTCGCTCTGTTTAACTTCTTTTATTTAAACCCTCAAATGAAGACCAACTCACTGTGGACAGTATTTCAAGTTGTTTACTTATCAGTGTGAATATTTGGATGGCAAATGAACAAAGTTAGCGTAAAAACAAATGTAGAGGTGTTGTTAAGTGGCACTGTCAGGTTCTTGGGTTGTTTTTATGATTTTCATTATTCATAAAAACAACCATTTGATATTTTTGTGTATATTTCTTTGATTATTTCAGTCTGTTGTTAGTGTTAGATTATCTTTATTATTTATTTCTAGTGTTTAATCGTCCTTGTTTATGGTTTGATTTGTTTTCCCTTCTCTCCTGTTAGCGTTTGCTTCTCCTTGCAACCCGATGCCATCCCTCTCTCTATTTTTGTAAGTTTATTATCTTTTTCGTTACAATATTTTACTACTACATTCAGCCTCTTTTTCCGCCTGCATTTGGGTTCAACTGCTGCAACACGACAGACGCCTTCGTGCAGCTTGAAATAAATGTGATTTTCTGCTTCTAACTGGGGATTTTTTGATATTTGTTTGATATTAAACATTTTTAGCAGAAACGCAACTAAAACCACTGAATAGTTGACTAGAAAATTTGATATTGCAGTGCAAATTTTTCAATCTTGTCATTTTCAAAGATATTTGTTTTTAATTTTTCTCATTTATTTACATATTATTCAGGCTTAAAAGTACAATCAACAGAAGGATGAGTACTGGACAACAACCACACACCATAAATGTATGTGGTAACTTAAGTTTTATTTACAGATTCGTTCTTCCTCCTTTCATTTAAGGAACTGAGAAAAAAGTACAAATTTAAATTCTGCCCACGGCATTAATTTTAGCAACAACTTCTTGAAAAACTTTACATTGCAAAGACCACTAATCTTCTCATTGTTTTTTTATTTATTGTTCTGTTTCCAATTAGAAAATTAATGAAAAATTACAAAATACAAATAAATACAAAACAAAAATATACAAATAGTTAATGCAAAAACATTAAAATTGTCATCAGAAGCTTTAAGTAATAACTATGTAAACCAAGATCATGAATATTCTTAAAGAGACGGTTGTGCCAGAATGTATTGGAACCAGTTAAACTGTTAAAATATAAATACATTCTTCAAATTACATAATATTTAACATCTTTTCAATCATTCAAGGATTTCGTGGTTTTTTTTTGCAATAAAAAGTGTTTGTGGTGATAATTTATAAATATTTGTACTTGCAATATCTTTATGCTTTGTAATTAAGTGAGGCAGCTATTCAGTGGAAGTAAGAAATGCTGCCACCTGCAGGTGGGAGTACTGCAATGTTTTCACCAATTTTCCGGAAAATTTGCAATAAACTCAAAATGATGCATTTACGTGAATTTTCACAATAACTCACAAGACTTTAGAGGAACTAATTGATTCAATCTGGCAGTAAACAAAGAAAAACTGTGTTTAAATTGATTTATAAAATCATTTTTAAGCACACTGTTATCTTGACTGTTCTAATTAAGTGTTGATTTGGAGTCTGAAGGGCCACACAAAAAGCTATGGCGGGCTGGATTTGGCCCCTGAGCCTTGAGTTTGGCACATGTGATGGAAGCAATTCATGAAGATACACCACAAACCTGATGTAAACCCAAAAATTAGGTTAATGATAGCAAGAAATGACTGATTCACCCTGGGAAAAGGAAAAACAACAATAAACATAAAACAATGTTTACAGCCAATCTGGCTTTTAAATGTTATAATGACATGATGTGTAACTTGACTTCTTTTTTTCATTCTTAATGTTTAAGTTACATTAACAGCCTTTGTATATTTCTCAAATTCCTGCCGGTCCGGTCAACAGGTCCGTGTTTTCGGTGAGAGCGCCCCCTGTCTGCAGAGCTCTCTGGACGTTCTGCCAGAAAACTCCTGGATGCTGTGCAGCCTGAGGCCAGCTCAGGTAGGTGCGTTTCTTCACCAGCTTCCTCATGCGGTAATACGGAGACAGATGATGAGCAGGAATGTTTTCTAAAAACAGCAGAATCAGAACATCCTTCTTCTCATCAAACAGGCGAAAGCTGCAAAACAAAATATTACAAACGTAAAAATCGACCTTCCAGACCACTCAGCTCTTCTTGAACAAACTTCCATAAAATTGTAAAACAGCTGAAACATTGAGTGTCTTTAAATCCAACTGTTTAGAGTTTCATTTGAAACATTATGAATGAAACTCTAACCAACATTTTGATGTTGGACAGCATTTGGGAAAATGTACTGCAAAAAGTAAATTAAAAATGTAAATGTAAAAATATAATCAAGAAAATTGTTGATTTTTTTTTAGTGTGTTTTTATGATGTAAAGAACTTTGAACTGCCTTGTTGCTGAAATGTGCTATAAAACTAAAATTTGATTTGATTTGAATAGAGTCACACTTTACTAGTTTGTGTCTGTGACGGGGAACTTTGCTAATTTGCTCCCTCCTTCGGCAGACTATTATTTCATCTGGCGAACTAACGATGAGAAGGACTGTAATACCTACACCGTGTCAGCAGGTGGCAGTAGTGGAAACAGATACATTTAAATTCAACCTAAAATTATAATAATTTGGCTGAAAGTTCTCTCAAATAACACGTCTCAGGTTTTCTAGAACAGCCTGTAGGTGTCGCCAGTGAATCGCAGCGCTAGAAATTTGATTACGCAAAAACGACCTGCATGTAAAATGGTGCACGGCATATTTTTGCTCTTACCTATCCTTTGCAGACATTTACAATTTCAGATTATCCATAACTAACTGCATAAAATTAAATTTTTTTCCATGTTTTCTTGGGGAAAAAAAATTTTTTTTGGGGGGGAAAAAAACAAAATTTTTCCCAAGACAGAATTTCCATCAGATGGAAATTCTACCATTTGTCCCAAGACAGATGGTAGAATTTCTGTCTTCAAGAAATTCTACCATCTTTTCTTGAAGACAGAATTTTTATGCTTTCATTATTCTATGACAGCGCCCCCACCTGGCCATCTGGATCTCTCTGGAGCACCACTCGCTCTGCAGGTAGCTGCGGCTGATCACACAGATGGTTTTCCTGCTGCCGTAGATGGCATCAGTGATGTTCTCTATGATGGGTTTACCTGTTTACAGATGCATTAGTTGTTATTTGATTGACGTTTTTCATGGCAGGAAATGAAAGGAATACCAAAACGTAAATGAGAAAATGGTTGTGTTTAAAGCTGCAGTACGTAACTTTTATAAAAGATATTTGTTACTTGAGGCTGCGTTCACATTGCAGCCTGAAGTGACACAATTCCAACTTTTTTGTCTTACGGCGACCTGTATCGGATCCTTACATGACAGTCTGAACAGAGGCAGTATTAGGTTACAGATGTCTGTTTTTAGAGTAGCATTGGTTGTTTTGATGTCCGTCATGGCGGAGGGGCATAGTTATGGAGAGCGTGACGTAACGTCCAAAAGGTAAATACAGAGTTTACCTGGTTGGAAGTCTCTGTGGTGCAGGCAGAGTCTCCAGCCCTGCTGTCCCTCCAACACTGGGAGCATCTCCCTGTAAACCCAGCCCTCATCATGGACATTATAGGACACAAAGGCGTCAAACTGATGAGGGTCTTTTTTTCTCCCCTTCCTGCTGTCGTAGAGAAAGGCCCGGAAGAGGTGGAAGGTGTAGGTGAGATGCCACCTCAGGAAGTTATAGACGAACGATGTGAGGAGAGTCAGAACAACCAGACAAGTGCTGGAAATAAAGTAAAGAAAGTTGCCATCGTCTCGACATGACTGAACATCAAATTCTAGTAACAAGCCTTCTTGTTTGTCCGCAGGAAAGAAACATTTATACTGATGAGCGTTTACCACCTGGGTTTGGGGGTTGGTCACTACCCAGTGGATGAAGCCTGCGTTTGAGCATTCACATGAGAATGGGTTGTTGTCTAGATCCAAGAATCTCAGCGAGGGTAGAGACTGGAAGACTGTCTCGCTAATAACATTGATCTCATTGTGAGATAGGTTCAAATATCTGAGAGCAGAAAGGTTGGCCTGGACCAGAAAATTCAAAGACCTGAGTTTAGACTTGGAGAGATCCAGGCTCTGCAGGTTTGGCAGTGGTAGGAAAAATTTAGAGCTGATGTAGGACAAATCCGTCAATGATAAGGTCAGACTTTTCAGCTGGAGGTTCAGCTCAAATGTTTCCACTTCGTAGTAATTTATATAGATATTCAAAACCGTAACGGTTCCCAAATTTCCATAAGCTTTGAGCATTTCCCTAATTGTATGTAAGGGCATCCATTGGGTATTGCTGCTTCCAATTAAAGTTAGCTGCTTCATTGCCTTAATATCACTAAAGGGATTATCATTGCTTGATTGAAGACTTTGGAAAGTCCTGTCTGTGTGTAAGCAGATTGTTACATTTTCAATGTTCTCTAAACCACTGAAATAAGGTACTTCTACAAAATGATAAGTTTCCACCTTCAGTTCTTTGAGAGCCTTCATGTGTTGAAAAACATCTGTTTCCAGATACTTTATGGGGTTGCTGCTGATATCTAAGGCCTCAAGTTTCTGCAAGGAAATGTTTAAAGACTCTCCGAATCTCTTCAGCTGATTGTTACTCATATCCAAAACCTTTAGATTGACGAGGTTTCCAGTAACACAGCTTTCCAGTTTGGTTATGCGGTTCCCATTCAGGTAAAGTTCTTTCAGACCTATGGTGTTGGAAAAATCATTGCATTCCAACCCAGAGATGTCATTTTCACACATAATCAAGATCTCAAGAGTAGAGAGGCTCCTTATGTCATATGGAACTTTGGTGAGAAAGTTGTAACCCAGATTTAAGAATCGCAGTTGCTTTATTGATTGCATTGAACCTTTTGACAGTTTATGCATGAAAGTACCTTCCAGGTTAAGTTCGCTGAGCTGGGCGCATGATGCAAGGTCAGTAGTAAAATTGTCAAAATGGGTTTGGGAAATAGTAAGCTTCCTGAGTGTTTGTATTTTGCAGACTGTAGATAGCAGACCATTTGCAATCAAATCGTCCACACATTCAAACTTTAGTTCTCTCAGTCTTTCAACACTTCCCAGAATTTCATTCATTGTTTCAAAAGAGTCAAATCCTGTGGAAACATCCAAGCTTGTTATGTTCTTTAGTAAGCTTTTGTCAAATGACACCGATTCTATACTGCCTCTGAGTAAGAAGTCTATTGTCTGGAGGTAAGGGGAAATTGGCCCTATGATGCTCAAGATTTTCAAGTTAAAACTAGAAATTTCCAACACTTCAAGACTCAAGGAGAGATTCAAAGGGAGATCTTTGGTGTCAAAAGTATTAAATCTGATGTATTTTATGTTGAGTCTAAGTAATTGTGGGAGATGGAAGACTGGTAGAATTTCTGAAACTTTGTTAAGTGGAATATAGAAGATCTCAAGAGTTTGCAAGCTGGTCAAACACTGAAAGGCAGATTCATGAATATGCTGGATCTTGTTTTTACTGAGTACCAGAACTGTGAGATTGGACAGGCCTTCAAATATGTTGGCTGTCAGACTGGTAAGTTTGTTATTTCCCAAATCAAGCCTCTCCAATAAAACCAAGTGGATAAATGACCCTTGTTCAACGTAAGCAATTTGATTCACTGTTAAATTCAGATTTTTCAGCTTTGACATGCCGTAA
The DNA here is from genome assembly GCA_010277015.1 of Poeciliopsis turrubarensis. Classification (NCBI taxonomy): domain Eukaryota; kingdom Metazoa; phylum Chordata; class Actinopteri; order Cyprinodontiformes; family Poeciliidae; genus Poeciliopsis; species Poeciliopsis turrubarensis. Next base: position 280,692 of record VMRN01000143.1, on the reverse strand, counting down.
AAGTCTTTTTTATTAATATTTAAGAGCTGATTGTGTCCAAGTTGTATTGACACAGTATTTTTAGGGATGTAACCAGGGACAGTCACAAAGTTCATGTTTCTACAGTCCACAGAAACATCAGCAGAGACGTTCTCCTTGTAAAGTATTGTACAGTTTTTCAATGAAAACGCCAGCAAAGGGTTAACAGGAAGCAGCAGAAAGAAAAGATTAAGAAAAAAGTATAAAGATAAAGTATTTACAGAGGCCATGATTATTATTTGAAGATAATCACCTGCAAAAGAAAAATGCAGTGAAAGAATAACACTTTGGTCAGCCCTTGGCAACAATTGGTGTCAGACATTTTTTGTAACTTCTTGAAGGTCTAACAGTGTTTTTTGGGCTGATAGTTGCAGTTTTAAAACAAAATGATAGGTTGTGTACTCTACAAGCAATATCTATTTAATGTAGGTAGTAGTGTGAATGGTCACATAATTAGACCTCTTTACTTCCTGCCTTTACACTGATACTGAATGTCTGTATAAGAGGAAGTCAGTAAAATACTTTAATAAACAAATAAAGCTAAAATATCTAACCCTTTTTTAAAGAATCTTCTACTGATGCATCGTGAGAATTTCATTATACTTATGCTTATTGGTTTATTATTGTGGAAACTGCTGGAATAAAGCCATCACTTCCTAGAAACCTAGCCTGCCATATCCAAACAGCTTTGGATACACCAAATGAAAACCAAAATTAGATGCTTTAATGTTGGATAAAATTAGGCTAAGAACTGATATTTGTACTCACAGTTTGATGCCCAAAGCTGTAAATGTCTGAACCGAGGAGCTGCTTCACTTCACTTCTTAACACCACCAGAAAGGAAGCTACACTCTTCCTACATGTCCTGTTCAATGATTTCCTCTAAAAGCTTTTTAGTACTTTAGTTTAAATGCATCAAATGTTTGGTAAATTTAGTTAATAAGAAGTAGAGATAATGTATTCTGCCATTAAAGCAGGTTAATGCTGCGCACTTATAATACTAAATAGGAGTAATGATCTTTAAGTGTTTGATAAACGCATGTTAACCATCTGAACTCCGGAAATGTGCGTCCATTAGCAGACAGTGACACCTAGTGGACAGAGGAAAGCAGGCAAGTAAAACCCCTGCATGACTAAACAGTCATTCAGCAGCACTGTAAAACATGAAGGTGGTTTAAATTGAAAATGAAAGTTTTAACTTAGAAATTAAAGTTCATGAAGTTTATCTAACAAGAAATGAGTGTCTAAACATATATTTTTATTTTTGATAACTCATTCACCTTGAATTGTGAGTTTAAACTTAATGCTGCAATTTAAGCCAAGTAATTATTTCACAATATGCAAGAAAAAAACCTGCCCTCACCTAATTAAAGAGCCACATTTCTGTATTATTTATACTCACAATATGAAGTTAAGAGAAATACCCATTTTATTTTATAATAATTTAAATTCTTGTTTTAAGTGGCATGAACAAAATTTCTGATCTGAAAATGAGTTTTATAAAAGATCCAATGAATTCAGCTCAGAAACATTTAGTATGAACAGGACATTAAAATAAACATTTCCCTTAATAAAACACAAGAGTCAGATCAATGTAACGTACTTTCATGTCAGGATACAAAAATGTTGCTAAGCATTCTGGGAAACAGTTCCCACGCCTGTCTTTTTCTTCTTTCAGTTTTTTTAAGTGCTAACCTAAAAACTCCAGTTTACTCAACTTTTTGAGGTTTTACAAAATTAATAAAAAGTTAACACTACTTCCTGCTCCAGGTTTTTCTTTCACAAATTCACATTTAGGTTCAAAATATAAAACTGGCAAAATGTATTTGACTTAAAGACTAGAAGTCAAAGAAGAAGACACGACTAAGTGCAGCGCGAATGTTTTATAGTAAAGAGTCACATCACTAAAAAATCAAATAAATAATAGAAACACACATCAGTTTTCTTCTGTTTGTACTTTTGTTTCATCCAGAGGAGTTTGTGAATGAATGCAACTCACTGATATACTGACAGTTGGCATGTTTAGGGTTTGTGAAGAAGGTTTATTCATATTAAATGATGTTCCTTTATGTGTCATATAAATGTAATGTTTTTTGTATCACAGTCAAGGTGTTTTTCTGTGCAGCTGGAAGAGGTGTACAAACTAATGAAACAAGATGTGTCTACTGAAGCAAGTTTCCCAGGGTTGCTGAACTTCCCCAGACTTGGCCTTCCCTGCATGGAGATGGAGTATTTAGTTTTCGCATTTCGTAGACATAACAGTGAATGAGCGTACAAGGTTCCGTATGTTTTCCTTTGTTTCTCTTGTTTGGTCTTAGAAGATTGAGTCTCCGCCTCGGTAGTAGAGAGAGATGAATAAAGTAACCATGCACCTCTGAGTTCGTCAGAGCGAATCTAATTTGTGCCTAATGCAGTATATTTTTTGCTCTCCGTCTGCAGATGTATTAAAGATTGTTTTTGCTCCCTGACTTTTGTCTGGACCTCAGTCTCTGAATTGTGCACTTCACACGTTTAATTGTATTTTAAAAGAAATAACAGTTCATGGAGAGATGTTCAGTTTTTTTAAGCATTGAAATTATTATAAAAAGAAATTAGTGTGATGGTTTTACAGATCAAGATTTACATGTTTTCCTTATTTATCTTTTGTTTCTTAGAGATCTGTGACGCCTCTCATCGTCCTGCCGGCCCGGTCAGCAGGTCGGTGTTTTCAGTGAGAGCGCCCCCTGCCTGCAGAGCTCTCTGGACGTTCTGCCAGAAAACTGCTGGATGTTGTGCAGCCTGAGGCCAGCTCAGGTAGGTGCGTTTCTTCACCAGCTTCCTCATGCGGTAATACGGAGACAGATGATGAGCAGGAATCTCCTCCAGAAACAGCAGAATCAGAACATCTTTCTTCTCATCAAACAGGCGAAAGCTGCAAGAAATCAGAGAAAAGAAAAACTGTAAAGTTATCAAACACTGATTGATAGTTGGAGAACACTTTACTTTCCAAGAAATGTAGCCCAATTCAAGATATTGAAAGATATCAAAACATTTTATTTAAGACATAAATCCTAAGTAAAGTATGTCTGAAAGGATTTCAAATGCAAACTAATCAGTATTTCTGATATACAACAGAATATTAAAGATGGCATCACCTTATTTTATCAATCTATTTATATAAAGAACAACATACAGGCCTTATGCGTTCATGTGAGAGCAGGAAGAACACATTTAGCTAAACTGTGAGCAAGTTATATTTTCTATATGTTTTTATGTCTGTTTGGACAGAATAATATAGAAAAAAGGGAAAAAAACAACAAAACATTTTTCTTCGTTTGTTTGTTTTTGTAGTTTTTGTGTTACATTTTGGGCTTTGTTTGTGTTCTGTCCACTAAAACAAATTAATCAGTTTGTTACAATAGGATTACATGAAACCTTTTACGTTCTTAAACATCTTCATCTAGCCTTTCCTGTCCCAGCTCCAGTTATTTTAAACTTGTATTAATATTACTAGTTTAAATGAATGACATGTTCTCTTATGTTTTCTATTTTGAAGAGTGAAGTTGCATATGTTCCTCAGAAGAAATTTTATTACACTTCAAGGTCTCTTGTCATCAACTTTAAAAAGTAAGAAATACCAAAAAAAAAAAAAAATGTCCCAGTTGAATATATTTGTTGTTTGTTGAGAAATATCGAATGTCTGTCAGTGATAATGTCTTATATAGAGTAAAAATTTATATTTTCTTAAAAGATAAAATTATTTATGGACAGACATCGCCCCCTATAGGTAAAGAAATTCATAGGCTTCACATAATAAACATTCTGAATAATAAAATGGATATAATAGACAAAATGTTGCTTTACAGTTTAACACTGGTCAATGAAACAGAGTCTAAACAGCTGATATATTTATATTTAAGAGCTTTATTCTTGAGATTGACTTTTTAAAGACGGCGCCCCCACCTGGCCATCTGGATCTCTCTGGAGCACCACTCACTCTGCAGGTAGCTGCGGCTGATCACACAGATGGTTTTCCTGCTGCCATAAATGGCATCAGTGATGTTCTCTATGATTGGTTTACCTGTGATATAACAGGGTTATGATAAAAACAGCAACACTTTAAAATCTGATTCAAAATAAACAGTGAAAATATGAAATAAACACAGATAATGATAAAAATATTTATGTTTTTTATGCCAATTAATGAGCCACTGAGGCTTAATCTTCCCTTTATTAAGCACAGTATAGCAGCAAACGTAGTCTGTTAGGGTTAGGGTTAAGCTAAGTAAATTGCATCATGAACAAAAAAAACACATGAAGAAATTAACTTATCTTAGGAAAACCGTCAGAATAAAATATATATGCAAAACGAGAAATTAACTCACTGTTTAAAAAAAAAAAAGAAACATTGAAAAAAAATGTGGAAAACAGTAAATTAACTTATCTCCAGAAAAACATGGGAATAAAATATGTTTAAAATGGTAAATTAACTTGTTATCGTGAGAAAACAGGGAAAAAGATTATGCAGAAAATCTTTTTCAGGAAAGTAACTCGTCATCTTGGAAAAACCATCAGGAAATTAATTTTTCTTGACTTGATCAGCACTCTGATTAAAGTAGCTGAGATAAAACCTGAGTTCACCTGGTTGGAAGTCTCTGTGGTGCAGGCAGAGTCTCCAGCCCTGCTGTCCCTCCAGTACAGGAAGCATCTCTCTGTAAACCCAGCCCTCATCATGGACGTTATGCGACACAAAGGCATCAAACTGATGACCATCATTCTTCTTCTTCCGTTTGGTGTCGTAGAGAAAGGCCAGGAAGAGGTGGAATGCATAATCATTGTTCTCTCTTCGGTTTTCTGTTTATTGTATTTGTTCCTCTTCACATAAATGAGGTAAAAATTCAAACTAAACCTATTGGTCTGTATAAAAAGAAATAAAGATGAAATACACATATTTACCCGTCTTACTCCAAAATAAACTTCACTCTAAAGTAGACATCTGGATCATTGAAAATGAGATTTGTTGTCTTACAACTTTTGGGGACAAACCTCCCTTTTATATCCCACATTAGATGATATATAAAAAAGCTAAAAAACAATTAAAAATATTTGATTGAAAGTAACAGACAGCCAATAGAAATTATTCACATTGTCTTATTAAATTTTCTTGAAAATGTGGAGCGAACAGTTTACATATTTACATTGCAGTAAATAAACCAGACACTAGAGGGCGCTGTTGAACCTTCAGAAACAACTAAGAAAAGACAAATTCATATTTTCTCTGCATTATAATTGTTTTTAAGTTTAACAGCAATCGTATCAAAATGAATTTTATTTAATAAAAATTACTTTTTACAGAAGCAAACGTTATTAACTGTGGTTTATGTGAATTACTTAATAAATATCCATGACCCAAATCATTAACGAAAATGCACTAAAGGCTATTTATTCTAGAGTCAGACAATTCTCTGTCTACCTTTATTTTCTACCTTAGACAATCAAAATTACCTTTATTGACAAACATATAATTTCTGAAACCTAATGTAAGTAAAACATTAACACAAAGATCTTAACTAAAAGGCATCATTAAAGAAAATGGTTCTCATAATTAACTAATAGATCCAGGTGAAAATAGCTTTGAATAACTACAGATTTCATATTTTATGAGTGTGCAGTGACATTAAAATAAGGTTTTCTGTGTTAAATTAATGATACTCTGAAGAGTCTTTATCAGAAAGATAAAGTAGATTTAAGTAAAACTTTTGCCATTTCCCGGTTGGAGTTTAGATAAATCAGAAAGTTTTTTTTTTTTTCCTGAATATTAATTTTAACTTGTGGCTTTTTCATACAAAGCCTCCAAAAGCAAAGTGACTTTCCTCTTCTCTCTTTTCTTGATTTTATGCTGCAAACTTTCACAATAAACTTCCATTTGGACACTTCTTTCAGTGTCCTGCCAGTTCCGGTTCAGTGATAGCGCCCCCTGCCTGTAGAGCTCTCTGGACGTTCTTCCAGAAAACTCCCGGATGTTGTGCAGCCTGAGGCCAGCTCAGGTAGGTGTGTTTCTTCACCACCTTCCTTATCAGGTAATATGGAGACAGATGACGAGAAGGAATCTCCTCCAGAAACAGCAAAATCAGAACATCTTTCTTCTCATCAAACAGGCGAAAGCTGCAACCAGACAGAAGAAAAACTGAAGACAATTAAATTATTCACTCAACGGAGTACGTAACTCAGCTTTTATGCTTTCCTATAATGTAAGACCTGCATACAAAATACATGCTACAGATATTTTTCCAAATTATTACTGTGAAATGGAAAGCTTTTCAGCAGCTGTGAAAACATAATTTATCCTTTTGCCTTTGGTCACATATGTTTCAGATCATCGGATAAATTTAATTAATAGACAAAAATCACCTGAGAAAATGCTGCCCTCCACTTTGCAGTAAAGATTATCTTAAGATTTGTAATCATTGGAGGTTAATTTTTATCTTATGTTCCGTATTGTACAGTTTAGTTTGAGAAAAGTTTGAAGGTATTTACAGCAGAGATTAAATTATTCTCTGATAAAGTGTTATCAGATTACATCTGCTTGCCTGTTAATCTCATTATATCTGCCTTCTTCTTTTAGTAACCAAAAACTTTGCTCAGTAGTCATAACATGGCAACCATTTCAGAAACATGGCCCACAATGCAATGCTTATTTTTTTTCTCTACCTGTCTGAATAATATGTAATCACTTATCTTCACCTGGCCATTTGAAACTCGTTTGAGCACCATTCGCTCTGCAGGTAGCTGCGGCTGATCACACAGATGGTTTTCCTGCTGCAGTAAATGGCATCAGTGATGTTCTCTATGATCGGTTTACCTGTGGGCACGAAACTGCAGTAAATCAGCTGTGTTTTGAAGAGACACTCACCCAAAAAGGCCTGTTTGTTTAAATATCAGTTTAAAATGTTTTCAGGATATTTTCAAGCTACCCAACTGTAAATTGTAAAATGTCAATTTTATTTTTATTTAAAGCATTTTTTAAAATGAATATTTACTTATTTGCTAAAACTGTCAGTGTTGTGACAGTTTAATGTGAAACAGAAAACAAAATTATATTTTTTGTTTTCATACTGTGGAGTACAAAGGACTTTAAAAAGAGCTTTCTTTACCTATAATGAACACATACAATTTTTTTTGACAGCATATTAGCTTGCATCATACAATACTATTTATATATTTTTATTATTATGCTGGGGCAAACACATTTCCCCCTTTTGAAGATCAATAAATCATTAGCTTGTCTGAACTTATTTTATGCGCATACACAAGGGAGATTGACATCGCTAAGATCCTCCTCCTGCCTCTGATTGGTTGTTCCAACCAAGTCATGTTGTTGTATCATACGTACTCCAGGTTTAAGTCTTCTGCGTTACGTCTCATAAGTTTGTAACACAAGCTGAAGAAGAATTGATTTTACCTGGTTGGAAGTCTCTGTGGTGCAGGCAGAGTCTCCAGCCCTGCTGTCCCTCCAACACTGGAATCATCTCTCTGTAAACCCAGTCCTCATCATGCACATTATAGGACACAAAGGCATCAAACTGATGACCATCATTCTTCTTCTTCCGTTTGGTGTCGTAGAGAAAGGCCAGGAAGAGGTGGAATGCATAGACTAGATGCTGCCTTAGGAAGTGGTAAACCAAGGATGTGAGGAGAGTTAGAACGACTAAACAAGTGGTGGAAATAAAGCAGAGAAAATTGACGTTGTTAAAGCAGGACTGTGTATGGAAATCTAGTAGCAAGGTTCCTTCTTTGCTGACAGGAAAGGAACATTGATATTGAAAAGCATCTACCACCTGTGTCTGCTTGTTGGTCTTCACCCACCTGATGAAACCTGCATTTGAACATTCACAGGTGAACAGGTTGTAGCTCAGGTCTAAGTACGTTAGAGATGGGAGAGCTTCCCAAACAGCCTCATTGATCATAATAATTTTATTGTCTGTCAGTTTCAGATATTTGAGAGCAGAAAGGTTGGCCTGCAGCAAAAAGTCCATAGATCTCAGCATTGAGTTGGTAAGATCCAGTCTCTGCAGGTTTGGGATTGGTCGGAACAGTTCAGGTTTTAGATCGGACATGTCAGTGTTTGTTAATGTCAGGCTGCTGAGATGGGGGTTGAACTGAAATGTATCTACATCTGGAGCTACCTCAAACACATCCACAGCTTCGAATGCTTCAAGATGTCCCATAGCTTGAAGGATTTCCTTCAGGTTGTTATGACAGGGGAAGTCTTTGCAGCAGATCATTGTGAGAGATTTTAACAACTTTAAGTCATTTAAGCCACCATGTTTGTTTTGATATGTATTTTTAAAAGTGAAACCTTTTCCAAAGTAAACAGTAAGACTTTCCAAGCGCTGCAATGCTTGAAGTTCAGGTTTATACCCAGATGGGAATGAGATATTTAGGTTCACCAAGTTTCTCAATTCTGGAAATGTTTCAATCAATATTATATCATCACTTACCATATTTAGATGTCTTAGGGACTGTAAACCCTCAAAAGAATTTGAAGTTAATTTTTCATATATATCATTTTCATTCATGTCCAAGAACTCGAGCTTATGCAGGGCGACTTTAAATGTGTCTCCAAAAGCTCTCAGTTTATTGTAACCCAGATCTAAATGCTTTAGCTCAGTAAGATGCTCTAAAACGCATCTCTCCAGACTTGGAATCTGGTTTGTGTTCAGATTAAGCTCCACGAGACGGGTTGTGTTCTCAAAATCCTCACAGTCCAACTTTGAGATAAAATTGTTATCCAAGTGCAAGATCTTAAGGAAGGAGAGGCTCCTAATGTCGTATGAAACTCTAGTGAGCTTGTTGTCACTCATATTTAGGACCCGCAGCATCTTCATCGATTGTATTGAGCCATTTGTCAGTTCATTTAAATTAGTTACCTGGAGGTAAAGCTCTGTGAGCTGAGAGCAAGGTGCAAGTTTCGAAGTCACGTTGTTCATATTGTTGTAGAACAAATCCAGCCTCCTCAGTGATTGAATTTTGCAGACAATAGTTAACAGTCCTCTCTTTATCCAACTGAGCACCATATTTACTTTAAAATGTCTCAGTGAGATGAGATTCTGCATGACGTTTTGGACCCCTTTAAAGGAAAGTACGTCCTCCTCAACATAAAACTGAGTTATGTTCTCTAGTAACATTTTGTCAGATATGTCCCATTTTAGTTTGGTTCCTTGTGAACATGTTGAAAGTTCTACCACCTGAAGGTAAGGGAAGATGGGTGATGTGATGCTGAACTTTCTCAGGGAGTCACCAGAAATAAACAGCTGCTGTAAACTTGAGGATTTGTTCAGCAGGAAGTTTTTGCTCTCAAAGGACAACAGATCGTTACATCTAAGGCTGAGCGTCTGTATCTGTGGGAGCTGAAAGATGGGCTGAATGTCAGCAGTGTTTTTTAGCACATTATGATCCAAGTTCAAAACTTTTAAGCTAGTCAGGAACCGAAAGGCAGAGCCATGAATGAAACAAATACCATTATAGCTTAAATCAAGCATGGTGAGATTAGACAGACCCTGGAACATGTTTGCAGTCAGGGTGTAGAGGTTGTTGTTTCTCATCGTAAGTGATTCCAATGAAACCAAATCATTGAAACATCCATCATCCACGGAAGTGATGCTATTTTTCCTCAGTCCCAGATATCTCAGCCTCGACATGCCATAAAAATCATCTTTAATTGACTGAATGTTGTTGCGCCAGAGCTCAATAGATACGGCTTCTTTGGGAATGTCGTCAGGGATGGAAACAAGGTTCCTGTTCACACAGTCCACAGAAACGCCAGCGGACGGGTTGTCCTCATAAAGTATTGAACAGTTTTTCAGTGAATACGTCAGAGAGAGATTAATGTGGAGAAGGAGAAAGAAAAGTCTCAGAATGAAATTTGAAAGCAAAGCCATGCTTGTTCAGTTTATGAGTTTGTCACGGAGATCATCTGTGGAGCACAATAAGCAATACATTTTTCATTAATAATTGCAGTAATTGCAACATTTTCAGCGGTAGTGGTTCTCTTACACAATGCACAAAGTAAAACGAACCGAACTAATTGAAAAAGCTGTTCCTCTCCTCACCTGTGGTGGCGCTGCACCACAAGACACTGAAAGAAACAACATGCAAACCTCTGAAGAAAACACTGAACGCAACTTTCTCTTTTGCAAAATGTAAACAAAAATGGAATAGTGTCAGATTTTAGTGGTTGTACAATTTATTTTTTATCTTTGATAAAAAATAATTTTTTTATTTTTATCAAAAATATATATTTTTTTATTTTTGATCAAATAAAAAAAATAAAATATTTTTTTATTTTTATCAAAATAAAAAATTTTGATAATTTTTTATCAAAAAAATTTTTTTTATTCAAAAACAAACATCCCAAACATGTTTGTTTTGGATGCATTTACTCTTAATGCCCTGGGCTGCAGTCTGCTTCCTGCTTTTGGAGCGGTCTCAGGCCCGCTTGTGATTTTTAGGCGGACCAGAGTTTATTTATTTATTTATTTATTTATTTTTTTGTCCGCATCAAGTTTGATTGTGCAATCTAACAAACTAGACTATCTCTTTTTTAAGCCATTTTATCACATTTTTATAATGTATTTGTTTATTAATGCCGACAAAATAGTAAAAAAAAAAAAAAAAAACCCAAAACAAAACAAATAATTATCCTGACAGTACAAACGATATAATTTTTTCCCAAAAGATCATTAATTGGATTTTATTATGAGAACCATTTGTCAGAATGAAATTTATCATGACAAATTTGCCTAAGAACCAGACTTTATAGGCAAAGAACTAAAGTTTGATAGAAGCCAATTAAACAGGGCTGATGTGAAAAACTGAAATTAACCTAGAGAAATTTTATTTAACTTTAAATTTAGAAATATGAATGTGTTTTCCTGTCTTTAAAATCTCATTGTGAAGCTTGTATAGAAGTTAGCAAAGCCTGAAGATTAAAAAAATGTTAAACACATTTTATGTGTAACTTTATAACATTAATAGGCATGTTTAAACATTTTATGACACATATGTCCAAAATAAATATCTGATTTCATTGTCGAAGAGTTTTCCTACTAACAGTAAATATCATTACATAAGTACATAGTGACACAATGATCCTGCACATATCTAAATGACAAACTTGAATTTCATTAAAAGATAAATGTTTTATTTTCATGAAAAAATGGGAAGTTAATAAAACTTTTTTTTATTTATCAGTTAGTACGAGATTAATAAATGTGTTTGATACTCACTTATTGTCCTCAGATGTTCATGTTCAGTCTCTAGAACTAAAATAGAGAAATGAGAACTGAAAGGATGAGTCTGCTATCTCACTTGAGACTTCCTTAAATTAAAAAAAGAAAACGCAAGGCATGTGATACATTTTGGCTTCATTGAAATTCTTTAAACACTGAAGGTGTCCAAATAGCCTCAAGCTATCTTGTTATAATTAATTTAAGTGATTTGTCATTAAGAATTAAATATAGATTTAAATATAGATGATTTTACAAATAATGCAGATTTCTTTTAAAATTATAATATCTGGAAGTATTTATCAATTCAATTACATTAACTTTTTTTTTTTTTTTTTTTAAACGTTGGCTCCATCTCATTGTGGGGAGGTGTGCTAGGAGTGAGTCTAGAGAAAGAACAGCAATTGGCAGAGGACTCAAAAATTGTGTCCAGGTAAGGCTGGCAACCTGAGTGAAGTTGGCTCCCCCAACTTCTTCAAATCAGACAAAATTGGTGTCAAACGTTTGTGCTACGTTTGTGCAGCAAAGATTTTTGTTTGTGCCGCTATCATTCTAAAGATATTAGAGGTAATATCTTCTAAAGATATTTCTAGAGGTCATCAAAGGTCAACCAGCTCCCCCACCTTCTTCAAATCAGACAAAACGGGTGTCGATCAACTCGATTATATCAACTCAATTCATATTATTTGTTTTTATTCTTCTCTTCCAAAGAAACCAGTGCATTTTGCTGTTGCTCTTTTTACTGTTTCCAAACATGTATAAAACTGTGATGCTAAAACTCACTTGTATCACCAACCATGATTTAAAAGTGGTGGTACTTATTTTTTTATAAAGTGTAATTAATAATTACTTGAGCTTAATTGTTTGCCTTAAAATTAAGCTAATAAAATGGCAACCGATGAAGCACTTTTAAATCTGTCAAGTGCAAAATGTGTAAATTGAAACAAACCAGTAAAATTAGTACAACGTGAATTCTGACAGATATAAACTTCATGTTTGGTTCTTCTTTCTCTGCTCCACTGAGCTGTGACAGGAAGCAAAGAAGAGGAACAATGAGACCCCAGTTCCTAAAACAGTGACAGCCACTGTCACTGGAAATGTGTTTTCCAATTCATGCATATTTGGAGGACAGAAAGTTTAATGAGAGAGTAATAATAATAACAACAGATATCACTGTTTTCATTATTTTCATAACATAGTTATAATCTTGAAGACATTCAGTTCTAGACCTTCCCAGTCAGCAAACTGTTTTGCATAAAGGCACCGTTTATGCAAAACATAAACATAAGCATGCATGTTTTGTGAGAGTATTTATTTATTTTTCTAAAGAGCATTTATTGTGACTGAACATTAAACCCTTTTTCTGACCTCATTTTTATTCTTGGCACAGTAAGCTGGTGAAAATTGACAATGAGTTACATTTTCTTTCAGTTACTTTTAGTTTACAATTATTTGCATTTTGTTGTGATTGTATTATTAGTATATACTGCTTTGTTTATGTGATTTGTATTTAATGTTCCATTTTAGTTAACATTTAAGTAATAAAACACAAACAAAAATAGTTACTTGAGTTTTTATAGTTTTTTACATTATTCACCATTTGGATCTTTTTCATCTGAGTTACTATTTTCAATGTCCTCCAGGTCTGTCCAGAAAGCAGGTTGGTGTTTTCAGTGAGAGCGCCCCCTACCTGCAGAGCTCTCTGGACGTACTGCCAGAAAACCCTTGGATGTTATGCAGCCTAAGGCCAGCTCAGGTAGGTGCGTTTCTTAACCAGCTTTCTCATACGCTAGCATGGAGACAGGTGATGAGAAGGAATGTTTTCTAAAAAACAGGATCAGCACATCCTTCTTCTCATCAAGCAGACGAAAGCTGCAGCATTTCAGATTACATGGAAATTGTATTCGAATAATAACAATGTTATAGTTTTGTTCAAAAAGGTTAGCTTATCAAAATGACAACATTTTCAAGTCTTTCTTGGATTGCTGGTGACAGCAATAGTTTGGAATCTTTCTCATGGGACATGATGACCAAGTACCAAGTGAGCGGCATATAGCTCAATGAGTAAAAGTTCCTCTGGTACAATTGGTGAAGAAAGTCAAACCAATAAAATGATTATTAGTATCCAGCGAGGGAGTATCGGGGGTGTTCCCGGTGGGCTGGTGCGGCCAAAAAACTCTAATTGTTCAGCTCCATGCCAGTTGGTGGCATTAGTGCACCAATTTGTTTGCCGACTGCCAATAATCACCAAAGAAGAAGAGGGAGAAGAGGAATCAGAAAATTGAGAAGAAACAAAGGGAGCGCAAAATTTAAGAAAAGACAAAAGGCACACATGAGAAGAGAATGCCGCCAAATGCATCAGCAGAAATACATTTTCTGCTGATGCATCGTCCTACTACAGTTTTCACATCTATGTCTGGAGGACAATATGACTATTAGGTAATGACATTAGTTTTCTGGCTCGCTAACCTTTATCACAATCCATTTAGGGGTAGTTTGACCATAAAAGCATCAGTTACACCAAATATTGTCTCAGGTCACCTTATAAAAATGTTTATAAGTAGCATTAAAAAAATGATTGTGCTTAGGCACTTATTCCCACTGCTGTTTTTCAGTTGGATGAAGTGAACCACCTGATCTTATTGTCAAGGTAAATGCATTTTGCTGTTCAGTCAACTTAATTAATCATTGGCCAATTTATCACCTGGAAAAACACAGATACATTTGAAAGGCTTAATGTAAAAGTTTACAGCATTAAAAATCAGAAATTACAGGATCAGTAGTGCTATGGATTGATCTCAGATGGAAATTTTGCAACTTATGCTATTACATAATCTAATATTTTCTTTCATTTTTATTTTTATTCATTTCTTCTTTTTTCAGGTGAACAACATGTTTAATAATTTTCCACTAAGCTCTAGGTCCGTGCGTTATCTGACAAGCTGCATTAGTGCTAAAGACTAAATTTGTCCAAGCATCAAATCTCACAGGATTGTGTTGCTGCTCTCTGACATGTCTAGTCAACCTTCCACTTTCTGTTGCCAATTTCATTTTTTTCCCCCTTTCTGTTTAAAAAGACTTAAAAGCAACACTCCACCGCCACCTGGCCATCTGGATCTCTCTGGAGCGCCACTCGCTCTGCAGGTATCGTCGGCTGATCACACAGATGGTCTTCCTGCTCCCATAAATAGCATCAGTGATGTTCGCCATTACGGGTTTACCTGTACACAAAATATATGTTTTATTAATTCTCTGCATTGTTGTTCAGTTTTGATGAAGACCAAAGGCTTCGAAAAAAAAAAAAATGCAATTGTAATAAGAAAAGGAAAATGTAATCTGTTAAACAAATCAGATTTAGTGAAATCCAGTGTTCTGACATTTGATTTATTCATTTTTAATATGGTGACAACCCCTTGTAATTAAGTACACTTAAACCGCTCAGTTATTTTCACAATTAAAGGTACTTCAAGCCCTTTGTTAGAGCAGATGTACACAGACTTCCTGAATATTCCTCAACATTCCTTAAACTTTTGTTCTGAAGTTAACATGAAATGAGAAGTAGGCAGGTTGTGTTAAAAAATGACTCGCCAGCTTAACCAACTTCCAGGAATCCTTCAGAGAACCAATAGTCCTTCAAATGCCAACATTAAAGCTGGATGTTTTTGGTTGTACATCAGGTTTTAGGTTTTAAAACCTAAAAGAAATAATTAAAATTTTAGATGAGGGAGCCTGAATTTGTTGAGATCTTTGAGAAGAGTCCTTATGTCACTCGCTAGTAAACAACTTGAAAAGTTGCTAGGAAAAATGCTAGAAATGCAAAACTGGAAGAATAGAGGATCCTTGAATTCATCAGGACTGTGCCACTTGAGATATATAAGTGCTGCTTGAAAATAAAAAAAAAGATCTTCAGTTCTGTGTGAAAGTTTCCACAGTCACTCCACAGACACTCAACACTCGAGTGAGTAGAGAAAGGCTGATTTCAAATGCAGAAAAAGGCTGCAGATGCTCTTTGTAGCACTCTCTATTTAACATCAAAACATGGAGATTCACATGCAATTTTAAATTTTTTACAGTTGGTTCAAGTTTTTAAATAGCTGAAAAGAAACTAGATAAAATAATTTCACAACAATTTGAAGGTAATTGATTTAATTTTTGTTTTCCCCAATTACAGTTATAAAGAAAGTGACATGCATGTGCAGAAGAAGAACTTTGACATCACATAGCAGTGTTTATGAAGGCTATAATGGATGGTGCCGTTTTTAATCAATGGGAGCCAATGAGCCAGAAAGGCTACATTCCCAACTTACATCCAACTTCTTCACAGCAGTCTGAATAGCCTGATTCAGATCTTTTCACCCAAAATTTGTGCCTCTTCTACATGTTAACTAATTTGGATACGATTGTTTTCTATGCATCTACAGTCTGAATGGTCATTTTAGTCAACCTTTATGTCATTAACGTGAGACATCGTCATAATTCTGTAACAGAAAAAGCTAGATGGGGTAAAACTGGACAGAAACAGTGGCCAAAAATGATGAACTCCTGAGAGAAGTCTTATTGGTGAAGGGCATCATCTCTCAATCTCTTTGCTTTGACTACACATCTAAACAGACTCCTCTACAGACGTTGCAGTCGATGGTCCACAAAATGCCGTTTCTATTATTTATGCTTTCTATTTACTATCTTCTTTCATCTAGTTATGATCTTGTGAGGTTACTGCTGAATGAACTTTAAAATCGATCCATAGACGGCTCCATCCATAAACAGTGAAGTCTATATTCCTGTTCCGCATGTGCAGGTTGTACAGAAGTCTCACTGCGGTCGGGTTTAATTAGTAGTATGAATGATCGTGCAGAAAAAAAAAAACTTTAATAAATCGGAATTGAGTATCAAAACCTACTGTACACTAAAAAAACTCAAAATCCTACCAAGTAGTTTTGGTCTACTGACAAGAAATAATGTGAAGTTTTGATAGACTTTATAAAGATGGTGCAAAAAATCAAAAGGGGGAAGAAACAAAAAAAAGCTTCACACTCAGTAATTTATGACTGGTGGATTTTTACATATTAGAGAAAATTATCTCAAGAATGGAGCCTTGAGGAACCTCTTACATTCCTCTGCTTGTTGAATCGTAATTTCTGTGCGTGAAACTTTCTGCAGTTGTACTCTGTCTGGATATGTTGTTAAGTTTCTTATCCGAGGAGATGGGAAATAAAGGCGTCAAAGTTGACTTGGAGACTTAAAAAGCATTTATATTTATAACAAGAAATTACATAGAGTTCTGATTTAGGTTTCTGCAAACACGGTGTGAAAGTAGAAATGGAGGAAGTTGTGTTTTAAACTGTTAAATGCAATTTGTTCTTATGTTCAAAACAGTTTCAGCAGCAGTAAATAATGTTAACTCTATTTAAACTAAACATCCGAAGAGGTCAATAGGTTAACTGACATCCACCAATAATAGAGCAAACTTTTCTCAAACTTTAGCAGGCTGAGGAATGCTTACCCCATTTAAAAACACTCAAACATGAAATTGCCCTCTCAATCTGAACTGAACAACCTGAAATGAAAACATTAGTGTCTTAACTCATTGTTCCTCCTACTGTGGAGGAACAATGAGTCACATTTACTGTTTCGTAAAAGTGACTGGCCATAATAAAATCATGATTAACTCAGGGCATTTTGAGTTACTTACAGATTCTGAGGGTATGGATTCTAAGCTTCAAATGACAGAAAACACATGGAGATCAAAAAAGTTATTCACTACAAGTGTTTTGTGAACTAATGGTTTAGACGCATGACAAAAGAAAAACTTGAGTTGCGTTGACAAAAATAAACATGTTCTTTTGGCCTGACATAGTTTAATTTAGGTGTTAAGATGCAGTTAGCCAGTGTGGGGCGCAGTCCTGCTCACAGCAGACCTAGCTCTGCATGCATGTGGCATGCTACGTATCACAATGATGTTCAAAAACAAGAGTTATGCAACTTTCCACTGGTATCTTGAGACTTTCTTTTTAGTCTTAAGCCATTTGTCTGTTATTATTCTTCAACACAATGTTTTGTTAAGCTAACAGCAGCGTCACACTTTGAGCTAACGTCACGGCAGATAAATGGTTGTTTACATGCAGTTCCTAGTGGGCCACTAGTGGGCGCCCGCGGGCCACAGTTTGAGAGAGACTTCTATAGAGGTAATTTACCATGAAACATCCACTTCAAAGTTTGCTGATTTCTGATGAGGGATGCTACAATTGCTTTTTTTAGTACTTTGTCTGATTATCTTGTTTTTCACTCAAACAAAAAACTCTTCAGAAAATTGCCTATTTTCTAAGCAGCAAAACGGGAAGAATGTTTTGAAGTGAAGACCCTGAATGACTGTAAACAAATGGTTGATTCTGTGATGATGGAGCCACAGATAGTTGAGCTGTAGCGTCCTTGACCTGCCACAAAATGCTTGAAATGCAAAACAAAGAATGGAGGGTCCTTCACCGCATCAGAATCACATCGCTTAAGATATTTAAGAGCTGCTTGAGGTTAAAAAAGGGTTTTCAGGTCTTTGTGAAAGTTTCCATGGACACTCAACACTTCTGGGTAATAAAAGACTGTTTTTATATGCTGACAATAGGCAGGAATTTGCTTTCTATAAAAACAAGACTTCAAGTTGAAGTCTTGTTACGAACATTTTGTGTTTTAGTTCCTTCATAACTTCTCAAAGGACTTGAATGAACAAACCAGACATAACATAACCTTCAAAAAAGTAAATTTTTACCTAATACTTCCACTTAATTACAGACACTGGCAGAGTTACAAAGTTTGGATTCTGAAGGAATCGTCTGATTTGTTTGCAGTTTGGTTCACAGGGAGACCAAGTGAAGTTTACCAAAGTCTTTTTATGAAGTGCTGCGTGTATAAGAAACACCAGAAGGCAGAACTTTGCAGCATCATGTGTTGATCAGTGCACCACCCTCAGTCAGAACAGGTGGTGAAGATCATAAGATGGAGAAGACGCCTTAGAGACGTAATAAACAGCATTATCAGCAGCAACTGCTGGATATTTGCTCCATAATGCTGTGTGCAGTTTGATATACAACCTTTAGCATTTATTGTTTCAGTTTCACTTTAATCGAACTGAAGTGTTTAACCGCGGTTCTGCACACTTTTATGAGAAGTTGGTAAACACTGAAGAGAGTTTTGATTTAAAGGAATGAAATCAATTTAATACAAAGCAGTAGTAGATGTCTGAGTGGAAACTTTGAGGGTTAATATTAATATATTTTGTTGCATTTCTTTAATGATTTTGTTAAATTAAATCAATAATCTATTGCCTCTGATGTCTAAAGCTGCAGAGAAATGTAAAATTAGTTTCAGCAACTTTAGTTTTATTCACAGGAAGTTGTGGCAACCAGAGCACAATCCACCAGCGGGCTTTCTTTGCCCATACATTTAAAAAATGTTTTAGTCTTTAAAAAAAAGTAAAAAATTTTGATATTTTGTTCTCAGAAATGTTTGAGCAAAACATTTTTTCTGAGATAAAAAAAAAATAATAAATTAAAATCAGAATTATTTCATTCTTTTTTGATGGCACTAATGTTTTTCCGTACTAATTGAACAATGTACGTTTAAAAGTTTTGGCGTTCATATTTATTTTAATTTTTAGTCTTAGTTTACAACTAGATGATGATCCACCAACACAAAATGCAAATACTTATAATTATTTCCTTGATCCTTAAGCATTTGGTAGTTAGCATACATAATAGTTTAACAACAAAACTACTTCCTGATTTTGAATTAAAAAAGCTTTTCCATAATATTATACTAATTTTCTGAACTACTGAGATATGCCTACATAGTTTAAAGATATCGCAAACAATAAGAAAACAGTTTTATAACATCTGGCATATGTCTAACAAAATCCATTATTATAGACATTGTTAATTTGCAGTGTTTGTTCACCAGAAATAATACATTTAGTTACCCAATAACTGAATCACAGATTTGATAATTTCTCAAATACTTTAAATTTATTAAACACCAAAGCATTCAGTTTGATTGCAAATTGTCCCAGATTTATTAAACAGCAAAGACTTGAAGGATTAAAAGATTAACCACCCTGGTGAAACATTCACTTCATGCTGGAAATCCATGATTTGTCCGTTTTCCATTTACACAGGCCGCCTTCTGCTCAAGGTTAGGCCAAGGATGGAGTCATCCTCCTCTGATCCGAACTGAATTTAATTGAACTTTGTGTGCGTATCAGTCTACCCAGACAGATATTCTCTCAACATTAAGTCTTCTTTGGCCTTAATCTCCTTTTCTCAGACCTCTTTCTCATAATCTCCGTCAGAAATAGAGCAGGATCTCTGCTCTCCCCCTTCACTCTGTCATGGAGTCATCTTCCGTCTTGGCCCACATTTCCTGTGTGTCCCTGGTTATCAGTTATCAATGAGGAGCACATTTCAGCATCCTCACCTTGTCAGCAGTCTGCTGCTGGCCTGCTGACACTAATAAAATCATTTTACTCAAATCCTCTTTGATTCTTGCAGTGCAAATTCAGGAGCGCTGCACAGAAACCAGAGAGAAGCTGATTGAGTTACAGGCTTTTTTCCTCACAAACATTTCACACATAATCTACCAGCTCAATACATCACTGACTCCACTTATAGCCTGATTGATACCGTTTTCTTTTTATATTCTTAGAATATAAATTATTTTCATTTTGAATTTAGGAAAAGGAGAAATCAGATCTGTTCCTGAAACGTTTCTTCTGCCTTTATATATCTTATACGATGAAAAAAACCACAAAATCTTTCCAAATATTTTTGTCTAGTTTGTAGTGCAAATATCTCAGAGCACTTGGAATAAGATAAAACTATCTTACAAGTAATGCTTGAGCAAAACATTTAATTTTTTTTTTTAAATTACTAGCTCCTCTGGCAAGTTATTTCTCTTATAACATTGGAAAAAAGTATTGTTATAAATGAAATAACATGCAAGTGGACGTAGTAATTTTCTATCAATATTCAGGAATTATTTACTTAAAAGAAGCTCTTATATCTTACTGAAAAGTTATCAGTTTTGTCTTGAGTCAAGCATACAAAGATATTTGCGCTAGAAATTGGAACAAAATTAAAAAATCCCAAGTTCTAAAAAATGTGAGATTAATCAATTGTTTTTTTTTTTTTTTTTTTTTTTTTTTTTTTTACACTTTTTTAAATAAAATATTTTAAACTGTTTTTTTCTGGAAATTTTTAGCTGTTCAAACTAGGAAGTAAAATGTTTTATTTTTTATTTTTTTTTGGCAATTTAATTTTGCAGGCTTAGAAATTCCTCTATAAAATCTCAAGATTTGTTTTTTTCTTTTTGTGGAAATTTGCTCTTTTTTTTTTGTGGTCAAACTTTTAACTCGTTCGTGTTTCCTGAATGAAAGTTTTGTGTAGAGGCCTGAAAGTGAAATCTGGGTGACTCTTCAGTTTCTGCTCCCTGATCTTTTTTTGGCCTGTTGCTAAACTTTTCATACGTTGAGAATGAACAGGTGAATATTTCCCGCCGCTATTTTCTGCTGGTAACCACGGAAACGTGGGCCGTAAGGTTTCCAAAATGCAACTTGATCATCAGTGTTATTGTCTTCACTGGTTCCAGACTGAGTAGCAGAACTGGTCCAACTCTCTCTAGCAGAAAACGTCTCTGCTTCCAGTTCACTTTCTGCATGTATCATGCCTCATTTTCTGTTTTCATCCTCCTGGCCTGTGCTTTCATTTCTTATTTATCCTGTTCCTGCCTTTGATTTTGGTCCCCTTTTGATTTCAGCATTAATCATGATGGACAGCAGAGGCCGGAGCAGACGGAGGACCCCAGAGACAACGCAGGACTTGCTCTCCTCTCCTCAAGTGTTTGAGACGAACGCTCAGTTCAGGCAGGCCGAGCTCAGCCCACATATTCGTCCTGCACTGAAGGTATTCACATTCCCTGAAGTTTTCACAGTTTGTTGCACAGTGATCACATAAACTTCAATTAATTCTTCTGGGACCTCATGTGATAAACCAACACAATGTAGCTCATGTGGTAACTGTGAAGTGGGAGGAAAAAGATTCATGGTTTAGAGTTAAAACAATATCACAAGGAAGAAGAAAGACAAAGGCACAGCAGCAAAGCTAACAAAACATGGAGGACATCTGGTGGGAGATTTTGTTGACGGCAGGACGAGTAGCTTTGCAAATCTGAACTTTCTCTGAAAAAGTTCAAATTCAATTTTGAAACTACATGCAGAAAGACGCATGGAAGAAAACCAACAATAGTTTCTTTCTTCATGTTTTGTTTCTTAGTGGAATATTTGTTGTGTATTTATATTTTTAAATTATTCTCAGGCTGTTTCTCTTTTAGTTCTAGCTGCTTTTAGCCTCAGTTCATCTTCCATGTTTTTCTGCTCCATGTTTTTCCACTAGTCTACTCTGTTCCAGTGTAGTTACATTTACTTAAGTCACTTTTTGGAAAATCTTACTTTTAGGAATATTTTACTACACTGTACTTTTGATTTTTATTTTAGTAGTTTTATTGTGAAGTATTTCTGCTCTTACTTGAGTAAAAGTTCTAGATTTTCTACCCACTGAATGAAAAACAAAAGCAAACATGTTTTAATCAAAAATTGACCAGACACAGACACTGCTGCAATTTTTTATTGAACGAAACTGATTTGGAAAAAACAAACAAAAAAACCCAACAACTTTTGCCTGATTTTATTTTTTGTTATACAAATTATTGTCATTTTGGTCTTTAAAATACCAAAATTAATCATAGATAATTGATCATTTTATCAGTTACTGAGTAGTTGAGAGTTACCCAGTAGTTTGTTACTCTTACCCAAGTAATTTCTTGGATGGCCATTTCTTACTTTTATTTGAGTGAAAATGTGTGCTACTCTTACTTGAATATAATTTTTGGGTGCTGTAGCCTCCTCTGGACTTCCTCTACTTTCACTCTTTTGAAAACAAAGTTAAAAGTGCTTGTAATCCTGACTTTCATATCATTTCTCTCCAAACACAGAAGTAAAACCATGAAATACCTACACCGGTTTGTGTTTATGAAGGATTTAGTGGTAAACGTAAACCTAACATCTCGCTGCATCATACAGAAAAGACCAACTGGTGCGACTCAAATCACAACAAGCAGCTATGTGTCTCTCAGAGGAGAAAACGTTTCCTTTATCTTTGCCCCAAAAATTCGGCGGGTGTAGCCAATGCAGTCTCCTTCCAGAGCTGTCTGCAAACTGCTTGATCGGTTCCCACTAGATTTTAAGGTTCTCCTTTTCTTACTGGTCTTCAGAAAGCATTAGGCTCTCTCAAAGGCCGGAGCAGAAATGGTTGGTTGGGATTTTCTGAGGCTCAGGCCCCAGGAAGCCCTGAGCTGCTCAGTTGGAAGTATGTTGGATCACTGAAAGAAGCCAGAAATGATTGTAAACATGTCCAAAAGAAACCACAAAGTTACAAAACAGTACATTTACAGTCTAAAAGGCTTTGAAAATGGAAACGAATTAGATTGGTATTTTAGAAGCTGCAGGAAGGAAGCTTGAAAATGAAATGGGAGATTTTCTGTCTGCATTGGTCAAACTGCTGGGAGTATTATTTCCTCCAAAAACATAAACATGTTGGACGCATTGTGGTCAGTTCTGTTACAGCAGGAAAAAAAATAAAATAAACAGCTTTTAGCAAGTCAAAATAACTGGAAACACAGACTGTCCAAAAAAAACAAACCACAGCATCTGATGGAAAACAATAAATTTATTTTGGTGCAAAGGACAGATGAAATAGAATCATTTCTTCCTATTTTGGTCACAGTTAGCAGGAAGACGAACCAGTAGCTGCAGATGCATCCATCAAGGCAGGTGATAAACTAACCCATCAGGAATCAAAACTGCAGCGGGTTTGAACGGGATCAGTGCGAGGTTCAGAGTTGTACTGAACAATAAAACCTCACTGCAGACGCCCCAAAGCTGCACCGGGCGAGGAGAAATGGCCTGAACTGGTGGCAAATTGTAGATTATTTTATTAATTAGTTTAAATAGTTAGAATAATGTATTCTTGCCTGCTTTCTGGCTGCTAGCGCACCGTGATGTCGACTGATAATCCCTCTAATTCTATTATCACATAGTTATAATTATAAAGAAAAACTGTAGCATTGCTTTCCCCCCCATCAGTCGTTTTTATTGAAACTTATGTGGATCTTTTTAAAACTTTTGAAGACCTTTGACTTTCCTGCTGCGACTGCTTTGTACCTACACTAACCTTTGTCAATAAAAGGTTGTTTCTCCTTCCTCTTCCATACTGATGCACCTCTTTTATTTTCTGGGTGTTTCTGTGGGGATTCTCCAAACACCACTGTAGATTTTCGGCTCCTCCTCCCAGAAAGACAGATTGCTTCCTTTGCGTCAAGCCACCGACCTTTCTGTGATGTATGGGGTCATTGGATCTTCTGCTCTTTCCTTCAGATTTATGAGGCCATCTGCAATAAAATCTTCATGACCTATTCAAGAAGCAGAAATCTGCAGCTTTTGGGAGGTCGGCCAGCAGGTTAATTTCTATGAGGTGAGCAGAAAAACAACGATGACCTTACAGGGATTTTGGCTCATGTGACTTTTCTCTTCAGTCACACTCGTCGTCCAACGTGATTTGAAAACTTGGCGGCTTCAATTTTTCAGCAAGAGTAATGTTTGATTTTAACCAGTTATTGTTTTTTTTTTAAATACTCGTGTCGGCTGAATTTACAGCATGTAAAGTGTAAATATTTCATAGTTATATTTGAAGTCAGTGCCACCTTTATTATTAGGAGTAAAAAAAGTAGTCGTAAATTTGATAGTTTTAGTTTTGTAGGTAAAAACTATAAAACATTAATTACCATCACCATCTACTGTAGTAAGATTTGTTGTAGTATAATACTAATTGACTAATTAAATTGTTTTTAAATAAGTGTTGCCCACTAAAATGTTCTGCCTCTCTCCCTTTTTATTTGAGTAACAAATGTTGCAGATTATAAAACAATTTTCAATATGAGTCAAAGATAATCTGAGATTCAAATAATTTAATTAAGTACGAAAAAACCAACTTGGGCTAATGTAAAAAAGTGATTTCCCTGGAATTCCAATAACAGGTTGTGCCCCACTTTGTAATAACTGTTAATGAGTTTTTTTCCATTTTGGTGGAAAAATTTCATAGTCTTACTGACAGGATTGATTAACTCGTGGTTTTCAAACAGGAACAGCCAGATTATAGTCCAGATTTAAGCACAAAATCTACATTATTTATTTGTTTTATTCATTTTGAAGTAAATACGTTGTTCTTCAGATAGCCGTCTTATTCCTTTACCCATAGTACAATTGAGCTTTAGAGCTCCACCTAGTGGTGGAATGTTGTTTAGCTCCTCAACAAGGAAGTGAAATCGTCTCATTAGCAATAATATGTTTGTTTGTATTCTGTTTTTATTTTTACTAAAATGCTGTGACAGTTTAATCCAGATGTAACTGGACTTAAACCCTCCGGTTTCCCACATGTTTCATCTTCTCCTGGGAATTTTCTCCATGTTTCCCATTAATGGTTCCCAGTTGGTCACTGATGTCCCACAGCCTCGTAAATGACTTTTTAACCCTTTTCAGACGGATTGGTCTCATTTCCCTGGAAGAGCTGGTCTTACTTTCTGAGGAGAAAAAAGTATGGACTTCTCTGTTTCAGCTGCTGTTCCTGGATTAAATAAAATCAGGGACTGAAAAATGCAGAAACATGAAATACTTTTTCACAGAAGCATCGCATTTCTTCATCTTCAAAAACATCACACATCAGTCTAACAACTATATTTGTGTATCACATTTCAGAAACAAAGTGCTTTACACCATGAAAACGCCATAAACACATTATACAATCAACAATTGTGAAACCAGGAGCAGACATTACATTTTGTCACATGCCATCAATAAAATCACCAATACATGTGAAAATTTGTTGGTCAATATTCCATTTATTATGGTTTAACAAAACGACGCTAAATAGTCGGATTTTAGTCTAGACTTAAAGAACATTCACTTCTTTTGTTCTCATTACTGTAGTTTATCATTCAGTCGAGTTTGTTTGTGTTTCAGCAACATGGCATTCAAAGGGCTTTGCATCTTAAAAACACAAAAGTGAAACACAACAAATGCCGTCATCACAATCATGATACACATCAAATATGTTGGTCAATGTTCCATTTATTGTGGCTCAAAAAGCAACTCTAAACAGTATAAATTTAAAGGAAGTCAGGGTTTTGACTGTTTTGCAGTTTCCTGGAAGTTTGTTCCGGATTTGTGGTGCATAGAAGCTGAATGCTGCTTCTCCATGTTTAGTTCTGGTTCTGGGGATGCAGAACCTGAGCGGTGTGGAAAGGTGATACATCAACAGCAACATGACATGTTTCACTGTGATCCAGCTGAGCAGAATTATGTTTACACATCAGAAACGTAAATTAATATATTGGGTGGTTTTATCAAAGGATAAATTCAGCCAAACAGTTCATTTGCTGAAGCTTTGGGTTTAAATTTAGTTGAAAAATCTTCTGTTTTTTCCACCAGGTGTTTCCCTCTCCACCAGTCAGGACTCTGTTCTTTAAATCTCTTTTACTCTCTTTCCTTCATCAAAGGTCCCAGTCTGCAGACTCCATCTTTGCTGCCCCGTCCATTTTTCTCGTAACTCTTCCATCAAAATCCAATCAGCTACCAGATGTTTTAAATTCATCTTCATACCTCGACACATTTTTTCTGCTGACTGTGGATCATTGTCTGCCGCTTACTTTTAAATTAAGATTCTTTGTTGCAATTGATCTCGGCTTTCCAGTGGTTTGTTCAAACACAGCCATGGCAGTAACATGTTGAAACATCAATAATTTGGTCATGAATATGTATGGAGCTGTGATCCAACAGCGTCCTCAATCCAGATTCCTGCAGCTTCATCAGAGGTGAAGATTAAAGGCTTTGGGTTCGTCTCTGCACACCTGAGCCTCATTCTTCAGCAACAGCAGCGGCTAATCACAAATCCTTTATGAGACCCAGGATGGAAATGTGGAGGTGTGCTCGGGAATCTGAATGTCGCTGATTAGTTCCTGGAGAAAATGATTTTTAAGAGTCTTGCTGCTGCTTGTCCTCACCTGAGTGAGGAGTGGAGAAACTCTCGAAAGAAATGGGACTGCAAATAGCTGAGATTTGGCTTTGTAGGTGTGAAAGAAAAATCACACAAGAAAGCATCAGATTAACCAACTAGAATAACACTTCTTTCTAAGTGCAACTATTTTGTCCTGTTTTGGTTCGTGCAACACATTTTTCAGACTTCTTTTTGCAGCGTTAACCCAAAAGCTGTGAATGAGGTGACAGCAGTCTGGGTTTTTAGACTTTACTGGAGAGAAAAAAAGGAGGGAGAGAGGGAAGGAGCCTTCTGCTACTGAATAATCCAATAAAATCCTGCAGACCGCTGCACAAAAAAATCATAGCGGAGAGCAGGAGAGGATCTGTAAAAGATGGAGAGCAGGAAGTCCTCAGTAAAAGCAAATAGGCCTTTTTATTGATCCTATGCAGGTGATCGCTGAGCTGGGAGGCTGAAACTGAGACACAAAGACTCCCCGAACTCATTAAATTCATGGAAATACAGAGTGAAATTGATGCTGGAGCTTAAAGTTACAAGCAGAACAAAGGCAGAAGAACGCAGCTTTAAATTAAGAGGGAACAGAAACTTTCGCTAAAGCTAATGCAAGTTATACTCGATGAGAGCAGCAGATGGTATTTTTATCAAAATGTTTCACCAACTTTAACATTTTCATACTTCGCCAATCACTCACAAACTGAAACATTTAATAGAAAAACAGTCTGCACAAAGTAACAGCAGATGTTTGCATCTGGTTTTTCTATATAACTTCACCTGCAGTATCACATGTATTCAAGTGGCGCATTGGGGCCATTATAGATTTGAAAAGTTGAAAATGAGCAACTTTTAAAACTATTCTATTTTTTGGTGGAAATTTACTCCCTGTTTTTCTATCTCCACAGTGGCCTTAATTTCACATCAGTATACATTGGTTTTCCAATTACATGAGAAGATCCTTTTAAAGGGGAATTAAGATGGCAAAAACAATCCTAAATGAGCAGGAAATTAGATTAAACAAAGAACAAATGGGAAAAACAGGAGACTGGAAGTCAACAAAGAACAATTAGGAGAATGATTAAAATTAAATCAAATAAAAATATGGAAGGAGACCAGAAAAACACAAACAGACCCAAAAATTAGATATAGTGTTTTATTGAAGATAATACATTTAGGCAACAATATTCCTATTTTGTCTTTAAATTGGAAGTTTGTGCTAACGGACATGTTTCTGAACCTTTTCTTTTATCAATCTATGATGCTTAATGCTTAGCAATAAAAACTCATGCAGTAATTACTCTTAGATAATGCCATATTTGAAGTCTTTTTCTCAAATACTTTCAATCATGTGCATCGTTTCCTCATTATTTTGAGGCTCTGAAGTTTTTGGGGGTTTCCTCTAAATTGCTTCGTTGTTTCATAGAAAGACAGAACTTCTGTTTTTAATTGATGGACATTTTGGAGTTGAAGATGCTTCAGCACAAACAAACAAGCATCACTTCTTTGTGTATAGATAATCATTTGTTTATTTCAGCTGCTTGTTGAGATCATTGTTGTTGCAGCGGTGAGGCGCCCCAAAGTGGAAAGCAAGGCCAACAATCTGAGCCCAGTTGGGTTGGAGCTAGTTAAGCTAGTCCTGCTTTATATTCTCTGATAACTAATCCACATTGGGCCACCACTGGATCCGCGGTGGTTGCTGCTAGTTGGTTCCTCCACACAGCATGAACAACCTTGATGCTGCTTGCATGATAATGAACCATCAGGATGTCACTATGGGAGTTTCATGAATCCTTAAAACAATGTATGACTTGCAATGGGAAGCACACTGTGTCCTTGATGAACCTCCGAATGCATTTCTAAGCTCCTGCAGAGAAAATCAACACTACATCTCCGATCTAAGGGCCCTTAAAACGTACTGATAACAACAGTAAACTGCCCCGATTTCTGTTGCAATAAACTGTTTTTTCTGCTGATGGAAAAGATACTGAGACATAAAGAAAGTTGGGCTGAAAGTGGTAGAAACCCGTCTGATTCTGCTACCAAAATTTACTCGGTTCTTCAGCGTTTGAAGCCGTTTGTGTCCCCGCCTGGAGTTTCTGTTAAGATGTCGAAACTGTTCAGCAGCAGCAAAACGAGCAATAACTGAGGGCTGCTACAAGAACATCTTAGAAAGTTCATGGTCTGATAAAATGTTTTTTCTGTAGCTGTCAAACTTTCAGCAAAATGCTCTTTGAGTAAATAGTGGCAATCCCTTTCAGCTTAACTCAGTGTGAAATCCTGAGCCTCTGAGAAAACTGAAAGAAAAGAAAAGGAGAGACGCAGCATTAGACCGTTTGCAGATGTTCGATGTTATTGGAGGCGGATGTTGGATAAAAACATTCTGCTTGCTCTTCAGAATACCCTTATGTGAACTCAAATGACAAATCTATAAGAAATTCACATTATTTAATGATTTTATAAAACACTGACACTTTAATATTAAACTCTTGCATATTTAAAATCTTCCAACTGATACAAATTTTTTGTATTTGTGCATCAATGAGCAGTTTCATCTCTTTTGATGGTCTGTTTTGATGTAAAATTACTTCTGTGCTGGTTTTTGCATGTTGATTTATCAAAGTTTTGTTTTTCTCAATTTTTTGCCCAGCAGCAAACTAAATTAAAAATTTGGAGAAATCACTTAGGTTAACACAACAGTTGTTTACTGCGTAATTAATTTTTGCCTGAATCCCTGAAGATGAACAGTTTCTGAAATACTTAGACGGGTCCATCTGGCACAGAGAACCATGTTATGTTCAAAGTCACTTAAATCGCCTTTTTTCTACATTCCGGCGTTTTTGTTTAAACTTTATCAAGCCATTATCTCAAATGTTTAGAGGTGAAAAATGCATTGAGATGCAGCCATATAATTGACTGATTTACATTGTATTACTTATTGCTGGATTTTTTTTTGTTTTTTTTTTGTTTTGCTGGCTACACTCACCAAAAAGCATTAATTTATATTGAAAATATCTAAATATATTTACAACCAGAGGTGCCTGCATGATGTTATCGGAGGGTAGGCACAATACTATAACTGCACCTGACCCACAAGAGCCACATCTGCTTTTTATTTGCTTTTTTTTTTACAAATTGTGGTAAATATTAAAGCCAGACAAGCAAAGTCTACCTGTGCGACCCAATGGAGGATGAGAATGGAGATTTCCAGGTTCAGGTGGTGTGTCAGACTTCTAGAGGAGAAGGTGAAGCAACAATGTTTGCTAAATTTCTACTCTTTGTAGCAAAGTTTCAATTAAATTTAACTCCTACAGTCTTAGCGTCCCGCTCAGAAAGAGCGCAGTAGATGTCGTGGTTGACCAACTGGGTGACTGTCAGCTTGTGAAAAAAATAAATAAACCAGCGACCCCGCAAGAAACGCACACACGGTAAAAAGCTCAGGTGGGGTTCACCCTACCATTGTTAGAACTACGGGAGTGATCAAACTCCACTCATTAACTTTTAGCTAGCTTCACTACAAAGCTACATTTAGCTTATAGAAAGAGCGTCAAGCCACCATCAAAAGTAAACAGACCAATAAGATTTAGGTTCAGGACGAACACACATCCACCTCCACAGACTCACTCGGATGTTTGCCACGAACAAGATGTTTTGACCCAACACACCTTTTTTTCTTCTCAAGAATTTTGTTTATAATAGTTAGATTTTAAAAAATCCAATAACTATTTCTGGTTTTTTCACTTTAAAGAAAATCTCAACGCACGCCCAGTCTGTACAGCCTCACAAAAACATATATTTTTGACATATGGTAAAGATACAATCAAATTCATTTTGAAGAATTTCAGTTTTTGTAAGATGGTACTTTTCCTACTACCTGCAAAGACTATCTGTGCTGCGTAAACAGGAGCAACAAGTTAGGATTCAGTTCAAATTCAATTCAAATTCTGAAGATTTTTTCCTGTTTGTTCAGAGGAAGTGTGATTTTACTGCTGTTTTGGACATAGTTGCTTACATGTCTGAGTTACTGCTACGCCCTTCTCGCACGTTTGGAAACGGGACCGGAGCGCCATTCCCGCCCCAACCACACACACCTCCCACATCATTTCTACTGCCTGGGGTTTGATGCACTAAAAACTGCTGACTGCAGATGATCTGCAGCCATAAACAGGACAGGCCAGAGACTGCAGGTGTTTTTCTGTAACACCTGTCGGTAAACTTAAGGATTCCACAAAAATATGTAATTTTATAAACATGGAAATGAGGATTTATGTCGGCAGCCGGCCCTTAGCCCTCAATCTCTGAAAAGTTTGTTTACCTGCAATCTCAGTTCACCACCAACGAAGTTCAAGAGGTAAATATAGTTTTTATTGGTGTGCTTCAAGCTACAGGAGCATCGGTGTCTAAAATGCCTCCATTTTGAACAATAGGAACCTGACATTATGTGTGATTTTCAAATACCATCATCTTCTCCTGTCTGTTGGTGTCCCACTGTGTGGCAGCTTTCCCTTCCTCTTCTCTTTCCCTTTCACCCTGGGAGGTTCAAACTGTCCAGAAGCCCCTCTGCTCATCGCGTGATCCCCTGCGCTTCGTGTCCTTGACTTTGAACTTGAAATAGCTTCCAGTCAGCAGAACAGAATAACAAGAGAATGAACGAGAATATCACAAAAAAGGAAATCGGTACAGGAGGAAAGGATGAAGAAATGGTGGCAATTAATGTGTATATTTAAAACACAATTTAATTATTAATGCATTTTCAGGCAGATCATTGAGATGTTTTTATTGTGATCAATAAGGTGCCATTATTTGATCTGATTTATTTATTTGAAACAGTTTTTTAAAAACAAGAAAACAGGCAACCAGTAGAACAGAAAACCAAGAACAGAGTAATTAGCATGCCAGTGCTTTTCTGTTTGAAAAGGAGTGAGAAAAACTTATTTAATCCTAACCCTTATCTCAAATTAATGACATTTATTACTTGCCGACACACTACTTATTGAAAAATTTGTAATTAAAACCATGTTATAATATTCATCTGCCTGTTCAATATAATGTGCTAAAGATCCCAAAAATAAATTGCATTACATGGACAAAATAATTACAAACTAACTCTCATACCAAGATAGGAAAATCTACGGATATTAATATTGTAAGCAACAACTTGAGTTACAACATCAGAATAATGATCAACTCCTTGCCAATGTACACCTATAAATTCTTCTTAATTTGTGTTGTATAACAATACTTAAAATGAGAGAAAACAATGATTTGGCCCAAAATGCAAACTTCACCTTCACATTTACTAGATTATTAACCCATAATTATGTGCCATCTTAGCAAAACAGTTGTCAAATTAAGTTTAATTCAGGATTTACATTACTATCATTTATTTAAATATGCTGTACAGTGGTTGCAGGAAAAGACAAGTGTTTTGTTGTTGACTTACCATCCAGAAATCACGTGTTAGATTCTTGTTGATTGTGCAGGAGGCTCTACTTCTGCTTTTCAAAGATCTATGGGCGTTTAATTTCACATCAGTCTGCAGCAGCTTATTTGGATTTAAAGCGATAAGAGGGACAAGAACGACTGACTTTCAAAGGAGCTCAAAATAGGCAGAACTGAGCAGAATAAAATCTCACTAAGAATGATTTTGTGTCAAGAAATGAAGTGGACACGGTTTTTATTGACCGTAAATTTATCCTAACCTGTTCAAGGCCACCTTTAAAAACAGATGGTGATCATGAAAGTAAAGATTAAAACTACATTTTGCAGGCTGATGTTTTAAATAAGGTTAAGAAGTCATTTGTGAAAGGAGACGCAACAAGGGAGATATCATTTATGATCTGACAATTGGAGCCTACACAATTTAAATTAATGAATACAATTGAAAATAAGAAAAATTATACACAAAACTGAGAGCCCTGAAAGACAAGTCCTCAGTTATTCTGCTCTTCATTGCTCTAAATAAATTGGCATCTGTTTTTACCCGTAGGCCTCGTCATTGAAGTGACACTTTATTTCAGCTGGTTGTCGTCTATAAATCTGAAGCTGCTCCATCTGTCCTCTCCAGAGTTTCAATAAAAAACAAGACGATCAATCAGCAACCAGAACTAAATCGTAGAATGAAAAGAGACAGATTGAGCATTGATGTTGAAATAAAAACAAGCTGGAGAAAACAGAGGCTGCTCTTGTATCTATAGCATTTGACCACCAACAGAGTGAAGATGAAACGAGTGCGGAGTGAGATAAAAGGCTCATTAACGTCTCCTTGAAGTGCTGAAGGCCCAGTGCGGCTCCATGAAGGACTCCAGCACCAATTAAAGATCTGCAGAGCTTCTCCAAATGAGAGTGACAGGATGTCAAACCCAGGAGACCTCCAGCTGGCCCTAGTTCAGAGCTGGCAACTGAAACACTGCAGGGCTTATGAAATAATACTCAAAGTTGGATCTGAGTTCTTTTATTTGTCGGAGTGTGTATGACTGATGCACTCTGCTCTTAAATCAAGGATTCATCCTAATTAAAGAAACGTCTACATCCAATTAAAGCAGTTCTGTCTGTCTTGGGTCTCTATGGCATTTACCAAACCAGTCTGCCCAGATGGGGATTTTTTAAAAGATATTTTCTCAGTTGGATAAATGCAAACAAAAGTCTAAAATGCATGCATGTCTTCAACCTGGTGTTTGACATCTTGTTTACTGATTTCTCTTGTACTCTTGAGCAGCATGTTGGATGCAGAATGGCAGCAGCAAAAGCACCCAGAGGCAAAAAGAAAACATTCAAAATCCACACAGACTTCCCTGCTGCTCCAGCACAAAGCCTTCAATACGATACGTTAGAGTTCGATGAGAGAGTCGCTGCTTTGCTGCACGTTTCATTCACTATGGAGTATCAACAATTTCCAGAAAATTCAATCAG
Organism: Poeciliopsis turrubarensis; assembly: GCA_010277015.1. NCBI lineage: Eukaryota > Metazoa > Chordata > Actinopteri > Cyprinodontiformes > Poeciliidae > Poeciliopsis > Poeciliopsis turrubarensis. The sequence goes on along the minus strand of VMRN01000143.1, from coordinate 247,355 downwards.
GCTTCATTTAACATGTACTAAAAAGTTGGATTATGGTTATTTAAATAATCAGCTGTCATCTTTCATATATTTCTAAAAGCTTCAGCCCTACCTGTGCAGCTGAAAATATTTATTCCTCAGATGCACATGTAGGGCATCTGATTTATTGTTTAAATAATTTTTATTTTATTTCACAGATGTATTTCTTATGACCGAAAGTCATAGTAACATTCTGGAGAGACTTGACTTGCAACTGATAGAGAATCGATGAAAGGAGCTACAGATTAGGGTGATGGAAAGGAGAGCTTCCATTACATTTGTTAAATTAAAATCATAACTTAAACAGGTAAACTTTTTCAAAGTTACTATTTTGAATTATTTTCAGTTTCATTTCCATAAAAAACTCACTTTCCTCAGAGGATAGGGACTACAAATGCAACAAACAGTGGCAGGAAGATTTCTGCAAATAATTTGGAATTATGCTTCAGGAAAACTGTAAAGTGTCCTAAAAAAGACTCTTTTTTTCCGTTTCGATTCCTGAAAAATCTGTTACAGTTTGACTGAAATTGTAACATTATCAAATGGTGAAGGCGTGAAGCAACTAGAGCAAACAAATTAAGGAGAGAAAATCAAAAATCTTAAACCAAAGAGTAATTAATCACAGCTTGCAGTTATGAACATATCTACATAGGCCTGTCACAATAACAAACTTTGCAAGATAATTAATTATCCCAGTTTGAGACCATTTTGATTAAGGGTTTATTGATCTCAAAGATCAATGAACTTTAAATTCTAATGAACATTTAACACTGGAACTGGAAGACATTTTAAATATCTAAAATAAACAGAAATGACAAATAAAATTAATTATAAAATCTCTGTAAACAAAATTGTCCTTGAAAATAAGGCTTAGTTGACACCAAAGTGAAGAGTTTTGTCATCCAGTTTTTGGTAGAAAGAGAGAAAAGAGAAAAACAATAAATCATTCAAATTGAAATTCATGAGCTAGTTTTAATATGTCTTCTGATCAATTGATTTATTGCTTGTTGCAACAGGTCTATCTGCACATACAGCATCTGGAAGAGGTCAAACTTACTTTGGCTTAAGATTGTATTGCTTTATAAACTCTTAAAGCTTTAAGACTGTCATTGTTATAAACATTGTAAGCAACTGGTCTGTTGTAATTATAGAAAAGCAGAACTTCTGAAACCTCATCCAGCATCAGCCGATCTGCTAAAGGAGAGAAACACAATAAGTGGTTTAAAGGAAACATAACAATCTGTATCTGGGTCACAGTTAAACTGTGAACGGCGCTAAGTCTTCCTGGATAGAAGTTCTGGAGTTTGTTAGTTCGGAGCCTCCGGTCGACAGTCTCTTCAGGCTTTTCCTCTCACTGCCTGGAAGCAGATTATAGCTACTGTACAAAGTGTGTGAGTGAGAATTAATTTATTGTGTTGAATAAAGTCTAATAATACAGAGCGCTCCTCTGCTGATCCCTGCAGGGTGTTTAATTCTCTTTTCCGAGCCGAGTTTTCCCGCAGAGTACGCCAAGAGCTCATCTGCAGGAAAAGAAAGGGAAGAAAGTGTTGACGGGAGAAAAGAAGTGAACTCTTCGTGGGCTGACTGTGGACAAGTTTAAATGGGTGGTTTTATGCCTTTCAGGAAATCCTGTTTTCCCTTTTAGCTGACTTTTATGAAGCAGAAAAGGGTCAGAGAGAGGTTGGTGGAAGTGAAACCACCGAAAAGCAGAACCGACTTTAACAGAACAAACCACAAAATGAGTCAATAATGTTAGTTTTTGTTGGGGATAACGAGCAGAGACTGACACAGGAAGTGAAAGGGCAGGAGTTTTGGGATGCAGCTCCTTTGAGTGACTCTGTCTCCTGTGGGCAGAACCCGCCAAACAGCCTTTTCCTGACGTCTGACCTCTAGATCTCATAGTTCCCATGACATGGATGTAAACAAAAACCACACAGTTACAGCTGTTGCTTGTTTTCTGCTGTAAGGGTCATCTTCAAATAGGAATGCAGCTGAAAAAAAGAACCATATTTGGGCAAAAAGGAAGAGCAGCGTGACTTTAGAGATGTTAAATATTTCAAACTTTTTTTATTTTTTTTTTTTATGTTTTGGCTTTTTAATACTGATATGTACTTATTACCGATGCAGAAAATGTTTTTGTAGATCTCAGAATAAAATAAGTATGCGTAATAGTTAATGGAATTTTAAAGCTTATACCAGGTGTGCACTATTGTTTATTTCTTTATTTCTGCAATGAAAATAAAAACACAAATAGAATCATGTAGATTTTCTAAAAAGATTTCACAAATTTCAGCTTATTTAAAGGAAAATGAACAAAAACATTCTACTTTGCACAGATTGAGTTGATGACATCACAAGAGGCACAATAATTGACGTCATCATTTATATTTGCAAAGATTACAGAAAATATATTTACTAAACATGTCACCATGTCATGACAGTATAATATGAGCCAGATAATTTGTGAAAACATCTCTTGTGAAACAGTCAGCAGGAGGCTGTGACTGGCGCGTACACAGGGTTGATTGGCAGCGTTCAAACCTTCCTCTTGGTTCTGATTGGATGCTTCTGATGGTACAGAGTATTTGTTCGGATAACAGATAAATTTTTTCACATATTATCTTTCTTATACTGTCAAAACATTTAAAAAATATATACATACCGTAGCTTTAAAGGCTTTATGATGAATAAGTTGAAATTATATCTTGACTTTTTCCATCTATCTTCTGTACTTGTAACTTGAAAATTTTTCAACTTTTCTAGATTCCTCTTAAATAATCTGACTAAAAGGAAAAATATTGTGTAGGGTGTACCTGAGGCGAATGCAGTGGGTGTTGTTATAGTTCAGCAGGAAAAAAACGTGAATTTTAATTACTAAGATTAATAATTTTGAAACTATATATTTTTAAATTGTAAAATATCTTAACTTTTAAAACATAAATTGGAGGAGAATTTTTTTTTATCTAAATAAAAGAGTCACTTGTGACTGTAGATGGATAGTTAAAGTCTGTTCATTTGTCAACCATCCAGTCCAGAACCGTCACTTTTATTTTGCCTGACAAACTTGCAAGCAGTGAACAGACAAAACAAAAATAAAAAAATATGGCTCGCTGCCAGAGCTGCTCACATCGACTTCCCTGAGAACAGCAGACATAAACACTTCCACCAGCTGGGATCTGGAGGATTTATCAGAGTCAGAGGCCGTGGTGTGAGGAAAAATGGGGAGCAGTCAGGAAACTAGAGGATGATGGAAAAAATGGAGCTTGAGGAACCAGATTGGACTAGATTTGCACCCTGGAGCAAACAGAATTTCAGAAAAACAATCCTTTAATGTTTGCTTGAAAGCAAATATTTTTGTTTTAAATGGCTTTCTTCAATGTTAAAACTTGAATTTATAAAAATTACAATTTAGCATTCCAACAATACTGTATTATTTTTGGTACTAATTATAGGTTTATATATTTATTGTAGTGAGGGTGTATTGAGGAAGGAGTAGGATTAAAATAAGTTGTTCCTCTTTTCAGACATGTTAAATTGGACTTTTGTGTTATGTATGTTGTTGAGTGTATGTACGTGTTCATCCTGGGTGCATGCTTATTTTGCAGATTTATTCTTGTGTGCATTCCATTAAAGTAGATGTATCGATTGGTAGAAATTTATTTGCACAAGTTCAATTGTGTGAGTACGTATAAAGAGACAGGATTTTAGTTTAATAATATAGAAATGAGGTTTGTGCTTTCACTTGTCTTGCTTTTGCTCTGCTGTTGGTAGTTGGTGGTTACCATAGTGACCGGTGACTGACAGCTCCTCCCCCTTTTTTCTGTTGCCGTCGGTAACTGTAGTGTGTACTAGAATCAGCTCTGTTTCCTTTACAAGTATCACATTTAGCATATATTTTAGACAAATTTAATAATATACAGTGTTTCATGAGTAATTTTGCTGTTTTATAAATGTTTTTAACTGTTATTATTAATTTTGTCCATTGTTTAATTTTACAAATGTTAACGGTTGCTAACTGCTCATTGGGAGATATTGGTTTGTAGTTTGTTTAGGGTTATTTATTGTATCTTTTATGTGTGATTTTTATGTGTGACTTATATGTGTATGCATGTATGTATGTTTACATGTATGATTGCATAGACTCATCCTAGTGTTAATGTGTATTTGCTTGACATAACGATTGCATCATGTCTGGAATGAATCAATCAAATCAATTAAGTTGATCATAACTTGTGGATTTTGCTAAATTATCAAAGAAGACAAGTCACAAGATTTTTCTAAATAGCTAAATAAATACCATACAGTATGAGGTAACATTTTAAATCTGAAGTACATTTAACTATTCCATTTAAAGCAACATATTTAATTTATTATTGTAACCTGGATACTTAGGATGCATTGCTGGTTGTAGGCTGTGAGGCTGCTACTTGTTGGGCTCAGCAACCGCACAAAAGTTGGAAAGGTTAATTGTAAAACTGAGGTCTTATGGTGTAAGGGGTAAACAACGGCAGGGCTGGGGAGCAGGTGAAGCTCTGCAGGCTGGAGGTGCGCGGCCAGAGCAGGTGGAGAGCGGCGGATACACGGCGTCGCTCAGACCGAGTTTATCGGCTTGTAACAGCAGTGCAAAATTAGCAGGCAGGTGGCGACTTGGTGAGCGGTGAGGATTTCTGGCTGATGATGAGGTGGAGGGTGAGGCTGTTGGCACGAGGAGAGACCTGCTGCGCGAGGAGCGCAGAGGAAGAAATAACGAGGGTGAAATCAACGCAGACGAGACAGAATGCTTCATGGTGACATAAATCATCAAAAATAAATAAGTTACGGTGGAAATTAAGATGTAAGGTTTTTGAATTTAGACGTATTTCGAATATGGATCATTTAGCTCTAACAAAACTTAGATTTGTATTAATAAATGTCAGGTTTTCAGGGAGGTTCACTCATGAAATTCACTTTAAATTCACTCAACAGCTTGGAAACGATCAAACCAACACAGGCTTTTGAAAAGTAGATGTTTTTTATTTTATTAACCTGAGCGGCGTTTTTTATTCTGCAGTCCCAACATTTGCAATTCAACACAAACTAAGAACTAAAGGAATAACGTTTGTCAACCTGTAAGCATTTTATTTGGAGTTAATATTTCTGAACTATAATCATCTGCAATTATAAGCTAGAAGAGAAATCAATCATTTTAAAATATTTAAAAAAATGTATTAAATTAAATCATTTAACTAATTTAATCCCATTTAGTAAAATACCGATATTTAGATTGTAATAAATCTATGCACTTTTACTAAAATGACAGTAATTAAGGAAAGTATACTTTTATTACAACCACATGGTATACTTATATTGAGATTTGCTCTTACCATGCAGTTTTTTATTCCTTTTTTGTTTGTCAACTTGATTTGATGGTTGTGCAGAACTTTTCTCATCGTGGGTCAATAAAATAATATTTCAAATATATTTCTACTCTATTCAAGCAAGGTGGAAGCTCTGCTTTTTTTTTTTTTTATAACCCAATTAAATAAAAAGTTAAACAGTTCTCACTGAAACACAGGAACTTTCCCTGCAGTCTGACGTCAGTTCTTAGCTTTTACTAAGTCGAACTGATTGCAGTAATCCCTCACCCTGAGTCAGCATGTGGACTCAGTTGAAAGAAACAAGTCGCAGTTAACAAGAAGAAACTTCCAGCAGAACCTGGCTCAGTGTGAGCCGCCAGGAGCGGCTCTATAGGGGAATTTCTATACCTGGAGATTAAGGCGACAGATAAAAACGAAAAAGAGAGAATGCCGTGTTAAGAGTGGGAATAGGAAGTAATTAAAGCCTCCACCCAAGAAAGGACTTGAAATGAACGGCAATAAGTTTGTTTTTCTTCTTGGAAAGCATCTGTTAAATGCTAGAATTTTGAGTGCCTTTTTCCTGCATAGTCTTATTGCTCCTACATGCTTAAAATGCTTTTGTCACAGTTAAATTATGAGAATAACTTTGCATAAACAAAGATGGAAAAATCCCTGACACGAAACTAAATTCCTGCAGCTAGAGAAAACGTCAGTCTGTATTAATCATGGTCTATCTTTGTGTCCCAGCATTCTTTAGATGGATGCACAAAGAATTGCCTCTAGATAGAAACGAGCTCCTCATTTTTATCCCTCTATGTAGATAGTGTGAATTCAAGCCTGTGAATTGAGGATGCTTGACCATAAGCAGTACAAAATTTTCCATTGATCCTTTGCAACTATGTCACATTCAAGACGCCATGACGGATGTTGAAAGTGAGGGACGGGAAATTTGAACGACTGAAAAGTTGTTTTTGCCAGCTTATTCATGGTATCTTCTTGTTCGAGTCGAGCCAATTTGCTTTGGAACGTAACACATCTGGTTGGGGCTCATAGACAACAGCTAGCTTAGAAACCAACCCGTACCTCCACCTTCCTGATGTGTTGATCAACTTACCGACTTTGCCTGAATTTACACCACGTGATTTATATCAATATGACATAAATCATATGTTTCCTCTTAAACCGGAGCATTAAAAACGGACAAATGACGAGATGCTAACCAATTATTTCCTTCTAGGCTACATGACATTGCGGTGGCATTGTCTCCATGGTTACCAATGGTTAGACATACCTTCTCCATAATGCGGTATTTGATATCTTTCTAATCATACATATAAAGTGCATGAACTTCTTACTTTATTTGCCTCATTAAAAGTTATAAAATAAAATGACAAGATTGTTTTTCATCCTTGCCTTTTTCTGCAGCTGATTACGCAGCAACCTGTGACAATTTTTAAAGTGAAACCAACTAAGTAAAAGCAACATTAGGCTACCAGAAGTCTGTTTTTTGACAGGCCTTAATGGAGCGCATTGTTTGTTTTGATGTCCATCATGACGGAGTCCTGGAGACGTCACTTATAAAGGGTCAGTAAACTCCTGATATCTTGATGTACAGCCATTATTAAACTTGTAGTGCTTGATCTCTGACAGGGATCAGAGTCTTGTTAGCTGAACATTTGCTCTGCCAACAGACACATTAGATGCACATTTAAAACACTCAGAGCCTGAAGCACTTTTTGTCCTTCTAGGTGTTATTTTTTACATAAAAGATGATGCAAGTTTTAAGTGGCTGGCCTAGGAAACGTTGCACACCGTTGATCTAGAGAGAGATCAGCAGTTATACAGCTTTAATTCACAACATCTGGAGTCATTTCAGTTAAATCACATGTATTCCAATTGATTGTAGTTATTTAACAGTGCATTAAGCTCCGTTCATTATTTTAAAGTTTTCTATCTAAGTTAACCAGGCGGACTTTGTCGTCACTGCAGCATTCACTCCGTCTAAATGTGCATGAAGCAACAATAGACAATCACTTGAATTATGCAGCTACTGTTGGATTCTGGACTTTCGCTCTGATTTGCTGTTATTTATCAATCCACATTGATTTTTGTATTTTTAAACACAATATTTCTTTTCCATTCTAAATTTCTTACACATTTTTTGATTTTGTATGGTTGGTGCAAAATTAGCTTCTTACGGCCGGGTTGTGGAGTGTCTGTTGATATATTCTTCCTCCTAAAATATGGATCCCTGTAAACTTTCCCAAAATTATCTTTTCGCTGCTGGATCAGTTTCAGTGACACACCTGTCATGTTTTTCTAGGTCTGCACTTTTTATTCAACAGATTAAAAAATGTATGACAAGATATTAAATGAATGATATATTCTATAGGCAACTTCCTCTGGAAAACCTTAAATGGTAATGAATTTTTCAAATATCTCTTTCCATGGTAAAGATATATGGTTGAGTTGTAAACTCAAAAACTGTAACAAAAGCCGAAGTAGAATACCTACTGATTTTATACCAACCAATAGAAAAATATATACAATATACTGAGAGGTGACTGTGTATCTACAGAAAATATAAAACGTGAAAACAAACAAACTGACCCATTCGGATCTCTTTAATTTAATTACATGCAGAATAGTTGTGTGCTTATTTCTAGAAGCAGTAATGACTTTCAATTTCAAGGAGTAAAAACAAATGAAAATCTTCTCTGGGCCAAATGCAACAAACATGAACACAGCAGCATTGATGTATGTCTGAATAAACCATTGGTTATCAAAGTTTGCAGACAAAAAGGGAAGGCCCGGCCCAGACTTTCTGGAATGCAAATGAATATTATGCATGATTTCAGAGATCAAAAAAGAGCCAAAGGAGAAAAGAAGCAGAAAAACTACAAGGAAAGTTTCTGATTTAATTAAAATTATCATAAATTGAGTTGAGCCTGAGCTGTGTGAGTTGAAGGTAATTTAATTCCCTCTTGTTTGCTTTAATTTTGTTCTCGGCAACAAAAATAAAACATCTCCACATCAAAGAGAAACTGGATGACCTGATTCCCAGGTGAAGAAGAATTTGATGTAAAACTTCAGAAAACTATCAAACAAACAAAAGTCTGGTCCCTTGTTGATTGCAGTCTTTCAGTCACAAGCTGTTGTTCAGTACATATATGGTATTTAGATCAGGACCCAAATCTGGGAGTAGTGATGGAGTCTGACCTAAACCTTCAAAGCCACATAAAGACAGTTACAAAGTCGGCCTTCTATCACTTGAAGAACATCTCCGAGATTAAAGGACTAATGTCTCAGTGAGATTTAGAGAGACTCATCCTTGTGTTTGTCTTTAGCTGCATTGATTATAGGTCTGCCTAAAAAGACTCAGTCTGATCCAGGACGCTGCTGCTGGTGTTCTGACTACAACCAGGAGGTTAGAGCACATCACCCAGATCTATAGTCCTTCTACTGGCTCCCTGTAGCTCAGAGAATCAACTTTAAAATACTGCTGTTAGTTTATACATCACTGAACGGCTTAGCGTCACAATACAGTAAAGATCTACTGTTGTCATAGCAACCTTCCAGACCTGTCAGGTCTTCTGGATCTGGGGATGCGAACTGGGAGAAACAGAATTCAGCTTCTATGGACCACAAACTTGGAACAAACTTCCAGAAAACTGCAAAAAAAAAAAGCTGAAGTACTGAGTTCCTTTAAATCTAGACTAAAGCGACGTTCACACTGCAGCCTGAAGTGACCCAATTCAGACTTTTGGTGATTTTTTTTTGGATGTGGTTGTTCATGCTTTCAAATAAATGCGACTTGTATGGAATCTCCAGTGTGACCCGACCGTTGACGTATCGGATATCCAGGTGGCATGGATCACATTCGAAACAATCTGATCCATTTGGTTCAGACTGTCATGAAAGATCTGATACAGTTCACATTAAGGCAAAAAGAACTGGGTCACTTCAGGCTGCAGTGTGAACGCATCCTAAAACACCTCCTGGTTAAGTTGCTCTTGAATCATAATAAGTGAAACACTGACCAACATATTGATCATTTTGATGATGGCATTCATCAAAATGTAATGTTTGTTGCTTCTTTCTCAATTGCAGATTGTACGGTGTTTTTATTATGTATAATTTTTGTGCACTTTGAACTGACTTGTAGCTGAAATGTGCTACACAAACAAACTTTGAATGATTGATAAACTACTGAAATGAGAACGAAAAATGTTAATTTTCCAAGATTATTGTCCAGGGTTTTCTTCTTGGGTTAATTTACGCACTAACTGATTGTAGTAGTAAATAATCAGGGGTTTTTGTTTTTTCAGCACAAACATGTCATGTTTTAAAGCTATTTAAAGATCTTGTTTAGTTCTACTTGTTTTTTGAAGAAAATAGGACTTGGGATCGACAATATGACATTACATATTTAAGCAACACTGAGAGCTGTTATTGTTCGCATCAAAACAAACCTCAGAAATATCAGCAGTGCCCAAGTTCCCACCGGCTGTGTGTCCCAGATAATTTCATTCTTTTTCATGCAGAATTTTAAATCTTATATCATGTTGACTGAATTATTAGCAGAGCCAAGACAAAGAACCAGAACAAAACGTGTTTGCTCCTTTAACAACCACCCCGGATAGAACAAGCATTTAGAAACAGAAAACAAGACCTACATTAAATACAAAGGCTATGCAACCCAGCTTTTATCAATTCTTAATCAAAGTGCATGAATGATAATGAAACAGTGAGAAATACTTCATTTTTCATTACCTCTGTGCATATGTTCCCTGTTTAATTGCTATGAAGTCATCCAAGCAAAACCAACAGTCACCCTTACTGAGTCATGTTTGTTTTTTTGGATGAGTTTGAACTTTTAACGTCCATCGATGCTTTGGGGTGTTTCAGATTAAAGTTCCCCTCCTCCACCCGCTGCCATCCTCGTTTACACCCACCAGCTAATTTTCTTTTGAACTCAGAATAAATAAGGGGGTTTTATATTCTGTCCAGATCTCCCAGTTAGTCTTGAAATACGCACAAACTCGTTAACATCTCATTACATGGGTGTGTGTTGTAATTGCCTTCTGAGATCTGCCAGTGGAAAGTCAATTAGCAGCTCTGTCCTGGCAGACACGATTCCCCCGCATTTGATGATTGGGTGTTAAAACCTTCAACCCATTTGAACCGGAGGGTTCATTTAATCATGTCCTCTGACACCTGAAAGTCTTAGAAAAACACACACAAAAAAAAGATTTCTATTTTTAGAACAAATCATTTTGGGTGATTTGAAAGATTAAAACTTTAGCTGAACCCCAAACCAGAAGATGAGGTTACTTTCTGCTACTGTGAAGCAGTTTCTGATCTGATGTCTGTCTGCTTTGTCTGCATTCAGACCTCAGGTTTGTGAATATATATTTTATACTGAATCAAATCAAATTATTTTTGTGTAGCAACAAGGCAGATCAAAGTTCTTTACATCATAAAAACAAATCAACAAATGAAACATTGCATTTTGTTAGGTGCCGTCATAAAACATCAAATATGTGGGTCAATGTTTAATTTCTTATGGTACAAAAGTAAGTTTAGTCTAGATTTAAAGGAAGTCAGTGTTTCAGCTGTTTTGCAGTTTTCTGGAAGTTTGTTCCAGATTTGTGATGCATAGTTCCTAAAATGGCTTCTGCTTGATTGTGTTTTTTATGTATTGCTGTGTTTTTCGATCACCAGTTATACATTTCATTATTACTACATAACAAGTTGCTGTTAATACACATTAGCTGTGTTAGCATTAGCTACATAATTGCACAAATTGGAATTAAATACCAATTTGAAAAATAAAATTAAGATTTTGATAAGATGAAGAAATTTTTCAGCTGTATCTAAATACTTTTATTTCGCAAAACTGGAACGGAGACCCTTTTTGGAAACCCCACGATTGTGAAATTGTGTTTTTTCAACATTAGTGGAATATCAACAAAGTTTTGCACATATTTATGATAGATAAGAAGCAGTTTTCTGTAGTTATGTTTGTAAGTGTTTACATGCCTTTGCGAAATATGAGGCATATTTAGGTTTAATAACTGTGATGCAGAGCTTTAGGAATATTTTGTTTATTTTTCCCAAATCTACCTTCACCTTTTGTTGTCCTCTAAGAACTATAAACAGTTAGATTAGCAATGTGCAAAACTTCAGAGCCTGATTCTGTCACGCCTCCTTTTCTCTCCATTGTTTTTGTTCGGTTTGCATTTTTCCCTGCAGAGCGCCTCACAGCGTTCTCCTCAGGGGGAAAATGCTGCGCAGTGGAGGTGAAACTTCTCGGCTCAACCCTCAGAAGATGAGTTTGGGGGTAAAATAGATTATCTTTGATATTCTAATAAGGGGTTTTCACCCAGATCTAAAGCAGGCCAGGGCACCGGGGATCAAAGACAAGAAATGTGTATGCTAAATAGGATTTTGGATTCAGGCGGGGACGTTTCACTCCTTCATATCTACATACTGTTTGTGTAGATATCTGTTGTCAGGCAGATTTTTCATTATAGAATACATTAAAATGAAATTAATCTTTCCAAACAGTTTCTGAATTAATTATAAACATGTTAATGCTCCAGCACAGTTCATATGTGTTTCTGTTGCCTCAAGCCTGAGTGATCATCAAAACAAAAAGTTGTTGAATTTTGTTTCCAGGTAGATTAAGAGAATCGGCAACCGCAGAATAAAACTCACTGACCTCTGACCCAGATTGATCGGCCCTCTGGCTGTGAATTTTAACATTCACCCCAAAAGACATTTGATTTTCAGAAAATGTAGGAAAAGAAACAGAACAGCTTTTCAAAAACAGGGATTTATTCCTGCATTGTATTAATAAATAAGTTATAAAATAGCTTTCGGTTATCAGAAACTGATGGAAAATGTAGAAATACAATCAGAAATCTTTGGACTGCATTTTGATTTAATGTTTTACTGTTTGTCAAATCAACACAGGAAATACAGAGTTATGTATTTGTGTAAAACAAAATTATTTAATGTATTTATGAAGAAATATCACAAATATTCAACCACATTGTTGCTTTTATTTGGATAATGTTTGGGAACATTGTAATTATTCTCTTCATCTTTGATGAACATGAAAAGTTTTGTCACAACAAGTTAAGCAAAGATTCTCATTTGACGATATAAAAAGCCAGTAGCCTGGTTTGTGCATGTGTCAAAGTTAGTTCACGTTCTGTTGAGATGAAATAAATATCTGTAGTTTTTTTTGCCATTTCTTTCCTTTTTTTGTTGTTATTCGTTTAGCAGGTTTACTATTTCTGATTGCAGCTGTATAAACAGCAGTATCTATAAAAGAAATGCAAATGGTGTCTTTTTGCCTTGTTTAGATTTTTTAAGAAAATTATTCTTTTGTTTATAAGGACCATTCTGGAGGAATAATTTCTGCTCACAGGAGCTTTGTTGTGTTCATGTGGTGAAGGGGGAGTGGCAGAGTAGAAGTTTCTTAAAGAGACAGAGGCCAATTTCAATTTCAAGCCGTTAACTTTATTAAGTTGTTTAATATATTCACCATTTGTTAAAGTGAAGTTAGCATACACACTTGATCTGTCAAATGGTACTGTGTAACTGGAAATTATGTTATTACCCAGTTAATTTTATTTAACTCTGTCCTGTAAATTGATACCCGTTTGATCAGTATTCATATTAATCTGAAAAAAATATCTGTAGTGACAAAAATCTGAAAAATCTGTTGTTGCTGATGTGTTTGGCCATGGCTGCACATACCCTGTGACTGACAGCTAAAATATCCAGGATGGGGAGGATAATAGCAGGACAAATCCTGCTGCCGTGGTTACTGTCTCTTAGGTGACCAAATTACATACCCTTCACTACTCCCTAATAAATCCCCTCCTCGAGGGCCACATGTTCTCAGTCAGGTGGAGAACGCAGTTCACTAAGCAGGTAGTCAATAAAAATGAGGTAGATAATTTATTACAATGACATAAGAACCAAAATGACCCTCAATTTACAAGATAAAAGTCCAGAGTAGGCAGCAAACATGTAGAAGAAACCTCTGGTTCTCTTGATTGCCTGGTTTTCTGGTTTGACTTTTTCTGACTTCTGCTGCTGTTCCAGTATTGATGCTGGAGTTGGTTTGGTCTCTAAACACATTTCTTCCAGCACAGCTGAAATCTCTTATTGCTCCTCCTTTTTTCTCTTAATTGCCACCACTCATGGTTTTTTTGCCAGCCTGTTGACTCCCCATCGGGCATTAAAGTCATCAGGTGACAACATTAAAAGATAATCAGCAAGGTGGAGTGACAAGGGAAGGACCTGTGTTTCAAAGCAAAAACATACAACACAGTTTCATCCTGTGACATTTTCTTCATTTCTTCATACATTTCTTCCTGCATGGTGATTTTCTTTTATGCTCCGTTTACACAGATTTACACAGATTGTCACCAATCTAGTTTTCACTGAAACCGTGACGTTATTGTTGCAATCCAGCTGTGTGTTTACACGTCTCTAATGATCAGAGCTTCTGATTCTGGCGCTTTTTGGAACCAGATCTCAGAATGGAACGTTTTGGGAACCAAATGCATGTGAAACCACACATGTGCTGAATGCACAGGTGCAGGATTTGTTTGTAAGCGTACAAAAAACAACCATGTAACAATTTTAATAAGTTCAGTTGGCTAGCATTGTGCACAGAGCACAATGCTAGCCTGGTTGAATACGTAGCTTTCACCTTAGTTAGAAAACAGTAACCTTTCTCTGAAGAGCCAAGGGTCAAAAGGCCATATCCATTTCAGTTGCATGCTAATATCACAGCGCCATCTTGTGGCCTGGCATGACAACTACAACGGATACAATGTTTCTTAGAATTGCTGTCTAAAAGAGGAGCTATCCCCAGTTCTTAAAATACCAGAAGTTTCCAGTTTGCTAAAAGTGCAGATGCTGTTTTATCATGATAAGCATGAAACATATGGAGTAGTCTCACCTGCTTCTGTCACCTGTTTCCTAACATATTTTCAATTTAGATTACTTTTTGTTTTCTCCGTCCATTCATTTTCTTGATTCCTCCTCTCATCTCGAGTATATCCATTTCCCTCCTGTTCTAATCTCTGCCTTGCCAAGTGTCTTTTTTTCTTATTGTTTCATTTTCTAGCACCAACATGTTCTTCATTTTTTGGCTCTTGCCTCTGTCTCTCTATTATCTCTTTATTCTCTGTTCCCCCTGTTGCTTCATCACTTCTTTCTGTTTCCGTTTTTCGTCGACACTCTCCGTTTTTCATGAGCTCCTGCCCTGCACCAACACCCTCACAAATAAATGGGAGTGGGAGGAGATGCCATCTAGCAAAATCAGTTAATTAGCAGTGATGGTGATCGCAGAATGGCGACTCATTCATTATCAGAGCTAATCTACATACTGATAACAGGATGAATTATTTCAGACAGATTATTATCAGAGAAATGAACGAATCGTCTCTCTGTCGATTAGGGGAATGTGTCCTGTGATCACATTTAATCTGCAAAACTCTAAATATCAGACAGAAATACAGAGATTTTTGCCCACATCATGCGCAAGAAAGTCAATCTGTTGCAATTCAATTTTCCATGTGAGAAAGCATTTTTTTAATCTAAATGTGTATCAATTAGAACAAGACTTAAAAAACATAATTTTTGAGTCAACTGAAAGTTAATGCATCAATAAAAGTTATTAGATGATTTCCAAACACTTAGGAATATAAATAGAGAACCTTTTTGTTTTAGTGTCTGACATTAAATCATAAGAAACTTTTCTTGTTTTCAATCGGTCAGGATTTTCAAAATAAGTCAGATTCTCTCACCCGAGGAGAGTCTGACCGATGCGAACACTCTTGACTGGCATTGTGTTTACACACATCTCTCATAATGTGTACACAATGTTTTTTTCATGAGTGTGCATCTGGCATCTGTTTTCTGAGATCTGAGTCAAAGTTTCACACCAGAATGAAGAATCAGTGCCTTAAATATTGTGCTAGGTTGGGGAACCACAAGCTCAGGCAGACAGAGGCGGAGAGGGAGTGACTGTGTGTCCATCTCAGTTTGTCACGCGTCGTCGTCTGCGATGCTGGCAGGCAAGATGACAGGCGGTCTCCCAGCTGTCAGGAGCAAAATCTCGTGATGGGTCTTTGCTTAAATAAGGCTGGAGAACCAGTGGTTTGATGAGGGAGGGGGCGGCGGGAGGGTTTCTGTGGCGCCGTGGCACACGGGTGTGATATGTTCCACTCGTCAGCAGGGCTGCTGAGAGGTGTCTGCCACATTAAACTGAGTCAGAGGCAGCAGAAATTTAAAGAGGGAGCAGAGTTTACAAAGTCTTTCATTTTTCACCCAGTGAAGCTGCGTTCACCTCAGCGTGGCAGGAAAAAAAGTTACAGTCTGAGGAGGTAGAGCGAGGAAAACACCCACAGACGTCTGATTGAGGTGGAATAAAACCAAAAACTTTCTGCATTCTGCAACACCTGAACTTCTAGGGACATTTGTTCTTACTGTATCATATGTTAAAGCAGCATATTTAATATTTAGATGCATTTTTTCTGTTGCTTCCTGACTGTGTAAAGTGATGAATTGGTATTATATGTTTACATTGAAAGTTACGGAAAACAGCAAGAGTGAAAAATAGGAATGTGTTTGAATAAATGCACCATAAATATGTTTATCATGTTGATTTTACAAAAGGAAAATGCCATCCAAAAATTTTTGATTATAATTCGATAAATTCCATCATTATCTGATAACTGAAAACCTGATGATTTATTCAATATTACACAGCAGCAAATCGCTGTTTTTGAAAGGCCGTTCTGCTTCTTTTTTGCATTAAAAATGTTTTCTTATGTCTAGGACTCAGATATTTAAAACTTTAAGACCTCCAGATATTTATCTGTAGCCTTTTTATTATTCATTATTATCCTTCCAATAACAGCTGACCAGCTTTTTAGATGTTTTGTCTGCTTCATTGAAGGATTTTATCCTGTGAAGTAGAAAGACTGCAGTTTAAACTGAAGTAAAATTTGATCTCCTTGTCACTAAGTGTGTCCTTGGCCAATGATATGAACAGGAGTTAAAACTCTGCAACATTCAAGAAGAATGTAATGTAATCCAGCTGGACACTTGTGCAGATAAATGCCCAGGACTGTCTTAGATCAGTCCAGGGCATGTAATTAAACACACATTCGTGTCTGAGCGGGTCATAGTTGAACCAGATTAAAGTGCTTCACCTCTATAAAATGAATGTTTGCCACTGATAGCTGCAGAAAACCCAACCAGGAGTCTCCATTTCTGTTCTCCAAGCAGCTGTGGAAAATGGTGAGCGTAATTAAAATTTTGTGGCGCTGGTACTGGAGTGTTTCTCGGTTCTGATGTGTTGGACTTGCTCCATTGCCTGTCAGGAGAAAACCAATTCGCAGCACCCTGTCTATTTTACATCCTTGCATCATTCCTCTTACTTTACCATAAAGTCCTCAAAGTTTTTAAGCTAGCACAACTTTGGAAGTGCAAATTCAGTGAAGGGAAGTGTGGAAGTTTTCTAAAATTCAGAAACAAGGATGTAAAAGTAGGTTATGTTTTTCCAATCATTATGGTTTTGTTATCTTCTCCTTTTCAACATCATTCAGTTTGTCACAGAGGTGAAGTTCAACACTCCCGATACTCAGGCTGTGGTTCACTGCCTGCTTGGTTGCCTTCAGTAAATAGGAGCCACTGAAGCTTAAGAGTTTCAAGGTCTTGTTCACAGGAAGGAGGAGTGGAGGATCAAAGCGCTGACTTTGGCTGCCCTTATATTGATCTTCCATGAGCTGATGTACAAAGTAAGACTTTCAGTTCAAAGACTGATCCAAAGTCCTGTCCTAACAGAGAATCGGGTCTGGAAAAAAACATTTCAGACAAAAACAGAACTTAAAACAGTCGGAGGGAGTCGAGCTTTTCTCACCCTGCCTTTTCTACTAAGTATCCAAAAGGAAGAACAATTAGATTTGTTAAACTAGAGGGGATTACTGAGTTCCAGGACATGCTTGGTTGTTTGGTTCATCGACCATGTTAATGTATGTACACTTGGTCCAACTAAAGAATAGCTCTTATGTTCACTGAATTGTGCGTGCAAAAGATGTTCAATGCACACAACAATGTATCTTAAATGTCAACATAGGCGCTATTAAATCCTTGATATATAAAAGAAAAAGGGATGCGGTGCTTTGCTACTAATTGTAATGCGACAGCTAGATATCAGGGTCACATTTCACAAAACAAAGATTTAATTTTAAAAAAAGTGCGAGGATGTGGGAGCAGGTCAGGTATGCGAGCTTGACTTTGACAACCTTAACATGTAGATATGCTGCTCATTTCAAAACAAAAAAGTCAACTAATTATCAGTAGCGCGGGTGTTTAAATTTGTTAATTAACCGCTGTGTTCAGACAATCACTTATTAATAATCGCAAAACAAATATTAAGCCTGAAAACGTAATGCTGAAATGGACTGAATGTTCTGCTGTCTGCGTGGAAAATGTTTAGTGTTTTTTGGGTTTGGTGTTGAATCCTGATATACTCAAGGAGTTGTTGTCCGTTTCTATGGTAACGGGTCTGTGTGCAGCACAGCCAACACAGACAATGGGACAAAAACAAGAATACAACTGTATGACAGTTGTTCTTCAGTTTTTTTCTGCATTGTTTTCCCTTCACTGTGAAACATTGCACTAAATCATTCCTACATCTCCAGGTTTCAGTGTTGCTATGGACCCGCCATCCATAGCAACACTGCCATAGCGGCAGTGTTGCTATGGATGGCGGGTAAAAGATAATCGGTTTTTTGCCCCACTATTTCTGCGCATATGCAAAATTTCCAGATGTAAACAGCAACATGCAACTTGCGTATGCTGTCATATTTGAATGGGAAGTCCTCCTGCAGCAGCCCGTTTTTATCCCGATGAAGTCTGCCTTTAGACAATGTTTATTTCCATCAGTACAGCAAGTTGACAAACTTTATTCCCTCAGAGATATTTGCCCTTACCCCTCATCCACCGCCCAAAACCAATTAACTCCTGCAGCTTTGCACAGTGGTTTATAATCCCAAAGCCTGCAACAGATGAGGCTTCTCTTTCGGCATTGCTCAGCGTTATTCAGAAAGAAGAAGAAGAAGAAGAGCGTCTTGGGGAGAAGCGTGTCTGATGAGACTAGGGGATGAAGAAATGAAGAGATTCGATTAGTGAGGCAAGGACTGGGTCGTAGGTCACCAAGGCGGGCTGAGTTGGACACCGCAGACAAATCAGCCAGCTCGCTGTTAATGGGTTTCCAATTTTAGAGCCGAATTATGCCATCTGTCTGCTAGGCCTCATTCTGCCACTTTGTGGAGGGCTTAAACTCCGAAAGGCTTTCTGAGCTCTGACGAGTTTCTTTTTTTTTGGAAACAACGCTGGGTACAAAAAAGAGCTTTGCAAGACTTTTCCTGAATGCAAAATGGAAAACCAGAGAAGATTCATTATGAGATGAGTCTCTTCCTGGCGGCCTTTCAGAGGAAAAGACACCAAAAAACTCATGAAAGACACAAAAGTATAATTTATTTAGGATTTTAAATATCTCCCTTAGAAGCTTTTATAGCTAAAAATATATATTTTTTTAGTCTCAAGTAACTGAAAACATCCTATTCATTAATTCACATTTTTAACTAAATTTCTCTCTTTTGTCATGTGATTTGATTCAATGATATTGTTATAATGACTCACCTCTAACGTATAGATGAGATCAATTGTTAATTGGAGCGTCACATCAAACAAATTCAACATGATCTCAACGGTACAAAAGCCTAATTTCATATTATGCACTGGAAAAAGAGGAGCCACTTTTCCAAAGCATTCACGTTTTCACATGCTGAGTATCAATTTTGATAGATGATGTGAACAACTTCCAATACAAAAGGAACATGTGCTTCATGAAGGCTCCATTTTAGTCTTCTTCCACATGTTTCCTCTGACCTCTTCCTGGCTTGTATCAAACTATGAAGAGGATTTTTTTTTTTTTGTGCTTTTTTTACTAAGTGTTGCTTTCTTATTGAAGGCCAGATTGTCTTTGAACAAATTTTATTCACCTGAGCTTTGAATCTCTGCAACTCCTCCAAAATTATCATTTTAATCGATTAACATCTGATTAATTAGGCGAAGAAGATTATGGTAGATTTACAGTGAAATACTCTTTCCATTTCCAGATGTTTGTTCTTTTCTTCATACACTTCAAATGAAACGAAAGAAAATTTTTTTCAAGTTTTTGATAAATGAGGGAATTAACTGGAATAAGCTAATGACACTCCATTACCTCACCATTCAATTAACGGGAAAAAGCGCCGTGTTTCCAGCCGTGTCAAAATGTTTGCTTCGTCTCAGCATGACTGTGACGGTAAATATCACCTAGGTCAGACAGACCCCAGCTTTAGCTTGTCACCATGGGAACAGAACGAGGTGTCGCCAGGAAAAAGGTCGATGTGAACTGGTGCCTGTTTTCACTTCATATATCAGTGACAGGACAAAGTGAGAGACACTTTCTGAAAAAACCCCCATCATCTTGTGTGTGTTCACAAAATGATGTGACAACATGTGTGTGTTGCTTTCATGTAACTCTATTCATTGTAAAGTGGAAAAGCGGTATGATTTATATACAAGATCAATACTTTTGATAAAAGGACCACTGCACTCCAAACTTCCTCAGAGGACATTATGAGTAAATGTGGCATAAAACTTAAAAGCTGTTTGAATGAATGAAGTCTAAAATGGTTTTATAGTGAATTCTGATGACAATAACTGGTTGTCATCATAATGTGTCCAGAAAATATGCATCACTTCATAACATCACCATCTGATCCAGAACATTGAATTTTTGGAGGAAGTAAGAGTTGGAAACAAACTTAAGAATTAGATCAGAATCCATCAGCAGAACCAAAGACAGACACATTAGCTGCAAGGAGAAACGGCACTGGATGAATTTCATTCAGATGAATACGACTATAGTATTTTTGGACATTGAATGCACCTTGGCATTGGTGACTATGGTGAAAAAGTTATTAGCAATGCTTGGCATAAGCAAAGTTACCGCAGGTTGTGTTCCAACTATAGATGATCAATCACACTCTGCCTCACTGGAAAGGTCCATGCAGGGGTTCTGGTGGGTCTTGGATTCAGGAACAACAGTGTGGTTTTTGTCCTGATCGTGGAACACTGGGCCAGCTCTACACACTCACCCCCGACCAGACTACATGGCGTTTCTTGGGGAATCCTGTGGGGGTTAGTCCGGGAGTTTTGGGTATCAGCCCTTTAATAGGTCCATTGGTGTCAGAGCGTGGTCCAAATTGCTGGTAGTAAGTTTGGTCCTGGTGAGAGTTTGACTCCTTCAAAGTTGTCCTTTGTCACTGATTCTGTTTTGTAACTTTTAGGATTGTGAACATGGTCTTTAGCAATTCACAGCCGAGTGTTCTTGAGCCGGATAAGGGTAGAGTCCATTCTTCAAGTTAGGAAAGAGGTCCCGCCCCATGCGTGGGAATTTAAGTATCTTGAAGTCTTGTTAACCAATGAATGGGAGATCGACAGTCAGATTGATGCTGTGTCTGCAGTGAAGCGGGTGCTGTTCCATTTTATTGTGGTGAAGAGAGAGCTCAGTTAAAAGGCAAAACTCTCAATTTACCAGTCAATCTATGAAAGAATGAGATTGAAGATACAAGTGGCCAAAATGAGTTTTCTCCATTTGGGCTCTCTCTAAGAGATGGGCTCAGTAGCTCAGTCATCCAGGAAGGAGTCGGAGTAGAGCCACTGCTTCTCCATGTCGAGAGGAGCCAGTTGAGGCGGGCATCTGGTCAGGATGCCTCCTGACTGCCTCACTGGTGGCCCATCCCATCAGGAAGAAACCCAGAGAAAAACTCCAGATTCAAAGACTCTGGAGTGACGAAGTTTCTCATCTGGCCTATAAACGCCTTCAGAGGAGCTGGCCCAAGTGGCCGGGGAAAGTCTGAGTCTTCCAACTTTGGCTGCTACCTTCACAGCTCTAACCCCGAGGAATGGAAGACAATGGATGGATGAACAAAATTACATGAACTTTTGCTTGATTCCTATTAGATAAAGACATATCATGTCTAATTTTCTTAAACTATTAATTTTTCCAAAATTATAGTTAGTGATTGCTTCTTTTACTTTCAGCATATTTTAGTTTTCTTTGTTGTCTTCTTCTTTGCTTTAGTTCAAGAAAGAAGCATAAAAACCCATATTAAGCTTCTACTGTTTGCAGCTTTTGATTCAACTGAAAGAAGAAGGGAGTTTATGCCTCTCCAAAAAGAACTGTAAGTCCCTGAACATCAGCTGGTTAGTGAGTCTAACCAGATGGAGGTCAAGAATGATTGATCGGATACTGGAGGAAGAATGAAACATTTCTCATATTCTAGCCTCAGGCAAAAAAAAAAAAATCTTCTTCTGACTTGTCTAGGCCAGGAAAGCCTTGTGTTGATGCCCCTCGAGGAATTCACTGATGCCCTTTCAGGGACGACTGTCTCACAGTGTCCTACGTCAAACCTGCGCTTCTCCACTTCCATCCCAGCATCCTGGCAGATCCAGAAGATGACTCTCCACTGACCTAATCCATCAAAGTTTGTAATTTGGGTTACCTTAGGGAAACAATTACTGACTCCTCCAGTGAAAGAGCTCAACATGGTTTCATTGTCCAGTTTAGATTTAGAAACTTGAATTCAACGATATTTATTTTTCATATTTGAATGCAATCTCTCGACAGGCGATGAAAAGACGATAAAATGTGCTACAGACATAAACTTATCTTGACTTTAAAATTGTCATTAATTTTCTACATGTCCAATTACATGTTGCAGCCTGGCTCAGCTGGAGATCAAACTACATAGCCTATAGATTCAGACGCAAAGAAAATAAATGCCAGATTGTAATTTACATAAACCAGCATCTCTTGCTGAAAAACAAGGCAGATGTGCATTAGTTTGGCAAGACATGGCTGCCTTATTGGATTTTCTTAGTTTCATTAAACTAAATTCCCAGTTAAACAGTGCTGCACCTACATCTAGGTTAAACACAACTTAAATCTTAAAATGTGCATCCTTCATGCAGCAATTTAGTGACAAAGACTAAAACTCGTCCTAAACATTTCATGAAGTGAGTTTTCAAAACAGGTGTAGCTCTTTGGTTAAGTCGTGTTGTAATTACAGCTGGAAAAATTTCTCTAGAGTCCAAATAAGTCTTAGAAGATCCACTAGAGCCTTTTGATGCTCAGGCGAAATGACAATAAAGTTCCTGAAAAGCTGAGGAATAAAACCTTTCTCAGCTGTACCCAAGGCTTATGCTGTCCCCCTCGAGATGGAGAGGCTATGACTGTCTGAATTTTTATGTGTTTGTTTAATTTTAACATGTATGTTTAGTCAGGAAGCTCATGTGTGCTCATGAATATAAATCCATGTGAGCAATAACATTGCTCCCTTGTCAACATTACAAACGCTTTTCAGGGCTTTGGTTGTTCCCTCTGAGAATAATACAGCCGTTCAACATGACAGACAGCGTGGGGTACAGCTGAATCCCCTATCCCAGCATGCTTTGCTCCTCACTGCTCCACTGTCTCATGCTGTGCAGTGTTTTTCTGCTGGTATTAAATCCCACCTGATCAGTCAAATCTGTCAGGCTCTACAATTCTACAGCTATTAGAGGATAAAGACATGGCTGCCTGGAAAACAGGAAGCAATGGGAATCCCAAATGTCCACAAGCGAAGACAAACACGGCTTACTGGCATCTCTGTGTGAAGCATTTTTTAAAAGTTCTGCTTTGCATTTTTGAGTTGGTTGAAACACCTTGGAAAGGATCATCCAAAAAGGCCACTTTTTCTTGGTTATTCTTCAACATAGGAAAAGCAAGAAAACATGTTCAAGTAATGCAGAAGTGTTTATCTCTTTATTTCAGAAAACAGTATATGATAATTGTTGCCTTATTGTCTGGGAAACGACTGTAATAGTTTAAATGTCTCCTAAACTCACTTAGAAATTTGAACCAAATGGTGGAAACTTCTTGTGGGCAATAAGTTTCTAAAAGAACCATATGGACTGGCAATGTGGATTCATTGAGATATTTTGGGGTCCTATTTAGGGCTGTAACAATTTCTCGAACGATTCCAGTACCTTGATTATTAAAGTTCCTTAAGGAAATGAATCTGCCTCAAAGCGTCGTTAAATTATGTTTTATTATTTAACTCGCTGTGTTCTGGCCGGATGATTGATTATGTTGTGCAAGGCTAATTGCTAGCAGCACAACATTTGGTTTTTAAGGTCGTTACGGGGGATTTTATTGATTTATGATAATGTCTGGGTTTTTACTATTTTGCAGGAGACCAATAAGCATCATTAAAATGACTGGCACGATGCCTGGAGTACAGCAGCCTTTCTCCTCCCGGAGCTGCTGCCTGGTGGCCGGTTCAGAGCAAACAATGGTGAAGAGTGCGGCAGGTGCATTTATACAGGTGAGCGGATAGACTGAACACTGCAGGCTGCTGTGCTGTAGTTGATTCTTAGCGTAAGTGTAGCTTTACGGTCAAACCAGAAAATAAATTTACAACCATTCCAGTCGCAACAAATGAGTAAAGGAGCGGATTGTGGTGGTAGAGCTTTCATCTGTTCTTTTAATGTACGGCGAATGAGCCAAATCTCATCGCTATGCTGTCAATGGCTGGGCAAAGAGAGAGGTCGTCTATTAAACTGACTGAAGATGAATACATAAACCAAATTGAGATAAGGGGGAGGATTAAATAAGTGTTCACTTCTTCCCACCCCTTATCAAACAGAAAATGGTAAAAAATCTATTTTGTTTTTGGTTATTTTCTCTGTCCTACTGATTGTTTTTATTTAAAAAAAATAATCTAAACTAAAACTGGTTTATAGACATTTTTATAAGTGTCTTTGTGAGTCTGCTGCTTTATTAAACGTCACTTTTGTATAATTTTTGTAGAGCTGCAGCTGTTGTTACAGATTAATGTTCTATACTACAGAAAGCATTTTCTAGGGATACTGCTCTTATGGTAGAATTTACCAATATCAGCTTTTGTACTCGATTAATTGTAAGAATACTCGATTACTAAAATAACAAAATAATAGAACAGACCAAGTGCTATTGTGGCATCAGATATGAAGCCTAATGTTTGAAATAAACACCAATCAGAGTATTATAAGTGTGTGTTTGTTGTCATCTGGTCTGCAGTGTTAAACTAAAGAAGCAATTCCAGCTCCAGAAGGGGAGATGCCTTTCTTCAGCTGTCAGAATCTGCTTGGTGTCAAAGCCCATGTGTGTTTTTGTATGAGTGTGTGGGTGTGAATCTGCAGTGCGTGTTTTTTTTTTTTTTTTTTTTTGAAGAAGTGCAAGCCTATAGTGTGTTTATATGTATATGGCTCTAGAGAAGGCAGCGAGGGATTTGGAGGCGTCAAGCTGTCAGAGCTTAAACACACCACCAGGCCTCCAACGTTGTAAGGACCTCCCTGTTCTCATGATCACAATATGAATATAAAATCAAATTTAAATTCCACAGAGCTTTAACACAAAGTGAGCACCATAGGTGTATTTTCAAGGGTTAAAACTGAAACTAGTCCTCACAGAAATAAATGCACACACACACACATGCAGTTGGTCTACTAGAAGAAGAATATGCAGAGTGACAGAAAACACATCAGCTGGGAAACAAGCTTGTTTACACCTGGTCTCAGGAGTGTGTGTGTGTGTGTGTGTGTGCGTGTGCGTGTGTGTGTGAGTGTGTACAGCCTGCACAAAAGCTGAATCTGACATATGGTCCTGCAGATGGTGTTCAGCTGTGTGTGTGTGTATGCAGTGTGTTGGTCTCATTGTTTTTAATGCCTGTGTATGAGAGTTAAATTCAGTGGTACATGCAGGGGAGGCTGGCAGGAGCTGGATAAGATTGCAGCAGCTGTGTGAATCCATCCCTAAAGGTGGTAAAGTTCAGTCAGTTCTAGTGAGTTTAAAACTTAGGAGAAAGGTGTGTGTGTGTGCGTGTGTGTGTCTGCAAAGTTAATACAGCGTAAAAACAGATGCATTTACATCTGTGTGCACATCCAGCGGAGCAACAGAGCAGAGCTCCAGTCGGTCCTGTAATCTGTTTACTGCCGACAGACTTTAGCAGGGCCTTCCCACGAATGACTAACCATGGTTGCATAAAGCCGTACCACATAAAAAAGTAAAGATGGCTCCCATTGCTCAATCCTCTGGTTACTTACAGCAGTGATACTCCACTGCTCCAGTCATTGCAGCATTAAAATGACTTTTATTTTAAAATATTTGTTTTTCAGTAAGCATATTTGTATTGGTTCCGTTGACATGATATGTGTAACGACCACAGATTATTACAAATTCTATTTATTTAATTGCCAAAACAATAAAATACAAGACAAGACTGGAAGTATGAACAGACAAAGCACATTCTCATTGCTCACGGTGGTTTGTTTTGATGTGTCATGGCGGCTGACGGGCGCAGCTTTCCCGTCTTCTTTGTTTCTTCATTAATGGCTGTAGTTGAGTTTTAATTATTACTAGGGTGTCGCCTTACTTGTTATATTTAATGGTGCATTAGACATTTTTTCTTTCTTCCAGACCAACTCTAGTCCACTTTTCTTCCTGTTTTTTTTACATCTTCTGTTTTGTAAAAACAAATAATGCTAAAATGTTGTGAAGCTGGGTTTACTAGAGCACACAAAACTCAAATAAAAGGAGAGAAAAAGAGAACAATTTTTTGAGTTGCAAAAATGAAAAATATTCAAGATATTGAGTGAAAATAGTCTTTCGTTGCGTATAATACTAATATAAAGTTTGTTTAAAGGAAAAAAGAAATGCTCAAAAATGGATTATTTGAATGGCTCTTTGAAGTAACAGATCCTGAACATTTGAAAAATATTTACTAAGAAAGAAATATGACCAACATTTATTTTGCCCACTATCTACTCTGCAGACTGGTTTTGCAGCTGTGCAATCCTCTCGATCGTCCCACCACCATCTTGAGAAAGAGTTGGGTTTGTTTCCGGATGGTGATTGACCTAAAAGCAATTCTGACTGCTGCTTTTTGCTTTCATTCATCCGAAGCATCAACAGCCAGCTGTAGTCTATAGGAAGAGAGCTGCGTGGCAGTGATTTAGGAGCCATTTGAAAGGCTGTAGACTGTCTGAGAGGCAGCGCAGCTGTGATATCAAGCACATGGAGCTGTGCTGTCACTTGTGAAAAGCCGTAACAAGACACATGTGGCTTTGCTGCATCTCAGACGTGCACTCCTGTGGTGAACTGTGAGTGAAAGCAAATATTTTCTGACACTACGGGACATTTTTTCACACTTCACAGTATTTTTGGTTGATGTGTAAGCAGACAGGACACGGATTATTAATCATGGTGAATGCTAATTTAATGGCAAACGAGTAACTTGCCTTCTTTAATTTTTTTCAAAACAATTTTATTCTTGAACATCTGGCAGTTGCAGGACAAGCGTTTGTGTTGTCAGATCGTCGCGGATCTTTAAATCTTTTGACAGTGAGGTCAAACATAATGTTTCTCATCAGAGTCAATCCCTGTCTTGAGTTTTTATGACACCATAAAAACTCAAGACAGTCTGCTGATGAGAAAACTTCATCAGCAGCATTTTACTAAAAGAGCTCACCTTGTTTTCCATCTGTCTTCTTCCATTTCCGGAATATTTTATAACATTTCCAAACAGAATAGTTTCCTAACTTGAAGGACATTGTACAGTCTTCATGATCTCCATCATACAGTTCTTTTTGTATTAAGTTTTTTTTTTTTCTTCTCAAACTTCCTAATCGCTCCCTTTCTTACAAACCCCGCATGCTCTTGCCTTTCTAAATCACTCCTAAAAGGCCTTTGTTACTTTCCCACTGTCACATTTTGTGTTTGAAAAACAGCTACTAAAATTAATAGATGATAGTAGATTAAAAAAGTTAATATTCTTTATGTGTAGATAAAGGTTGCAGCTTTGTTTTAGGTTAGAAAAGGAAATATTTAATGTTTTAAACATCAGTTAGAGGGTTTATTAAAGCTTTAGCTTGGCAAAAGTAAATCTACTTGTACACTTTTCTGTCTGAAGGTGGGTGGTGGGGTTAAACTATACTGTTTTATAAATTTGATTATTATTATTATTATAAAGTTAAATCATTTCAATACATCTATTTTCTAAGTGAAACACGTTATATCACACAAGCCTTTTTTCTGTCATGATTTTCTGCTTAAAGTTGAAGATAAAAGATTCAAAAACTAAACTGGATTCTTCCTCACCTACAACTTGGCTGCTGTTTTCACTCGAAGGTGTTTTCTTCAGTAATGTTTTTTTTTTTTTTCAAAACTATTTTTTTAGTTTGAGAAGAACAAACAGCAGATTCAGCAGTTCAGGTGGGAACAGAAAGACGTTGAGATAAAACGTTGCAGGCTGTAATCTTTAGCCAGACTTGTCACAGTTTACATGAACTCAGGTTGCAATGCTGCTTGTTTCTTCTAATCTGATTCATAAAGAATTGGGAAAAAATGTCCTTTCTGTGCAGATATTCTTATTTTCCCACAGCAACAAAGAAAGACATGTTGGCGATATGAGGTTACATGGTTAAAATGTTTTTGAGCTAACATGAGGAAAGAAAAAAACTTTCCTCTTTCAGTCCATCTTTGCCCCCCTGCGGTGCTTTTTTCCTTCCTTCCTTCCTCCCCATCCCTGGTTTTCTCCAATCTGCTCCTCCCAGCATGCAGATCTTCCACAGATGGCTCTCTTCTCGTTCATCTCAAGCCCTGCAGGTGGAGGAGAAGGAAAGGAAATTGACTTTTGTCAGTTAGAAAGAGGATCAAGATGAAGATCTGCTGTCTTAGTTCTGACCCACTAAGTTTGATCTACAACTAATTAACACAACACTGTATGAATAAATGAGCTTTAATAGTCCAACAAGAGTCTTCATGAGGTTCAGTTTGTGCTTCCAGATCGTAAATAAAATGCTGAAATAGCTTGAGTTACTTCTCACACTGTAAACAGTTGACAAACATTGAATACACAATTATCATTTAATGTTTTATGACTAAAAAAGGTAGAATTTCAGAACTGAAACGCATATTAAAAGTCAGCAGACCCTTTATTAATGCAAAGCTATGAATTATAATAAACTTCTCTGGTCATTTGTAATCTGTTTCGTGGTACAGAGTTGTTTTCTACTAAGGTTTTATTTGTTTTGGTATTTTTCATTTGTTGAAACAGCAAAAGTTGGATCCTCAGCATAGTATATTATAAAATGGTTTTAATTTGAAATTTTTGATAATTATTGCGTCAGTAGGTTATATGTTTAATTAAATTGAAATAAGAGGTAAAATTAAAAATCTACCTACTCCTTTTCAAACAGAAAAGTAGTTTTTCTTGTTTATCTATAGAAATACAAAGTAATAAAGTTTAACCTGAAATTTTCCACAAAATTAAGCAAATTATGGTTTTCTGTCCTGAGACAATGGCAATTATTTTTGGAGTAAAAGATTGGTCTTATTTTGCTTTTTTAATTGTTTGTAAATCAAAGTAAGTTTTAGTTTGTTTGTCATTTGTTGTTTCTGACCCTCAATCATATTTTTAGAAATCAGATTTGAACCGATAAGAATGAATTTTGTGAATGTTTCACCATTACAGACCTTTTTGTTCATTGTTGTTCTTATTCTATTGCATCTTATTTGAATAAAACAAAAAGAGAAAAATACACTATGAATAATTGGAGCCTATAGGAGAAAACTAAATTAGACCTCCACAAGATGACTTCCTGATTTCATATCTGATAGCAACAAACCATTTTCACAGCAGATGTTTTCACGTCTCAGCAGGAAATTCAGTTTTATTAATGACGGCTGCATTCCTGTTAGTAAAAGGTCACGGCATACCGTTGTTTTGTTGTTTTTTCTCTTACTGGAGCTGTCAGTTTAATGGGGACTTCTCTTGTGTAGCATGCTAACTTTGTAATGTAATGTTTATTTTCTACATGCATCTGTTATATTTTTAGTATTACTACTTATAATTGTGCCCTCAGCAGATTTCCTCTGCTGAAAAAACAGAATATCTACATCTGAATGAAAACATTTTTGCTCCATTAATGCATCTTTATCAAAAAATTCCTCAGAAAAACTATTCAAACCCAACAAAAAGGATGTCTGGACTTCTGCAACCCACCCGTAAAAAGGTCAGATAATCACTAAAAACAGAGATAAACTGGCTCCCATAACTAGTATTCAGCATTATTATCTGTAATTACATTTAAAAAAAAATCTCAATGTATCCAGCAACTGATAAAAATATGAAGGAAAAAGCAAACACAAAATTAAAAAGTACAAAGAATGTTTTTGCGGCACTACTTGTACAAAAACAGCGAACATGGAGCTCTTTCTTTCTTTCTAAAGTTGGACTTCCTTCATTTAAGAGACATTTAATTAAAGCATCTAAGCTTTAATTAAAATCAGATTCAACAGTGAATCTTCAGATAATTCTGATTCAAACGATGTACTAAAAGTCAATTCACATTTGCAACGTTTACGACCATCACAGAAACGTTTGCAGATCCATTTTTTCTGCATTCGTCTGCAGCTTGTTTAATAAAGATGCTGCACTGGACGGACAGTGAGGTAACAAATCACTCTATTCTGTCTCACTCTTCTTACAGAGAGAAAATGAATATTACTCTGCCACTCCCCCTGCAGATTGATTGCACTGAAATCCATCGGCTTCCCATCCTGTCTGCATGGAACCACACAGTTTTCTTTTTGGGATTTTTGTGCTTCCATAATTTTTTTTTTTTTTTTTTTTATTCAGCCAAATGTTGGAGAACACAACAACATGTTTCCTCCACATGTCTAGAAAATCTCAGCTTCTGTTTCTCTAAAGAACACCAAATCTGACCAGGGAACAGGACTGACATGATTTAGGTGGATTTTCAAGCAAAAACTATCTGGACTGAAAATACAACAAAGAAAGAGAAAAGAAACTAACTCAGCAGCCCATCTTTGGTGCCTCTTTTATCTGCGTGCTGACATGTTAGCAGTCCAGATGGTTGACAGTTCATCTCTGACACCATCCCTCCATCAGTGCCTTCGTCTGACGGACGGTCCTGGCTGCTGCTCGTGACACGTTGCTCCAACCCTCAGCTGCTGCGCAGACACTTCCTTCATATTTTCCTGCAGACAAATTCACTGATGTGAAAAACAAAACGCTGACAAAAGCGCAGGTTCCCTTTATTTGTTTGTTAATTAATGTAGATTAGCTAAAGTGAATAAAAAACAAAAACATAGTGAAGGAGGAGGAAGTACAAACATGGCCTTGTTAATATGCAGTGCATTAATTAATTGTTGGTCCCCAACTGACCTCTTGTCATTTCCATTATTTCCCCAGATGTCCAAAAACAACTGCAGCTGAAATGATCCGTGTAATTAGTTCATAGTTTAGAAATAATAAACTCAAAATAGCTTCGCTGTTGGTCCGTCAACACGTCTAACAAAAACAATGAAAACTGGATTTTAATATGATTCAGTAGATTTCATGTTTTTAATCTTATCTAACTTTTCCTTCATGTTGAAAATAAAGTATTTTGATTTAATTGTGAAAAACATGCTCAGGTTAAAATGCTAAAGCATTGTTTACATCGATGATTAAATCCCTGAATTTGATTTGAATGTTGGCTTCAGTAGATTTTGATGGGAAAATGTCAAAGTGTGTGTTTAGTGTGTGTCTGGATGCAGGTCTTCACCAGTGTGTGTGTAGCCAGGTGGGAACATTCACACCTGGAAGCGATCTCCTGATTAGGCTGCTGAAGTTTTTTTATTTTGCTGCTGGGGATTCTGGGTATTTTCAGAGAAATGATTGACCAAACTTCCGCTTTCCTACTTTTTGAAGGCATCGCGTCACGTGACGTCGAATCCCTTGAGTGAGATTCAATCTCAGCTGCTTCCAGGTTCATCTTTCTTATTTCCTGTTTCCTCAGATGAACGCCGGCCTGCCTGCTCTTCTTCGCTCGCCTGATTTGAAATCCCAGGGACGAAAACTCTGCAGAACTTCCACAGAAACCATCTGGAGCCATCTGGACTCGACTTCCTCCTCAGAGATCTGTAAGTCATTACTCACCCTCAGCTGATTTGTTTTAAAATAGCCAAAAGTCGCATGTTCAGGTCAAAACATGACCTGAACATAACAGCTCAAAATATTTTACTTTATCTTGATATATAATATATGTTTTAAAATTATATTCTCAACCACAGGATTAATGTCCAAGCTTATAATGTAGTGGTGACGTCAACAGAATAAAAAAAACCCTTAAATAATCCAACAGTAGAAGTGATATGAAACTCCAAAATATAGATTATCCTGCAAAGAGTGATTTAGTGGATTAGACGGGTGAACAAACTTAACTCACAAAGAAAAATAAAGATTTTTAGGGAAATTAGCATTTCATGAAAATGATAATCTGACAACACAGGGTGGATTAGACCTTTAACATTTTGTTAAAAATGCAGTTGCTGTTTTATTTTTTGCTGTGTTTTACTTAAAAACTATATAAACAAAAAAAAAAAAGCAAAACAATTAATATAAACTGCTCATTTAGTGTTGCTCTTGTAGGAAAACGTTGTAGTCATTTAAACTCTTCTCCTCTGTCCTCACTGCAAAGTTACAGTGAGGAAAACATTGTAGAAATGTCCATGATAGAGATTGACTAAAAGACCCTTCAGATCAGAACGTTTATTGCAATTAGATGCTTTATTTATTTATTTGTTTGTTTCTAACTTGAGGAGAAAGTAAACCTAAACCACCTCCTGTTATACACTTTGCTACATGTTTGGTGAAATGGCCTCAGTTTGTATAGAGATTTATCAAATCTGAGGAATATCTACTGAAGAGGATGAGGAAACCGGACAGAAATAATTCTGACTCTTAATTCTCACTTAAATCTTTTTAGATTAAAGTCAGAATCCTGAAAAAGTCTCTCTTTTTTTGTTTTTTTTTTGTGGCCTGTGATGGACCGAGTTAAACGGTCCATCACATCTTCCAAACGTCTGTAAATACCACTCTTTTGACTCCACCTGTTTTTCTCAACCATGCTGCAGCTTGACTTCAATGTTAGAACCTCCCAGGTTGCAACAAAGTAACCTTTTAAAATATAAAAAAGCTCAATTACTCTTTTTAAAGCTATGTAGCAAAAGACTCTATTGAATTTCACCAGGTTTGATGTCTCTGTCTTAACTAATGTCTTAACTAAAAGTATAAACTCAGTTGTCCAGAACAACCTTCAGTGAAGGTGACGATGACTGAAATCTCCATGTATGAAGAGCCTTTCTGTGCTGAGGGCGCTGTTTGATCCAGCTCACGTCTTCAACTCACAATCTGAACTCTGGCCATCTGGTAAACGGCGTGGAGTCCACACCTGTTTACTTAATGGATTTAAATATTCATTTAACCCAACAGCCATCAGAATAATAAATAAAGCAGCAGCAGGTTCAACATGTGCTTGTCTGTCTCTCACCTAAAACACAGAACACCGTCCTCCACGTTTATTGGCTCTAAAATGATTAATTTAATTTTGTTGACATTGCAGTTAACAAGCTAAACTGCACTGAACTCCTTTAAGAACCTCCTGGTTTCTCCACCAAATGTTGATCTCTGATCTCTTCCTGAGTTAAAACATTACTGTTGTTTCTGAATGAATATGAACTTTTTTTTTTTTGCTTTACTTAGGGTCTGAAAGCACTGCATCTTTTTGGGTATTTTTCTGCAAATAAATACATTTTTGCTTGGAATTTCGGTGACATGCTGTCAATAGTTCATAGAATAAAATAACAACGTTCATTTTACTAAAACATATACCTGTGAAAAGTAAAATCAGATTTTTTCTAGAGCTGTGTATGTATATTTGAACCTTTCTGCAGTGACCTGGTTATACGTTTCTTCTGCTACATGTGTGTTTATGGTTCTGCTGCTCCTTCACTGTCTCCGTCATTCAGGAGTTAAAATGGCACAATAAATATTTTCCATCTTGTCCACGTTGCAGACTGTACTCCACTTGTCTTTGAGTGAGCTTACTGCTGTCACACTTAATTAACAACCTGCTGTAAAGGAGCACATGTTGTCAGAAAAACCTGTAATTGGCCCGGTGAGTGGTTAGCGAAAAGGAAGATAATTTATTTGCAGAGATTTTGTCCTTGAGTGCTGGTGAGTCACCGTCTGGTCATCACCTTTTTCTGTTTTTTTTTTTTTTTTTTTTTTTTTTTTTTGAGGAGCTTCTGGATGAAGTTCAGGAAACATCCAGTTCTGCTCATTTCTGATAAAAATGCAATTTCTAACTAACCTCAGGATTTGTCTTGTATATTTGTATGAGTATCTACTGGTTATATGACATAGTTCAGTCAAAATCACATATTTTTTTCCAGTTCAATCACTTCAGCCGGATGTTATGTGACCATGAAATGCTTCCCGTGGAGCGTAGTCGGGAACGCCATCAGCTGGTGAGAGCTAATTAACCGCCTCCAACAGGGGGCATCACACCACCTGAAGACCTTCTTCCCCTCCATCTTACGTCTCCCTTTCATACCTATGCATCCTTTTATTTTTCCATCCAACTCTCTTATTCATTTATGCATCCATGCATGTAAAATTAATGCTAACAGGACGTGCTAACTATTCCTGGGAGTTTGCCAACTCCTTCTCCCCTTCCCTACCTCCATCTCTCCAGTTTTACATCTTTCTGGTCCATATGGCTGGGTCGCAGTCTCTCCTTCCCCCTTTCCTCCCTCCATCTACGGAGAGGTTGGGTTTGTTAATAGCCCATATGGCCCCATCATATGCTGCCAGTGAATTCTAATGACAGGAGATTGGCAGGTGTTCCCTTGCTGGCTGCAAACATGCCTTTAATAAAACCCCAACCTGCTGAATGTCATCAGAAATGCACACAGGCTGCTCTGCCTTCATATAGCACAGATTAAAGTTACACTGACTTTACAAGGAAACAATAAGGAGTGATGTACTATTTCCGTAATGCAACTTGTCCACTGGGATGAGCAGTGACAGTAAAAGCTTTTAAACGCTGTAACCTTTCCGTAAAGTGCAGTGAATGTAGCGCTATACCTTTTTCCCCTGATACAAGTGAGACCCTGGAGTGTGAGGCGGCTTATTGGACGGGACCCCATCCTGTATTTATGAACCTGTTTCCATAGCTGGCTGCTAAATGAAGCTTACAACTGTCATCCCTGCTTATGCTGAGCTTGATAGATGTCTCGTGTGATTGCCTCGCGCTACTTTATCACTCCTCCTCGCTCAGGTTTTATGTATCGTTTGGATCATTCCAGCTGCTCGACATGACTGAATCATATAACTGTCTGCCGTAGAGCAGGGGCTCAATGCGGCTGAAACAGGAGGTGTAACCATGTGGTTTTATTTGTTTTTAAATGGATGTGCTTGTCGGATTTAGGACTGCTGAGCAGATATGTTTAAAATCTTCTCAGTAGGTCGTAACAAAGGGAATCCTCCTCTTTCCTTGCAGCCCTTTATTACCATGATGGTGACATGTAAATAGTGGAAAGTTTTGTAACAATACTATAAACTGTTTCCATTAAATAAAAATCTGAGGTGACTAAGCAATAAGTCATTAAAAATCACCACAGGTTTTTAATAGTGTTTCATGCAGATGTAAACGGTTGCATGAAACAGGGAAATTGCAGTCTGTGATTTTACAGAAGAGCTACAGATTCAAAATGTTGAAATGCCACAACTTTTCATAAACTGAAAGTTTATTATCAGTGGAGCCAGCTGAACATTTCCCAAAAGAAAAACAAACCGTCATCCTCCTGCTACTTCCTGTTGCACCAGAAATAATTCATCTTCCAAATCCTGAAAAGTTTTTATTAGTTACAAGGAATTAAGAGACATTAGAAGATATTGTAGAAAAACCAGCAGGTAACAAAAGGAAAGATTGAATATATGAAGAAACAAGCAGAATTGTAAAGGTTCGTCCTATTTTATCTGTAATCCTGATATGAGACAAAACAGGCACATGCATAAAAATATATGGTGAGAATAAAACTTGGAGAGAAGGAAAAGCGGATGGTAGAGGGACACACAAGAGGTACCAAGGCGGTTACCTGGGAGACGGTAACCACGGAAGCAATGTTTTGACCTCCAATCATCCCCCTCAGATGGTCTCCATCTGTTCTCATTACTGGAGGATTAAGAAAGAATAAAGAAGTGATGGAGCAATGAAAACCGCTCCAACACTGTTTAAAATCTTTTCATAATGAAGGGCTAAACTGCTAATGCTAAGTTCAAGACACGGCAAAGCGACGTCAGTTAACAATCAATTAAATTTCCCTCCAGGCAGCAGAGAACATGAACATAAACAGTTTTAGATAATTGTGAAACCAGAACGCTATTTTAACTTTATACTGCACTTGCATGTCCACATGTAAAGTAAATTAAATGTTATTATAACAATTTGATCAGTTATCAATAATCTAGAAACTGTTTAAACAGACTCTGGTCTCTTTTAGTCTAATTATCATGTGAAAATCTTTAATTTTGTAAAACTCAATACAAGAATATCAAATTTGTTCAAATACAGAATCATTTATACAAAGTAGCATGTTCTGTAAGGCTGCAGCAATGACTCAGCAAAAATGACAATGTTGCATAAAAAACAGTCATCCAGAACCAAATCGTTGTTGTTTCAGCGTTGATTCGTCGTTGTCTCCTTTGTCTGCCAGCTGTTTTCTGCAAAGCAACACTTTCCTTCAAATCTGGCACAACCACAATGCATAGAAACCGATGAAACTGCGCCGAGGTGTGTGCAAACTCTCGACAGGTAAACAGTGAAAGTGAGGTCCAGTGGGACAGTTGCAGGTAAAACCTCAGCTCTAATGAAAATGTTTGCAGGAGCACAAGTGAGTGCAGTGCTACTGATCCAGACAGGAGTCTATTTCTGACATGTTGGGCTCCATCGCGCTGTTGTCACACACAAACTTCATCAAACTACCGGATGCTCAAACCCAGAAACCAAGCGCTGACAGCTGTGGAGCTTTTTGCAGGACCTGCACTTCATTCATTCACTTGCTTTTCCAGAAGTAACTTTTCTGGTAAAACAGATTTAAGAAAAGTTGCAGAAAGCTGCTCAGCACTTGTATTAGCACTAATTACAACAGCGATGGCAGATTTTTCAGGTTATTATCAGGAAGCATGTAAATAAATTGACAAGTAAAAAAATGAATTATTTTCAAAATCTTTGCAGAGAAGCTTGTTTTGTTTCCTATCAGTAAATAAAATCCTAGTTGGATGAAAATAATTTTAATTAATATAAATCTGAAATTTAGTTTAGGAAGCTAAATTTCCTGCTATTGTTTCCACTTTTTGGTTTTTAATTTTTGAGTTATGGAAGGCAGTAAAAGCCTCAAATTTGGATTTATTTTACTTTGGGGTGCAAATGAAGAACTAATTTCGCAACAACTTACTGATTTTAAATAGTTTGTCTAGGATAAAACATGATCACCTATATATGGAACGATACCGTGTATAACCAGCTCAGTGCAAGTCTCTGCTTTTGTATCTGATTCTGCAAAGCAGTGAACTGTCAGTTTATCTGTGGAAACAGAAAATGTCTGCATTAAACGCAACAATTACATGCAATTTATTACATACCTTTTATATCAATGCATGAGGCTCAAAATGGCTCCCAAGCAGAGATGCAGGCTGAGACATTCAATGGTTTCTATTAGTCAGTGTCTGTTTGCATCCCTCCTGGTGTTCGTACATTTTACATAACATTTCTGCTGCTGCTGCAAAAACATTGCATCGCTGTTTTTCTTCATAGTTCTTATCTCTCATATATTGTAAATAGTCTTTCCAATGCACGAATACACAAGCACGTTATGTAAATAAATAACACAGTTGCACCTTCCTTGGATCAGATGCTGTTTCTGATGACTTAGCAGTATTCTTATGTTGTATTCTTGGCTGTACAATACAGTATATTACTCTTAGTCTTGATTTTAGTCATATTTTCATATATTTTTATAACTTTTTGCTTGTTGTGTGAACCTACAGATGCTGTTGCACCTGAATGTCCTCAATTTGGACAGTTAAATACATTAGATTTAAATGGATCTCTGTTGAACAGATTCAAAGTCTGGTAGACTATTTTGTTTTTTAGTGAGTGTGGTTCAGTTTGAACCAATCAGATTAAGGCACAAAAGAGAAAAGAAACAAGTCCAGGCTAGTTCTGCGAATGTGGCGTTTGAACTAGAAGAAAATACAGAATCTTAAATATTGTGTTTGCGTATTTACAGTGAAACCAAGGTGGTTATGATTCTGTTTCACAGCAGAATCGATGAAGAGAACAACTGGAGCGATCAGCACCTTCACACTGCCTGCTTTCCTCCTGTCAGCCTGACGCCGTTTATCCTCCCCGTCCTTCTTAATGACCTCATTAGTTTGTTAGTGGCTGTTTGAAGGAAGCTGAATGTTTGTCTTGCTGGGCGGCTGCTGAATCGGCGCTTCACACAGAGACATCGTGCAGCAAGAACTCACTGATGAAGAGCATGCAGAGCTCATCAGCAAACACACGAGGAAGAGCTGGAAACTGACTTTAGGATGGAGGATCTTCAAATTCCCCATCAAACTGGATCCTAAAAGCACCATTTAGATAATATTGTGCTTCAGCTGTAAATTGATTATAACTAGTAAAAAAGAAATGATCAAAATGTGAAAATAAACTCAAAGATGTGGCCGTAAAAATATCAATTGAACAGTTTTAATTCAGACGTCGTCAGTAGCTGCGTTTTCATTACAAATGTGTGCAAAACTTTTGCAATGCAAACAAAATAGGAAAAAAAACACAACTTCACAATTTCTGTTTCCATTAAATAAGAAAAAAGTTTATTCATGTGTCATTTAAAACATGCAGTGCCATCATGCCAGTGGCATCATTCAGTTCCTGATCATTTTATCTGAATAAAGTATTTTTATTCTTAAAAATAAATCAATTAAGACACATCCAAAAAAACTTCATCATAGCACCAAAATGTTTAACCAAAAAATAAAATTTTATTTATTTACTTTTTAAATTGGTGCGTTTCAATTAAGCGAATTTATTTTCAAAATGTGAATTACATGGTTTATGGACACACAGCCAGTGAGGTGATTAGAGAAGCAATGCAGTCTTACTATAAGGACAAGAAGAAAAACAAATGTTGTGAAAAGAGTGAAAGAAAGGAAACGACTCAGTCGTTTACCAGCAAACACAGCAGGTGAAATAATGACTCAATAGAAAACAAATTAAAAAGCAGTGAGAATAGTTTCAAAATGATTTCAGTTAGATACCTTCAATAATTAGAGCCTGTTTTCTGTGTTCATTAACTCAACAGGAGATTGATGGCCAGTTGTCCGAACTGCTGCAGTGTGTAACTTCAGCGCCGCAATCCTGCAGTTTCTGGATCCCTGCTCCATCAGACCTGAGTCAAACGAATGGTTAATGACCAGGCCTCTCCAGAATCCGCTGATGTGCCATCGAGGCGACTCAGTGCTTCTGAATCAGGCGTTTCTGGAGCAGTGAAACACCAAAACGTTGCAGGATGTGTGGCGGGCAGGGATGATGTATAATTTAGCAAAAACAAAAAAACCCTCAAATTTTAAGGTAGATAATTCAAATAATTTTTAAGCTATTCCTTTTTCATGTTTATTTTACAACATAAGTTCTGATAATCAGTTCAGGTGACATCAGGTAGATAAATATTTGAAACTTAAGCCGCTGAGTCACAACAATGTCTTGTTTCACGGAGCATGTTTTCGCTTCCAGGCCTTTAAAATATGAAATGAAACGATGGACAACAGGATACAAAACACACGTGTATCATGTACACACGTGTTCATCTGATACTGTGGGGTGGCAAGCAGTACAAAAGACCGGATCAGCACACACACCTACACACGCGCACCTACACCTACACACACACACACACACATCCTGTAACCTGATGTTGGAACACGTGAAGTCAAGGCAAATTGCAACATTGTCGTTCAACAACAATTAAGTTCAAGACAAGTTTTCTAAATAATACATGAAGCAATTAAAGCAGTTTAGCTCCATATGTCAGGGGGAAAGACCAGAAACGTGTTCAAAGGCAAAATATCAAGTAACGCTGTGAGAAAACTCTGAAAAGGAGAAAAGAGTTCAAGCAGATATCTGAACTGTAACAGGACCTGGAGCCATTCTGAGTAATTATATCTGAGCTTTTATTGGTGCTGAATCATCTATACTGACACAAAGTTTAGAAAATAAACTGGAAAGCAAAGGCTAAGACACTGACATGCATGGCTCGTTTATATGTAAGAAAGGTAAAAATGTTGAAATTGCATGAGAAAAAATGTGATTGATCCGGTGAATACGAATGATTTAGACGTGTAGAAGAATATAAACAAATAGCATTCAGCCCGCAGTAGATTCTTTTATTGACCAAAGTGAAAAATCTTTAAAAATGATGAGTTGAATGTCAAAAATGTAGCTTATGCCATGTTGCATCTCGTTTCGCCAAACCAGCACGATCTCAGTCCAATTTGAGACTTTATGAGCAAATTAAAATTTTCCATCAAAAAAGAAATATACTACAAAAAGGGATTCATTACATGACTAAAAATAACTTTCCTGCAGCCAAATGTCATATTTTATTTAAATTTTCTGTTGTGTGTCTTTAATCCCCATTTCAGCGAGTCGATCTTCATTAGAAATGTAAAACTATAACCTCTGCATAAAACCAGAATAATTCAAACCTTCTGGTAGATTTCTATGGACAACAAATTTCCTCCTGGTTGGACATGATAGATAAAAACATCCAGAGGTGGAAGATTCCTACAATCGACCCAAATAAGGGATGAACAACACAAGTAAAACTAAAAGGCGTGAAATAATGACGGGCCGAAATGACCAGCGTCAGGCTGCAAAATAATGCTAAATATAACACAATCTTATTAAAGCTGAAGGAAAGTAAAGATGGCTTGGTTTGCCGATTGATTTACATCTTATGCGAATGATCTTTGATTTTATGCAAATCAGGACAAGAAATGACAAAAATTAGAAACAGTGAAAGGTTGAAATTACTAACAACTAATTAAATTGGTTACAACAAAGAATTTTATCCTCCTTTTACAGAAAGAGGAAACACAGTCTGTCTTCTGCATGTAATTATGCATTAGTACCAGTGAAGATATGCAGAAGCATTTTAAATGCTTTAAACTTTTGATAAGTCCTGGATTTTTCCAGTTTTATGGAGAAGACAGAAAAACAACATGATGTTTGTTGAATTATATCAATCTAAAATAATTTTTCCTCCTTTTTTCATCCATATTATGTGTCCCTTTTGATCTTTATACGTCTTTCGCCAGATTTCCTGCTGAAACATCCCAGTAATTTTCTGATTTGAGTGATTTTGTGACCTCCAGAATTCGATATGGACATGAAAACAAATTTTTTAAAATTCAGGCCAGATTTGTAAGAATCCCAAAGCACAAGGATGGGCTCAGATGTTAAGTTGTTGATGGAGTTGAGTCCAGTCGTCCCTCTGCCAGTATTATAAATGCTTACAGAGCTGAGCGCTCACAGCAGTTTGGTGCAGAGTTTAACATGGATGTTTCAGATTTGATGTCTTGAGCAAAACAGGATTTTTTTTCGGCGGTGCTTTGACTAGACTTGCAGTTTGTGTAAAATAAAAGGTACTTTGAGACGAGACGTTTCCCACTAAAGTTACCAAAGATGGTTCTTGTTGGGAACCTACTGCGTTTGCACTATTTGCTTAAAGCCTTTTAAACTTTTATTTCTCTTTGAAAAGTTACATTTAACATGAGTTACACAAATCGAAGCTTGTTTTTTTTGTTTTTTTTTCCTTCACCCGGTGACAGCAGGAAACCCACACATAACACATTCATGCACTTACAGTGGTCAATGACAGCTGCTTCACTGGAGCCGAACAATACGCTGCTGAATAATTGAGTGTTTCTGAAGGTGAAAAACATCAGGGCTCAGCAGGACCTGCCCGACACGCAGACATAAGAGCAAGGAACACGAACAGTGCATAATTTCTCCAGCTTTTAAAGTAGCAGATGATCAGCGAGGAAAAACAGCGACGCAGAACACACAAGAAACCAAAACAGTTTCATAAGCTCAAACACACAGAGTTCAAACAATCAGGTACAAATACAGATTCAGCATGTGAGAAATGAAGAGCAGATTGTATCCCGTGGTGAAAATGTTTTTGTTGCAGTATTTCTCTGTTGCAGCAGTTTAACCTCCAGTGTATTTCTGTCAACTGTCTTTTATGCTGTGAAATGTAGGACAGCTAAAATATTTATCCAATCTAAAGATGATAAAAAAAAAGAGCAGCAGACTCATAATGCTGATTTTTGAGGAGCATTCTTGATTGCTTTTTGATCTTCACACCACAGGAAACTTTAACAAGCTACATCAATAGGAGCGCAGCACCCTCAGCAACAAAAGCGTGTTTTTATTTTTTTCCCATGATGCCCCCCAATGCTATTTGCGTTCTGAGATGAGCAGCGCGCCGAAATGCGAGCGAAAAAAACGCGATCGCTGCCTCTGCGAATCATCTATGAGTCACCTTTCATTGTACCTCAGCAGAGAGATGGAGTCAGAAATAGAGCGGTAGAATAAAAACGAAGTTTGGTTCTGACTCACTGCTGAAGAGAACTGGGTTCGGGTTTTTTCTTTTGTCTTTTTTTTAATGTGCAACAGTAAAACTCTTCCTAAAGTTGGCGACAGTAAAGCGGCCGATGCAGGATACGGCCCAAGAAGAAAGGATCCGAGAAGGTCGATCATTAAGGAGCAAAAAGACACTTAGGAATAGTGATAGGAATCGAGCAACAAAGAAGGGAAGGAGAGAAAGAAACAAGGATGGATAGAATGAACTGATAAAGACAGGAGGAAAGCAAATGAGGAGGGAACAAAAGCAAGGATACCAGGAAAAAGAAAGTCAGGAAGGAAGATGCAAGAAACTGGAAATAAAATGAATGAAAGCCAGGATTAAAGGAGGGAAGGACAAATAGATACGACACATGGAGAGACAAAGAATGGACAAGAGGAAAGAAGAACAGAAGGAGAGGAAAAAGGACATAAGAAAAGCTGCTTAACTAAACCTGTAAATTCTCAAATCAAAGTTTTTAGACCATTTTATTGTACTAATGAACACCAGCACATTTCCTTACTCTCTGCTCAGTTACACTTTGATGTATGAATAAAAACACAAACCAATATAGTTTTTATGATTGCAGGCTCTCCTATTATGTTCAAACATCAGCCTCATTCCTTTCTGCTTTAAAACATAATTTAAGGTAAAACACTTTGACAAGCTGCTGTTTCATATTTCAATTTGTGTCAAAGACGAATTAACGTTTAACTGGATTTCTGAAATTCAGTAAAAGTGACCACCGTTGCCAATCAGGGTGATAAAATAGCAGTACTTTCAGTTTCGAAGTACTGATCTGAAAGCACGTATAGAGCGACCCGAGGGAGTCGTGTTAACCTGAATGGCAATTAGCAGCATGTGTCATGTTGAGCAGAGCTCTGACAATCAGCTCTTTGGTGTGAATAATCAGGTTGTCCCACAGGAATCCTCACAAGATCAAAACAGGTCACAGATCTGATGGGAAAGAAAAGAGGCCAGGATGCCTCTGTTGTCTCTAAAGTGACAAAAAAATCACCTTAAAAAAGAAATCTGACCAAGAGTTTCTGGAAACTCATTTCATCCAGGTCATAAAAGCTCTTAAAGGGCCGGTTGTACCAGAATGTATTGATTCACAATACATGAAAATATCAATGAATTCTTAAAATTAAATATTATTGAACAAATTTTCAGGTCCGCCAAGATTTCATGAGACTTTTTGTGATTTTTTTTTAATTTGCAATAAAAATCAAAGTGTTTGTGGCACTAATTTGGAAATATGTGCTCTAGATTATTCAATCAGACGTATTTGTGTTTGAAAATATTCCTTCATGAGATCATCTCTACCAAGACATACAAACAAGAAAGAAGACAAAAAAAAGTAATGTATTCATCCAGAGAAGCTAAATATTTCTTCCTTCTCAAACATTATCAGTCAAGTAAAGGAATGACTTTGTTTTCCAGCAGCTGATAAATCAAGACGGCGTGTTTGTATAATTCATCACAGGGATTAATTATTAACTTGTTTACCTCACACATGAGCCTCCGTGGAA
Source organism: Poeciliopsis turrubarensis (assembly GCA_010277015.1). Taxonomy (NCBI): domain Eukaryota; kingdom Metazoa; phylum Chordata; class Actinopteri; order Cyprinodontiformes; family Poeciliidae; genus Poeciliopsis; species Poeciliopsis turrubarensis. Next base: position 203,691 of record VMRN01000143.1, on the reverse strand, counting down.
CAATCCCAAGCAAAGCCATCAGCAAAGAATGACATGACAATAAACAGAACTGTTTCCCATCCCGGAACAGGAAAGGAAATTGCAGCAAAGCAAAACACAAGATGGTGTGGGTGCGTCTTGTTTGCATCAAAGATAAGATGTGAGGGAAACACACAAAAAAGGTATCAAATGAATTACAAATCAGAGAAAATACAATGTCTGGATTTGACAGCTTTCTTAAGACTAAACGAAAAACTCAATATAAGGAAAGTGAAACAGGAGAAAGTTTGCAGCAGGAATTTAATGGTGTTTCTGCCCTTCCACTGTTAGTCAGCCACTAATCCTCAGATAAAGCAAGCTGGAGTTTTATTTTGTGTTGAATTAAGGTACAAAAGAAAAGTATATTCTCAGGCTTTTGTTGAGTCAGGTTTTTTTTAGTTCTCAAATTGCAAACAAGCCAGAAGTCATAAAACGACTGAAACTTCATGAGCTCACAGACAAAAAAGGACAAGAAACAATAAAGTTTGCAGGATAAATAAATGCAAAGTCACTGAGAGGGGAATAAAAACTAAACGCCTGAAGACCTTGAACAAAAAACTTAACACAGCGTTCAGTCAAGATTGCAGCAGATTAGGGAATTTAATGGGTTTTTTGTTGCTTTTTATAATCTTTAGCATAATCTATTAAAATTTAAGAGTGAACTTTGACTTGGTCACTCCAAAACTATAATTGTTCATTAATTTAGCTTAATTTTAGCTTAAATGTCGTTTTAATTGTAAAATGATTAGTAGATAGGGGTTGTCGAAGCTACTTTTGAACAAGGAAAAGTTTTTAAAGTTAGTAAATAATCATTATTTAGCCGACTCCGTCTCTGATTAGGCTAAATAAGTTTGCTTTTGTAATTTAAAAAAAATACTTGTTAAAATTCAATTGAGAATCCACTAAAACACTTCACTTCTGGGACTGGTTTCACATTGTATCCCAATTGCGTTTAGATCTATAAACTTGTAATTTCTGTAGATGAAACATGACTTCAAACTGAAATAGTTGTGCTAAAACTGACACCATTTTTTTACTCCGCGACACATTGACTGGAAATCTGGACCAGGGCACAAACATGGCAAATATTCACCAAAGAACCAAAAACAGAAATTATATGAGAACTCAGCCTTGAGGTACACCTATAAAAACAAAAGTATTAAAAAAAAAAAAGCAAAAAAGAGAGAAATTGTTAGTAGATTATCTGTGAAATATGAGGATTAGAACTTGAATTTATTAAGCCTATCAAACTACATACTGGTTTAAAAAAAAATGATAGAGGGAAAAAAACAACAAAAAAATGTTTTTTAAATGTATTTTTATTATACTTTTGGAAAAAACGCTCATCCTTCTGTCGGTATTTTTCTTTGCAAAACCCCCAAAGATCATTTAACGAACACATAACCATATAATTAGCTTAATGTGAGAAATATAACTGCAGAAGAGCAGCAGCCTCGAAACGCTCACACTGTGTTTTCTAATGTTTCAAACAACAGGGTCAGAGCCAACACACACAGAAGCAAATACAGACACACTGAGCTGAAATGAGAGGGTGGGTGATTTATTTTTACCTACTGAAGTGCAATAAAAGCTAAGCAAGGCAACCCGTGGCGGCGGCTTCTCCCTTTCTGAGCGCGAGCGGCAGCCACAAAGTGAAGCGGATCTGCTCTCAGCAGAAAACAGACCTGGAACGGAAAAGGCTCCAATCTTATGAAACTGTGGGATTTCATTTGCTGGATTCCTTTCATGTCCCAAGAGCTGCTGAGAGTTTTAGAGCAGCATACAGTGCAGAGTCACATAATGACAATAAATGCGGTATTGCCTGCAAAAAGTGAGGAGTTTTATAATCCAAAATGTAGCTGAAAGTTTTGGATGAGGCTGGAGGTTTTCTATCCGCCCCAGTGAAACCGATCTAAGCTAACAGGTTAAGAGTTTGGCTCATTGTTTCATACAATCCCTTGAGGGAATGTCTTGATTTCTTGAGAAAATGTGTAGAAATCCAACTGATCCGTTGATATTTGTGTGAGGAAAACTGTCTGTGTCTAATAGAACCATTTTGTTGCAAATAAGATACATTTTTAATAAAAGAAGAAAGGAATTTGCAAACCTGTGGGAATTTTTATTAGGACTGCTTTAAAATATTATTTTTAAAGCTGAATTTAGATCTTTGATATGTTCAGGCGGCAAAATAAGAAAAAGAAAGTAAATGACTCTCATATACTTGCCTAATAATCTGAAACTTTCACTTGTTTTGAAACTCAGCATGAAGGATTCCCTCAGTATTTCTTTATCAATTGTTCACGTACCCGGGTTCTCTCCGGGTACTCCAGCTTCCAGTTGACCTGACATGACTGTCAGGGTGATTGGTGTGTCTAAGTTCTCCTCAGGTGTGAGTGTGTGAGTGTGTGTGCATGGTTGTCTGTCTCTGTCTCTTACCCAGACTGGCGACCTGTCCAGGCCTCTCGTTTGCCCCAGATAGCCACCAGTAGCTTCCTTAAAGAAAATGGATGGACGGATGTATAGCAGGAAACAAGAAATGGTCAAAATAAGGAAGAGATGCAGTTCAGAGCTCAAATAATGCAAAGGAAACAAGTTCATATTAATTTAATACTAATGCTTTAACTCAGAAAGAGTTCAGAAATCAATATTGTGGAATAACCAGGAGGTTTTGAACTCTTAATTTTTGCCAGAGCTGGATATACCGAACAGCTATGCTGCTACAAAATGTGTTTTTCATTTATATTTTGTAAAATTAGGGGAGGAAGTCTCATACGTCAAAGCATGATCCATCAGTGGGTTTTATACTGAAGGGGAAACTCTTAATTTACACTGAAATCTGGTATCATAAACCGCGCAATAATTTCTACTTTGTTGAAGAAAACGATGTTTGTTTGTTCTCCTGAGCTGGAAGGAAGTCGTCACTAAAAGCAGCAGGTGAACAGGCGGTTCGTCTCACATCATTTGCTTGCTTACATGTTGGTCATGGAGTTGTTGCAGCATACAAGTACAGCTGATGGAAAGAAGCACACCGGTAATCTGAATAATAAAAAAGCATGAGTGTATATCCACACAGACGGGTATTATCAGTGTGTTGTATGCCGACATCCTGCTGCTTGTGTGCATCCTTGGCTGAGTGTTCAGATGTTGAATAATCTTTTTAAATCACCGGCGTTTGTGCTCAAGATCCATCTCTAGTGTCATAATTATACCTCAGGATTTCTCATATTCAGGGAACAATTTGGCAAAAATATGCCACACATTTAGAAATACATAACTGATATTGGCAACTCCATGTCTGCTGAGCTTTGCAGTAACGTATGAGCAGTACTTTAACCCTAAAACGCAATAAATGGTGTTAAACGCGACATTTATCTACATCCAATCAATAGTGCAAGTGATTTGCGCTGTAAGAAAAATCAGTTACTGTAATAAAAGAAATTAAGGGCTTAATCAATTCAGTAAAGAAACTCAAAGCCTTCAATTCGTCCTATTAAAAAAATAGGTTAATGTTAAAGGAAACTTTATGTTTTTTATTCAGCCTGCGATTCAGGGCTTGCAGTCAGTAATCTGCAGCAAACAAGTGTGTGTGATCAATAATCTAAAGGAATGCTGCTGTGTCTGTCATCAATACTGTAAGTAACTCCAGTGTCTGGATTCAGTCTAAAGGAATCCAGTGCTTTTAATCAGCGATATAAAAGAATCCAGCCTCTTTAATCAATAGTGTAACAGCGCTGTCCCACTGAAGCATAGGACATTTCAAAAACCTCACATTTGCTTTGGCTAAAAACTGATTTTCTTTTCCTCTTATAGATATCGGATTAGAAAGTGATTGGAGCAGGATGTCAAAGTCTTTGTTTTATTTATAATTGGTAAAATAGAAGCCGTATCTATGGACGAGATGTGAAATCTGAGAGGTAAAAAGTAAACATTTAAATTCTCCTACCACTTCATGTTATCGAAATATATGTGATTATTATAATCAGCAAATAAATTTACATTATTGTTGCCAGCAGCAATCTTTAAAGACCCTGGGAATATACGTCTTTAGTCATCATTATTTTGGAAAATTACTCAGTGGTGATTATTAAACTTTGAGATTTTATCCTTGTAAATCTAATTTGTTTCATATCAGCTCATTTTATTCATGAGTGACGGATAATTACTCATCAGTTTATGTCCCAGTCAATCCCTGAAAAAGGTACATCATTTAAACTTTTCATGATGTTGCACCTGCAAAATTATAATAAATTTTTTAACATTGATAGATAGAAATATGCAACTACCTATTGATCTATATGAAAAAGGCTGTCTGTCACCACAAATGTTTTTTTTACTTGTTACATAATGATTTAATTTCCTGTAATAAAACATTCATTTATTTTGAAGCATTTTTCAAGTTATTATCATGTAGTCACGTCTGTCTGTGACTACATTTTAATTAGGTTTTTCTTAACAGCATTTTAAATTCATGTAGCATTTTAATGCTTTCTAAGTAGCAGGTGTTGTACTGATGTGTGAAAGGTTAATGGAAAAGGCTCCACATCATCGTAATGTTCGCCGGAGATACAAAGGACGGAGCTTCATCCGTAACTTTAATGAGTCTCACTTTCAAAACCTGACAGAATCTGAAAGCTCAAATACCACAGACAAAATTATCTACTCACTTTTTTTAAATTACTGAAATCTACCCACATTATCAGAAAGGAAATTTTAAAATGTTCTTTTTTGTATTTTCCTCTTAATTAAGCCATATGTTAGAACATTGAGACAAATCAATTAGTACTTTTTAAATTTTTCACGTTTTTTCTTTACCTAACCAGAAGATGTAGCTCATTTAATCTTCAGCTGACATTTTAACTATATATGTATGAACACGACTTGCAGAAATTAAAATTTTGTTTATATGTTAGCCCTTGACTCTTTTCATGTGACGTCACGCAGCTCAGAAATCTCCTCGCTTCGCCGTGGCGTCAAAACAACCAATTATTTCCTTTGAAGCCTGACAAAAATTAGACATCTGGTAGCCAAATATTGCTTTTATTTAGTTGATTTCACCTTTAAAAATGGTCACAGGGTGAAACCTGACTGCAAATATAGTAATAGTAATTTTCCACTGATTTTAAGTCAGTTTCTGATGGGATTTTAAAAAGTTAAACAAATAAAAAGTGACACAAAACTGTGAAGTGGGGAGAAAATTAAGGTTTTCGGTTCCTTGTTTAGCAATTAAATTATATAGTTTAGACATTTTTGCACCTAAATTGGGGGAAGTTCTTGTGCTCCGTTTTCCAACACTGACTGTGTCCGTAAAGCAGATCCACACTGTGCAGCTGGTCATGTCTGCTGACCTGGAAGAGGTCCAAGAGTCACACAGCCTGTCATTTCTCAGGATTCCTCCAGACCAGAGGCGTAACGCAGGAAATATTTAAAATCAATAAACAAAGCAACATCTGACAAAACAAACCATGTTTATGATACGGTGAGCAGAGGGGAGGCGGTTGTTGTCTGGATCAAACTGATCTGTAATGAGTCACCTGTTGTTTTCTGACCTGAAGCTGCTTCAGATTTACTCATTGTTCTCCCTCAGATATTGATCAGTCCTCCTCAGAACGACCTACAGAATCCGAATCATAAATTTCACTTTGTCTTTTGAGCAATGCATCAATTTCAGAGGCGGCTGAGGAAAGCCCTGAGTTATTGATTGGACGCCTGACGATCCCAGCAGGGTGGAAGTCCACTGATTGTTGTTATGTAGTTGAACCCAGCAGTCGAGCTCAACCTCCAGGCCGGACCAAGGAAATTTTCTGCTCTCTGGCCATTATTGTTTTTAAAATTCTCCCAATTATTTCTGGTCAGGATGTTTTCGGAGATGCTCAACCATCACCACATTTTTTTTTTTTTAATTTGTTTGGTGCATTTTTCTGACCAGGATTAAAGTTCTTACAACTTTTGGTTCAAAAGCCACAACATTTAGCAAGTTGAGCATCTTATTGTAGCAGTTTCTCATTCTGTCTGACAAAATGTAAGTCATATTGGACATGCATCAATTCTATAACATTATCATTTGTTTCAAAATGAACTCTCTATGATTCCTGACTTGCCATCCTTTATGAAGCTGAAAGTCAGACTTTCATTCTTTGAGTCACTACATACAAAAATATTTTAAATTTTCTGCACATTCTTTCCAGAAATTGGCTCCCAAATTGAACCATTACCCTCAGCTTTCAAAAATGATCATTTAATACAGTTGTGCATAGTTATATTTACTGTTCTTTACTTTCTCACACTGCTGTGAAGAAATTAGATCTGCAGAGAGCAAAATGTGACGCAAATGAATTGGATGTCTCGTACTCATTTATCTCACTGGATGCAGTAACGTGCGAACAACCATTTGAACATTTTCAGGCAGCGTCTCTAAGACTCGACTCTCAGCATTGGATAACACTTAGAGGGAACCGTCACAGTGAAAACACGATAAAGCTATTTGAGTATCTTGTACATAAACATGGGGTCATGACTTTTCGTTTTGATGACACTTTCACTGACAGAAAAACTTGTTTTGGAGGAATAAACTATCCGTTCTGAGTAAATGACACACTTTGCAGGTTCTCATCCTGTTTTGTAGTTTTTACTAATTGTTTTGAGACATGCACTAGCTGGAAAACCGAAAATGGAAAAAACTGAGAGAATTATATCAAGCCCAATGTGGCATAATGTTGTTTTTGCGATGGATGTCTGTATTCTTGTTTGCTTCATGCTGACCCTAATTAAACAGCCTAGGTTTCCACCTTGGACACCACACATAATGTTTATAATGTTTCCTTCCATTTCATGTCAAATATCTGCTTCGAAGTGGGCAAAGCCACTGGCTGAAATAGTTTTTCACTTTTTAATTTTATATCATTTCAAAGTGGAAATGACTGATGGAGGCTGGAAAGAGGAAAGTTGCTGATGGTCGGCGACTCTCAGGACGTCTGGGATAAAGTGCAGAGAGAAAAGATGAGTGAATGCGATGAACTGGCTTTACAGCCTGCTGTAAATCTCTCCATCACTTTGCCCTTTAGCGGCTGTTAAAATTTACAGGAGACAAGTGAGGGAGAAGAGAAACGACAAAAAAGGGCCAGGGGAGGAGCGATGCATCTCAGTAAGCCATTTTAATTATCTGGCTCCCAGGATGATTTAAACAATGATCTTCTTTTTTAAAGAACACAGAGGAATATCCAGGTACAAGAAGATCTGACCACTAATAGTCGCTTTTTATCTAAATGTACAAATTTGTGCCTGTTTGAACAAATGTTGAACTTTTAAAAGTTCTTCAAATTGTTAATGCTCAAACATATATCTAAGTATTTAATCTATTTTTAGAGACGATCGATTTCTTTATTTATTCATTTATTTTTGAATCGGAAGTTCACTGGCAGCAAAACAAAGTGACAAAGTGCCTTTTTAATCAATACTTCAATATTTCCACAATCACCCAAGGAGTCTTTTCATCCTCGTCATCCTTCGTTCTCCTTCGTCTTTATTGTTTTCTTCGCCTCTTCTCCTCTGTCTCAAAGTGTCCTGCAGTTAATTGGCATTCAGCTTGTGTTTCACCTAAATTGAACGTCTCTGTCCATTACACAGAGTGTCAACCAGCAACTTGACGAGGCGACAATCCAATTACAGCTCACAGATGAGCCATGACACGTCCGTCTGTCCGTCCCCCTGTTGTCTGTCCTTTTATTTCCACTTTAACATTTCTACATAGTTATATAACTCAGACATGGGCAGGCTTATAAAAGAGATGTATAACAGTAAATATATATGTATATATATAAATGTGAGGAGCGCTAAAGGGTGTAAACTCATTGTTTTTCTTTGATAATATACTAAAAAGGCCTTTCTTCACGCAGATAAAATTGGTGTTACAACTTGAATAATTGCAAAGTGTTTCCAACAATGAACCTTCACAGCAGGTTCTCTGCCTAATTCTGGAAAAATGCAATGGTTTTCTAACCATTTTAAAGAAAAATCAAAAACTTATAAAGGAATTAGTCAACCTTCTCATGAATGGATAAAATTTTCAGTGAAATTTTAAAAAGCGCAAAAAAGAGGAGAAAAAACTTCCACTCTGCAGGTTCAGTGAAGGGAAAAAGTTCAGAACAATAAAGTTATAAAGGTTTGAGGATTACCTCTGACTGAAGAAGATGTCAGAACAGCCTGAGATTAAGAACCAATCGAACAATGTGCAGATTTCCTTTTCTGTAAAACTCTGACCTGCAGATTTCAGCCTCTATTGGTTTATTTCTAAGAGCTTTTTACTTCTACTTTCTGTATGTATTGAAAATCTAATCAAGAGCAAAAGATCATTTCAGAATAAAAAATGATTCCAATACAGTCAGTGGTAGCAATCCACAAAAACAGCAGAAACTTTAAAATACTAACAGCTTGTATTTTCTCCCTTATAAAATAGATTGTGGACATAAAGTTAGTAAATTACAAAGTCAGATTTAATGTTGTGAATTAAATTAGCTACTTTGACCTTTTGTCACACAGCCCTGCAGTAAACAGGATTATTACATGTTTCATTTTATTTTTTATTATTTCTAAACAAAGACAGGATGGAAATGAATTTGGTACTTTAAACTGTCTTTATTGCATTTATCTGTGTAAAGCAGAATCCAAATAATATATCATATATAGTAATTTTGCCTTAAAGTACAGCTCTGGAAAAACGTAAGAGATCAGTTTACTGATCCCCATTGAAAACCTCGATTGATTTCTGAACTCTTCCTGAGTTAAAACATTAGTGTCGTAGTTTCTAAATTAATATGAACTTATTTTCTTTGCATTATACAAGGTCTAAAAGCACTGCATCGTTTTTATTCCTTTTTGTCCGTTTCTCATTTTCTGCAAATAAATAAAACATTTTTGCTTGAAATTTGGAGACATGTCGTCAGCAGTTCATACTAAAAAATATTTTCATTTTACTCAAACATTTACCAATAAAAAGAAAAATCTGAGGAACTGATAAGTTTATCCAGAGCTGTATACTTTAAGAGCGACTCTGCATTTAGTAGCTTATGGTATAAAGCAGCAGATTTTTCTCCATGTCTCAACAACATGTTATTCACCAACATATTAATGTCTCAGCCATCTGGAAGAAAAATATGTTTTTGGTGTCATGAAAACTGATGTTTTTATCAAGAAGATGATAAAAGATTTACTCATATTTCGTGGTTTGCCAATTAGATTTGTTGACAAAAGGAAACCGAAGAAAGAAAACAGTTTTCTGACTCGATTTCCAACAAAACAAACGGTCTATTCTGCTGACACATCTGTCAGCAGAAACAATAAAAATGTTAGAAAAATGAATTGGTGACAGAGATGGAGAGATGAAGCCAAAGAGCAACAGAAAGGGGAACAAAATAATGACAGGCAGACAAAGAAAGAAAGACGGCAGGTGAATGAGAGGAAGGCAGGGAAGTAAGAGAAAATAATTCCCAGACAACAGAGGCAATCATGAACATGCAGGGAGAAAAATCCAGCAGGCGACAAAGAAAATTAGATTGGACAGGAAATATTATTGTGAAGAAAACAAACACGAGTGTAATTAAAGAAAGAAAAGAAATAACACAATTTAAGGGTGGATGAAATGAAAATACAAATTCTGGGCCAGAGAGAAATAAGACGACTGACATAACTAATCAGATTACAGGAGAACCGATCAATCTTGCCAGATTTATTGTTACCCAGCTAACATGGTTGACCTGGAAAATGCCACTTGTTCTTTAATCATCCAGTTTGGCTGCTTCGACCTTTACATATCACTTTCTTTTACTTCTTCTCCATCCATCTTACCTGAAAGCTTTCCAGACAATAAGGTCAGCTGGATCTACTCACTTTACTGATGAATTTTCTGATGCACTTTGGTTCATTTTTAACCTGACTCACTTTGCTGATCGGACCGTCTTCAAGTGCAGAGACTAAACTTCAAAGCGGTGTTGCTCTAAAGTAAATTTCAGCCAGGAATCCACCGCCATGGGAAGCCCTAAAGGATTTGTCTCCATGCCAAAAAATAAGTGTTGCATCTCAAAGTTGCATATATTAAGTAGCTCTTGTTGTAGAATTAAGGCGTCGTTTTTTTTAAGTAATAAGTCAGCCACACTGATTTATCATTCTCTTATATCATTTCTGTGCTCTACAAGTTAACCATTAATATTTATACTGTAGTGACTCTATGTTTGAAATGTGCATTCTATGTTTTTTAAATGCTCGTAAATATACGTGTAATTAAATTGTGCAGCACCAATTGATTTGCATATTAAATTATTGTGATATTTTTTTGTTTCAATTTAACTTATTAGTTTCCGATCATAACCCTTAATGTGAAGCATGGCACACAGACATATTCAATAGTATTTATTCCCTTTGAATGTTTTGTGACAAACAAACAGGCTCTGCAGACCTGACCGAGGGACATGATGTGCTGTGGATCACTGTCTCCTGGAAAAAGGAAATAATTTGTAAATCCTTAATGGAAAAGGAAAATGAAAGAACCTCTTGTGGTTTCCAGTGAAAAGCTTATGTTCTTTTCCTGCTTTTATTGTCTATATTGTTTTGTTGGTTGGTTTACATCATTTGAAAGATTGGTCAACATTTATGTCGTAGTCTGTAGGACGTTAACTGGACCCAAAAGACAATAAACACGACATGAAAACAATCCTCTAACCAAAGTTTTACAGTTTTTTCCTTATATTTACTGTATTAAAATCTTACTGTTCAGAATGAGCAACTCGGTTTATTAATCACGTCGAGTTTTGCAGCAACCTAAATGGAGCTCATCAGATAAAACGAGAAATTATCCTTTCAAGGATGTAAGATCGACCCCAAAATAAGGATGAATAATGATAGTTATTATGAAATGTGTTTTGGTGAAAGTAAGCAGAGATCCCTGTGGACAAAAGGAGACACTTCCTGATAAATGTGCTAATGGTGTCATTTTTATAGAATAATCTTAATCGTCCTTCAGTAACAAAGCTGACATTGGTTGGGCTTTTTTCTAATGTGCTCCAGAGTCCTGGCACCTCTCTGCAGTCTTTCATGTCTTCTGTATTATTACTCTTTTATCAATCTTTTGTGTTTGATGGGGCCAGAGGAAGAGGACACTGTGAATGAGACGTTCCGTTTTCAATCTTCTCTGTCTAAATCAGAGCTGCTCTTTGGCCTTTGGAAAATGCAGAAAAGGTAAAAAAACATTGAGGTAAAATTGTGTCTAGTCACACTCTAGGAAGGTTATTGCTGTTAAATGAAAGGAAATGAGCTACAGCACTTTAGAGTTTTTGCATGGAAAGGTGAATTAAATAGATCAGCAGCAAAAATCATCACTTATGGTTTTTGCTTTGGTTTGTATTAAAAGCAAACGTTGCATGTGTACTTTTGGGTAAAAATCTTGTACTATAATTGTTCATTACAGATTGCTCCATGCAGTTGATGTTTTTTACTCACTTCCACAGTTAATTGAGAGATTTGCACCTCCAGTTCTGACCATGAACATATCGATTTGCAGTTAGCCGTCTTGCTAACTACCACAGTTCAATTACTGATTAAAAATGGCGGTTGAGATGTTGTTTGTAAATCAACAACTGCACTCGGCTGCTAATCAAAAATCACTTTTGTGCAACACTGAGCTTGGCTTTGTACCAACCCTGAGGTGGATCGATGAAACGGGGAGGAACTGTTCAGGATCTGCAAATGCTGACGAATCTGGCTGTGGCTGGAGGGTGAAGAACCGGTTAAACTAGATGTTGTCTTCAGGAAAAACTGAGCAAAAGTGCCTTCAAATTTAGTCTGTGCCTAAAACACTCAATCATTTCTTCAAATTTAGCCTGGACTTATTTAGACATTGAGTGAAAGTTCTTCAAGTGCAGAGCAGCAAACTGGCATTACCGCTGACATTATCATCACTTGATGACATCTGAAAATATTTCTGCAACATTTGGACGACAATGTAGATCTTCTTCTTCTTCTACGCCAATCAGAGGCAATTAAATACCAACAGGCTGTCTCAGGACCCTGGTTTTACACCTTGCATCCCTATGCAAATACAATATGTGTACATACAAACTTTATATTCTTGACAGGACTGGATTCAAAAAAGATATGGCAAATGTTTGCTTGTGGAAGCACAAGCAAAAATGTGAAAACGGCTCTTTTTTGAATATATATTATTATAAGGTCATGGAGCTTTGCTCCTTTTTCTTTTAGCAAGAAAAAAATATTAAAATTTGTTTCATAGGACAAAGTTGCTCCACTAAAGAAACAAACATTAGTGTTAGACAAAAAGACACCTAAATACAATTTTTTTCAACAAGTTTCTTTTATTTAAAAAAAAAAACTGTTCCCATGTTCATAGATCATTTCTCCTTTAAAGGCTAAAACTCCCTGAAGCTCAGATTGAAGTATGCATAATTTCAAAATAAAACATTTTCTTTTTCATGTCCTTTTGCATCTTTCATTGATTCAGTAACTCACCACTGTAACCCAGTTTCTAACACACACACACACACACACGCACACACAGATTCTGCTGAGCCAGCGATCGTCTGTAACGCTTCATATCAAACATCTGCCTCCCATGTGTCAGATTCTGCTCCCCCTGTGAGTGCCTCCATCAGCTTAAGTGCATGTGGTAGCAGGTTTGCATGGTTTGTTGTGTGGGTTCCTGAGTAATTAATGACTAGAAAGTGCAAAACCATATGCATGCACGCACACAGAGAGCAGCACGAACCCTATAATTTCTCCATATTTTCTATTTATTTATAGGTATCTGTATTACGATTGAACTCAATCTTAAAAGAATTGAAAAACTGCAGATGTTGTCATGGTGTGTGAAGTTGTAGCAGGACTTAAGAGCACACAAGAGTTTGGGAGCAGTGGAGCTGAAGGATGTAATTATCTAAAATGTCAAAGTGGGTTCAGCATAACGGAAGAAACCAGCAGTCAGACAAAAAAGAAAACAAAACAAACTTAATTACTGTAGGTGTGTCTGTAGCATGGAAATAAGGTAAATCTAATAAGGAGTATACTAGACAGCTGAGCAAGGGACCAAGGGAAAGAGACGAATAAACACAGACCATCTTCACACTGCAAGCCTTACGGCTCAATTCAGAGTTTTTGTGAAATCCACTTGTTTTTTTTGCATGGTTGTGCAGCTATATGTGTCCCACATGTGCACTAGTGGACGCAGTAACGTCATACATAGTGACTGGATGTGATGGTGGAGCTTATTTTATTTAAAATTTATTATCCAGCACATCAAGAACTTAATGTGCTGGATAACTGGGTAACACAGAAGGAGATTAACCAGAAACTAAAATAAGAGAATAAGCAAACATTCACAGACACCACAACACAAAAAATCTGTAAAAATTTCAACTCAAAGCTTTGAATTCATGACTAAATCCTACCAAAAACAATAAACAGCCTGGAAAGCAATATGGCAGCACCTGAATATTAATAATAACCACAAAGAATGCAAATGAAAGAAAACCTAAACACTTATGGATCATAATGTAGAAATTGTGCACACAGAAATTTAAACCTGTTTCTTGTGTATGTAAAACTGAACCCACATGAGGCAATGCCAGATGTCTGCTTAGACATCCCCTCTTTTATAAATGAAAATATATGTAAATGTGCAAAGCATGTGTGATGCTCCTCCCTGCATAATCATAAACAATGTCAATGCATGAGGAAGATGGATTTGCTCACCAAGAAGCCACACACCGTGCCAGGTTGTTGGCTGTCTGCTACCAACCATGTCCTTTTCTTGTAGAATGAATGAAATTGTTAACATTAAAGAATCACATTCATGCAACATATAAAATGTACTTGGACGTACTATGATGATGCTCCAACAGCACAGATAAATGTCACTTTATCTGCGCCTGTTCAGCTGCATTGGGATTTCTTTTAACTTTCCCAATGAGTCAAACAAGAACGGAGTGAGTTTCAGGTCTGACCTTGAAATTCATCCACAGGTTTCCCTCCATTTAACTCAAATGTATCGGTTAATTTAGCAGACATTTCCAAAGCCGTGACATCACCAACTGGTCTCATTCTGCATGTAAACTTCAGATTTTAAATACTTTAATAAATTAATCTCCAACAAATTCTTTCTCTGATTATTGTGGAAATTAGAAAATGGAAATATTTTTGTTAATCCTGCATGTTTTCACTTTGGCCTGATTAAACTTCTGCTGTTAACTGTTAAGTCCTCGTCTCATTATTGTTCATCTGCCCTATGCGTCGGTGAAATGAACAGGTGAAAGAGCAACAATAATAATTCTTATATATCATATTTCTTATTTACAGAAAGCTGAAGTTTTGCTAAAGCCTTTATTTATTCTATGGACTTTTGATGCTGCAGTTCATTTTACTCTGGCTGTCTCCATGTGTAAATACGTCCAAATATAGCTGTCTGCATTAGTTTCACATTTGCTCCATCCATCAGACGCAAAGAAGATCCATTACAACCAGAATGAAATCTTCATTTCTGATACAGTGATTACTTTTTATGGAAAATAAATTTACACGTAAAAGGTTTATGGAAGTCTTTATACTATGACATTACCAACAAACAAAAATTATCAGAAAAAAAACAACCAATTGTAAAAGTGTCTGTTTGATGATTAAGCTCCTTGTTTCTCCTGCCAGTTTAGTAACAAATGACATCATTAGATTTCAGCTCACACACTCAGCCATTTTTCTTCCTGCTCCATCCGCATCCCTCATCACTGCATCGATTGGAAGATTACAATCTACACCTTCTGCAGTTTTCCTGCCTTTTTTTTTTTTTAAATCCTTTCACAAAAGCAACAGCATGTGGTTTGTTATCTGCACAATCTGTGCACTTCAGGGTGTCGCAGCATAAAGAATGACAATATGTTGCTGTTTATTTATATGTAAATTAGACCTCAATGGCTGATGAAATGTTGGGTCAGCCAGTCTTACAACGAATGTTGACCAGATTACTAATTGCAGAAAAAGCTACAAATTTTCATGAACTATATTTAATAGTATTCAGGAAATTCTTTTCAGCAGTCCAGCAGAAAACGTTAATGTGCCACTGAGGGGTAAATGTCAAAAAGTGTTTGAGAAAGTGGTTGCTGCGACATTGGGCTTCACTGCTTTAAAACAGTGACAAAATATGGATTTGACCTTTTAACCTTTGCAACTTTTTACATTTCTGATAGTTATTGAATTTGACTCTGGGTCAATTTGCCCCGACAGATTTAAATCCTGTGACTGCAAGCTTTATTTTTGTACTTAAGAAAGTTCTGGACATAACGAGTGAAATGATGGTGCAGAAACTCACCAACTTTGAGTTGCTAATTTTTGTCAAACCTATAAAGGTTTTGCTCTGTGTTAAACTGTAAATAAGTTGTTTTATTATTGCTTTTGTGGAGAAGCATAAATCAGTAAAACGTAACAATGTTCTTTGAGATTGAAGTGCCAAGGGAACTAACTGTACTGTACATTAAATACAATTGTATACATTGTAATGGAGCTGAGTTCATAGGTTACATATGGATCGATGGTAAATAGAAAAAAACCCTCCAGAGCCCACTGCACTGAAAACCTCATGGTTCTTCCACCAAATGTTGATTTCTGAACGTTCCTAAAGGAATATGAACTTGTTTTCTTTGCATTATTTGAAGCCTGAAAGCACTACATTTTTGACCATTTCTCATTTTCTGAAAATAAATGCTAAATTTTGCTTGTCACTTCAGAGACATGTTGTCAGTAGTTCATATAAATAGAGAACAATGTTCATTTTAATCAAACATAAACCTTTAAAGAGTAAAATCAGAGAAACTGATTATTTTAACAGGTCTCTGAATTTTTTCCAGAGCTGTTTAAATCTCACTCCTTTAAGAACTGGAAATGGTTCAAATCAATCATTTATTTCTTGGCTGATCATCTTGTATTTTACTTTTGAGTGTATATTTAGTATCCATTTCATCACACCAAGACGATGACAGGGATTTTGGCTAACTGCAGTCCCTAAGCAGCTGAAACCAGTCTGGAATAAGTTCCTGTCTGACCAAGCTTCAGACACACCAACTCCTACCGCTTCAGTCGGCTGGGATTAAATAATATAGAGCAGATGAATCACCGAGTGAACACAGGATGACACTGTGGGTAAAGGGGCTGTGAAGTAATCCAGGACCTCCCAGAAGTGACGCTGTGCCTTACAGAGAGTCGCCACACTCCGCTGGGCATCAATATTAGATTCAGGCAGCGGCGGTATTGGCACATTGAAACATGCGGCATGATGAAATCAATCCAGCTGAGTGAGATTTGAATAACCTGCTGGAAGTCAGACGAAGCGCAGCCATCAGCTGACATGTAGCGGGGTTAGCTGCCAGTTAGCTGAGCCACTGCACCGAGAAATTGCAGTGATTCAGAAGTTAACAGCTCCAAAGAAACTTCATTGATTTATTTTTTCTTCAGCTGTTTTTTTGAAAGGTTTCTTCTTCCTATGACCAAGTTTACATCTTAGCTTACTAGAGTTTAAATACATTAATAAGAATGAAGACAGGAAAACAAATAAATAAAATGAATAAAAAATAGGACAGTGAGGAGATAAAATGTTTTGGAAGGAATCAGGTATCAGTAATAAAGGATGGCTCCTGGAAAGTCTTTTGTTGCTGTTCACTTACCATTCAGAAACCACTTGCTAAAATCTTGTTGGTTGTGCAGGAGGCTCTACTTCTGCTTTTCAAAGGCGTACCGTGTTGTATAACTGTGTGTTGACTGCTATTGGGTCAACTTAAGCATTTTCCTGTTTAATTTAGGTACTTCAGAATGAAATACCGTAAAACATTTTTCTTGTTAAATCTAAATTTCTCTGCACTCATTAAGATTTTTTTATAGATTAACATATTTGGATGTGGATGTTTATTTATTTATTATATTCAGTCATACTGATTTACTTACATCGCTCTTAGGTATATGTACATTAACGTATGTATGTTTTATAAACTTAATCTCTTATTGTTACCTTTGTGTTCAAATTTAACAACTTCGAGGGAAGAGCTTGTCAACAAATAATCAATTTCCCCTCAAAGTCTATTCTATTCTATTCTATTCTATTCTATTCTATTCTATTCTATTCTATTCTATTCTATTCTATTCCATTCTATGTTATCATTGCCTGGTAGAAACCAGCCCCTTGTTCTACTCTTTACATATTGCTTTAAAGTTACTTTAAGTTTAAGTTTATTCTTGTTTCCAGGGTTACTACAAAATTGATGAGAAGCTGGTAAATTGGTTTCCTCCAAAGGAAAGTATTTATGAATGCAGAGTTTGGAAGAAAACTCCTTAAGGTCGGGGGAAAGGTCACTCCAATGTGCTGAGACTAACTAAATGTAAAGCTTTTCTCTCATTTACTGTATGTATGTTGGCTCCCTTTCTAAATATAAAGACGGCTGAATATGCACCAACAGATTAATATTTTCATTCCTTTATATTAAATGGTATAGAGATGATTAAGTAATGATATTGGGGAAAAACCTTTTTATTTAATGAATTCCTAATTTCAGATGATGGCATAAATTCACTGTTAACATTTATGAGAATGCTGCACATAAATCAGGGGATTTCACAATATTAGTCTCTTGAGAAGGACAGATCCGCCTTGTTAACATTCTGTAATTTGTAAATGTGACTCTGCTTGTTAAACGCAGATTTGCGGAACAGAAACTGTAAAAACACTGACCAGAGAGCCTTTAAAATCTGGACAAATTACTTGCAGAGTGGGCAGCTGCAACTTGCGGCCACATTCATCTTCGGGAGCGAGTGCTTCTTAAAATCATGATAATTAGAAAGACGTGGCTGTGCAGCTTACCAAACATGAGTTTGTGTCTGATGAACCAACTGCAGTTAATTTGGTGTATTTACAAGTGTTGTTCATGCACTAACAGGGCAGGGTGTAATTAAGCAGGTGGTAAACGGGGTCACCATTTCCCTGACCTTCCCTCATCTCATTATGTCTCCTCTTAAAATGCATCATTTCCAATTGATTGAACGGGATAAATGAGTGACAGTGAAGAATCTGGTTCAGCTTAGTTTCTATAGTTAACTCACCTTTGCATCACTTCTGAGACAACACAGTGGCCAATATGTGTTTGCTGAAACACACATATAGAGCTCTGAATATCTGAATATTATATGTTCACACCTGATGGTCTCAGTTTGATTGGGACCAAAATTGCAACATTCGTTTCAATATCAGCTACTGCATAAATGTCTTATTTAGTTCTTCAGAATATTATTTTATGACTTTTAGCACAAAATTCAGTTATTGTACGTCACTCTTCCCTGTTCACACATAACATTCCTTAAAGACTTAAAGGCACAGAATATTCAGTAAATAACACTTACTGACGATAAAATTTGTCCACTCATAAAGAACTAGATCTGCAAAGAAAACATCAACAAGTCAAATCAACAAGTCATATCAAAACAGATGAAGGAACTAAGCAGTGATTTCTGTGCGAACTTCAGCAGCTTTAATGATCACTTATGCAGAATCAGTAAGTCATTTAGAAGAAATGAATATTAAAGTTTCACTTGCTTTAGGCATACAGAACTTCAAGATTGTAACATTTAATTAATACACGCCATTAGAAAATATTTGTTTTTCTCCTAAAACCTTCTATGGATGAGAATTATTAACAGAAATAAACTGATAATGTCACAAAAATGTCATCAATTTAGTAAGAACATTGGAATTCTCTAAATCAAATTAGAATAAAAACAGAATGGATGTCACCGGATTCAGCGGTGAAAAATAGTCCTTATTCATTTGAAAAAAACATCAACAACTTCCCAAAAATATTTTTTTGTAATTCAATGTAATATTAAGACTGTTGTCATGACATCAACCACTTCCAGATTAGACTTAGTAACTTTCTTTATCTTGGCATTACCTCAGGCTCTGTTGTTACGCCCGCAGCTTGTTCAGATTTCTGTTGCTAGACTTTTAAATGTAGTAAACAAATCAGACTTCGAGGGAAAAGGAGAAAAAGGCTCTTTGGATTCCCACCGCTACAAATTCAATATTGAATTACTTAAAGGGACAGTATTACGTATTTTCCTGGCAGAATCTAGTAGCTATGTTGACTTCCGTTATTATAAAAATGGTACATATATCATATATGACTTTAAAAATTTGACTATGTAATTTAAGGCCTTGAAATTGAGCCTCTGTCTCTTTAAAAACTGTGGCTCCGCCTACAGGAAGTTATCACAACGAGGCTCCTCTATTCAGCCTTTATCAATATTTTCACTCATGTTGCACTCAAAACTAGCACAAATAAATCTCTGCAGGAGCTCAGTTCCAGCAGGCGTTTGCTAATTGCTGCTGACTAGTCTGAAGGAGCTCCTGGGTGAGTTGGGGGAGACAGGCTTGTGAGATGGAAGCTCCAAAGCCTGGATGCTTGGAAACTGACGCCGTAGCCAAACTGACGCTGTTTTGCACAGCTGAATGGTTGCCATGGAGATTGAAGGATTTCTCAAACTAACATAAGAGAATCAAAGCAACACTCCAGGTTTGTTTTTGATGACATTATAACATGATGTGAAGCTCAGAAGAGTAGATTCTACACAGTACTGCCCTTTTAGGAGTTTCACATCAACAGAATTACAATATTCTACATGGATTCTAAGCTTTTCCTTTTGCATCTGCTTTTCAATCATTGCTTAGAGAATCACTGTTTCAAATGATTTTCTGTGTGACCTACATGTTAACGGCTGTTCATGACCTGGTGCAGTTCAACTTGATCTAATATTGTACGTCATCGCAGGATGTGAGATGATGCAAATCGCCTTGACATCACAGGTCCTGAACGAACCTGATATGTCATGAAAATGACTCCTTTGACTTGCAGGATCGCTGAGCTTTATTGACTTTATGCTCAGTGGATCATCGTACTGCAGGACCAGCCAGTGATCAGTCCGTGCAGGTCGACCTGAGCTGAAATTACAGAACGCCATGTAGAAAATCCAGGTGTCATAATTGTGCTAAGACTGAATCAGAATCAGCCGTAAATGGATGAAGACGAAAATCGTTTCTGTCTGCCAAGAAGTCACCAAATGCTTGTGAATATTCTTCATGAAGAAAATTATCAGCTGAGCTGAAAAGTGAGAAGATATACAGACGGATGGATGAGCAGATGGAGGGATGAAGAGACAGACAGTGAGTCAGCGGAGATAGAGGGAGATTAATTGGCTCAGTGACATTTTTGGAGCTTATTTTTTGACAGATTTTTCTTGAACAGTAATCTATCTTCTGGTTCATCCATCCGTCTGTGTGTCTTTGTTGCTTCAAGCATCCATTCATCCGTCCGTCCATCCTTTGTCAGACCTACTCCTCCATCTATTGATCCACTGCTTAATCATTCCACTATCGTGGTCATCCTTCTGCTTCTCTGAACCAATTCATCTACATTTATAAATCTGTCCCATTTGCATTTTTAATGCTCATCCCATTCCTTTGTTCATCTAAAAGACTTTCATTTTCTAATTCTTATTATATTATTGCTCACAATTGTGATTCTGCCTCTCCTCTATGGTCTCATCTGTCTGATTTTGTTCTTTTTTCCTCCTTTTTGGTCTCTCTTATCCTTTTGTTCAGCTAATTTTTTAAAGATTCAAATCTTTATCATAAGACCTGAGAAAGCCTCTTTAAAGCATAGCTTCAGTTTGTGTAGACAAAGGAGAGTCTCAGTTTTAGAGTTTACATTTTTATAAATGTTAAAATATGAAGAAATCTCATATAAAACCTACATTGGGTATTTAGATTATAGACCAGACAAATGGGATTAATTTACTGTATTATTGGGTCACTGTTGCACATTTAAGTTGCAGTTGCATGGATTCTGCAGAAGCAGTGTTTGTGTGGTATTTAGAGACTGCACTGCAAATAATGTGGAAATTTTTTAGCATGCAAAAAAAATCAATGCAGAAAAAAGGTTTTTTCATATGTCAGAGTTCAAGTTCAAATGACGTAAGAAGTCAAATAGATGTGCTGTGAATGAGTAAAAACACAACTCAACTACTACTAAAGCATTTTAAAACTTTTTTTTTCCCCATTTAGCAGTTTTATTGACTTTTGTTCCACATTCTTTTGCCTGAAGAATGTGGCTGTATGGTCCTGCGGTCTGAAGGTAATAGACTGTTCTGTTGAAGTCCAGCCTCAGATCATCAATAGGCCAACACACCCTGAGCCTGTTCCTGCTACGTTTCTCAATGCTGAGTGTTTAGGCGTCTTCCTGCGACTGCTAATAAATGAAGTTCGTTCTAAACGCTGCAGAGGAAATGTGCGTCTCGCTCCAACATGAAGCTAGATTTGATTTCATTCCTTTTTTCTAGCATTAATTTTGTAAATTGTTTCCTGAAGTTCTGCATTTTTTTGAACTAAAACATTTTATTTTCTCTACACGGCACTATCAGATTGTTAATCCACCCAAATGATACATTGGAACATCAGCAGTCTGCAATAGTCTTGAATGGATGTAATCAGAAGATCAACTCTGACTTCCTATCTCTGCACTTTAACTAGTGAAGAAAAGTAGCAGTGCAGTTTTTTTCATTCTCTGTTTAGCAATATAGCCGTTACCCAGTTGGTGGCAATAATGCACCTTTTTATGTGGGTTTGCCAAACAGAGGAAGACGTTTAGCGGGAAAAGCAGATGAAGGACTGACTCTGCTGCAAATGAGAGCGTGATCCTGAACAAAGGGAAGCGGGCAGGCGGTTGATATGCTAGGTTGCTGCGCCGTGTGTTTTTCTGACAGCTGGGATTTCACAAACATGACGCTTCCTAGAGCTGATGTCACTGCCAATGCCAAACCAAGACCTGATACAGACGTATTTCAGTATTAAGCCTAAAATCCAAATGAATGCTTAAACGTTTGGACATTTGCGAAGCAGAAACCAAAACTTTATTCATTTTGTCTTGTAAAAATATGAACTAATGGACTAAGTTTCTGCATTCTGGTAATTTTAGAGGTAAATGAATAAATTTATAATATTCTGGCAGATTAAAACAACAAGCATTTTTATTTCAAGTGTTTTTACACATAGTAATTGTAAACTGAGGACAAGACAAGAAGTTGAGCTGGTTCTGGTTGCCTTTTAGTCAGAAGATCCAATACGTCTCTGTTATACAGCAGCAGGTTTGTGACCTTGATGGTAAGTAGCCAATTTATCTTGATAATACAGAGATGACACCATTTTAACTGGAAGAAGTTTAAATCCTGTTTAAGAAAAGCAGTTCAGTTCTCCAGAAAAAACAACAAAACAATCACCAGAGCGCTTTTTCATTTTGCAATATGTGCAGCTCAACTGGTTAAAGCGACATGCTCATAACCGCAAATCCACATTTTCCAAAAGACATGTTACTGTTTGATGCTGGAAAAACTAAATTGTGCTAAATTGTTGTCAACAAACATATAAAAACATGATTTAGATTACTAAAAGACATTTAACTAAATAAATTCCAAATTTAGAGGTCTCTGGATTGTGTAAACATTGTTTTTATGCATCTTTGAGCTGTAAAAAAACTCACTAAGAATGTTGAAAAATGTTTTATATGAACTGTTTTAATATGTTCCTAGGTGGCAGCAGTTTTACCCACAGCGTTAAAATTGTTATTTAAAAATCGATCTCAGTCTCATCAAAGAGAGGTTTCTAAAGAATGTGTCTCCTGCAGGCGAGGCAGAGGCTGGTCAGAACCAGAGCTGCACTATTAACTGGATGCAACTGTCATGTTGTAATATCAACGTGTGCGATGCCACTTTCACGAAGGAGTGCTTGAATGCAATGTTAGGAAGGCTATTTTTATCCTAAGTACCTTGGATATATGCTGTACCTGCAAATAATGTGCTTGGCCATTTGGAAGGCCACACGCTGCCTTTGGATACAGATTTTAATCTCCCTGACTTTAAAAAAGAGAAAAATATACGTTGATCTGAGCCAAAATGGTCTCTGTATTATTCAACACTAATATTTGTAAGAGAACATTTTTACTTGGCTCTAGTTGTAACCTCTTAACTGAGCCCAATTTTTCTGAACTATTCCTAGAAATGAGTCGTGTTTTGAAGAATTATCTTATATGATGAACTTGGCAACTGTCTAAGTTTGAATTTAGTTTTTTAAAATTAATAGATATAACATAATCCCAACTCTGTTCACTATTACTTTAGAAAACAAAAGGGACAATTTATTAATATAAGGGTAAAGAAATGCCTTCCTGTCTGCTTTGGTAAAACTAAAATAAAGCATTTTACTAGCTGTGTGTTCTACATTATTCTCACAACAATCTAATATTCATTGGTAGTTCAACAAATGAATGAAATTGTGTGGGTTGTGTTGCCAATATTCTCTAAATCTGTCCTGTAAAGACACAGAATTGTTAAAAATTAAAGTGAAAGCAGCTTTTTAGAAAATATTGGCAAACCATAAAATCCAGAGAGATAAGAGAGGAATAGCCCACAGGGAGGAAAAGGTTCAGATAAGAGCAGCAGGGATGGGCTTAAATGCTAAATAAAAACGGTAAATATTTAGAAAAGGAGTTGTTGTTAAGTCTTTGGCTCCAGGCAGCTTTGCAAAGTCTTAAAGCCCATCAGGTCCTTCTAACCCTTTAACCCTGGGCTCTCCCCACCAACAATGAGGGTCCATATGCCTCAGATGATGAGCTGACAAACCAGCAGGATGAAGTGTCTCTGAAATGACAGCTGGGCCTGCATGGATTAGCCAAATGCAGCTAAAACCGCTGTCAAAGATTGTCTGGACTGAGCTGCTATTCGTTCCCAAACTGTCGGACGTAATCCCTATAGTCCAGATTAAACTCCAACTTGGCTCCGGAAAAGCCACATAACAAAATTCTCTAATCCTCAGACTATCATATTTAATGTTCTTAAACACCAGCATATTGCCTTATTTCAGCTTAAAACTTTACCCATCCTGGGACTCGCTGGGTTTGTCCCGACCCTCTGACACAATCAGGGAAAGCAGCAGAAATGGATCTTTATACGACGTTATGTGTTCATGAGTACATTTGTGCCAAAGAGTTTCAAAATTCATGGAGGTTGTTTTATATGGAAACAATCAACAAATGTGATGAAAATGACTGCAAATGTGATTCCACACTGAAAAAACACAAACATTTCTGGTAGTTTCTGCTGCAAATACGTTGGTTTTATCTTGTCTTAATAAAACCAACTATTCATCAAGATATCCAAGATCAGTTAAAAACATAGTCGCTACATTGGCAGATTATTTCACTTAATAATCTGTTAGTTGCGCTTGGACATTTTAATCAGTGTTAAGCAATTCTTGGTGAAAATATCTTGGTGAAAAGCGACTTCGATTCTGAGTTAGTTTTGTCTTATTTCATAAGATATTTGCATTAAAAACTAAACCAAATGTACTTAAGATTTTGTGTTGTTTTAGTGCACAATGTTAATTAAAAACATTTAACAAATCAGATTTCCTGTTGGGAATTATGTGAAGGAGAAGTCCACCATTTTTGTTTACATAGATGCATCTGACCAACAATGAAACAAATCAATGGCATAACAGCTCAATCAAGATGAGATGTTTTGTGAAATGTTATTAAAAACAATAAGTTGCCACTTAAAATCACCAATAATATTTCTGCCCAATAAAATGAAAACTTATCAGCTGAACTTTTGGCAAATAAATTAAGCAAATAGCAGGTTACAGACAATATTACTGAGGCGTATTTGATCATTTTCTCTCTCACTGACCCTCTTCCGACTCCCCAAATCCCTTTTACTATTTTAGCCTGAGAGCATTCTGGGAAAAGTCCGACCAGGGAGCACCGCAGCCGCCCTGCGGGACTTTAAAGCTTAGTGAAGAAATGTTAACAGCACCTTAAGTGTCTCTCAGAGGGACAGCAAGGTTAAACCCAGGGAAATCTCTGCAGGATATGTGGCTCTTGGTCCCACTGGGCAGTGCAGAGGTCCCATCACTCGGCCTGCGATCTGACAGCCAGAGGTCAAAGGTTCAGATCCATCTCGGCTCTCCTCCCTCGCCTCGACGACCGGCCCCAACGCTGCCGCGGCCAATAACTGTCAGATCTTAAATCACGCAGCTGCTGATGATTCAGCGGAAGCCTCGCACCACATTAACTGGAAGACAAATGAGACTGTAAAGAGAGATTTAAAATCAGTTTTATTGCAGCGCAGTTGCGGCGAAGTGAGAGGGAAAGTTACGCTACCCGGAGCAGCTCAGGGAAACTTTTTAATGCATTATCTTTTATTGAGTAGTTAAAGACTAATTAAAGAGTTCTGCTAATAGAACTTCTGTTATTACTTACATTTAACTTTTCAAATTAAAGTGACTCAGTTAAAATAGGAACAATTTGACATTAGTCTGAGTTATAGACAGAGTTTACTCCTTTTTGAGCTGCAGTAGCTCTGACTCAAACACTCAAATCAGCTAAAAATAATGATACAACTCCATGAAAGAGTTTAATATTTCATCATCCTGGGACCTTAATGTGCAGCTCTATATATCAATAAGGGTTTTTGTGTCATTATACAAGAAAAACAGAAGTTTTGACTCCTTATATTCCCTTTGGGCACATATCTAAATATGAAATGTAAAGGAATTGTGCCTTGTGGGCATATTCAGAAGTAAAAATCTCAAGACACTTGGCTGAAAAATACATAATCCTAAAATAAAACTCTGCTGCGTGCGTAGAGAAAAGAGTTGTAAATATTTCAGCATACTTGCACTTAGACCAATCAAGTGCATTTGACAATTAATGTTCTGAAGGTTTATTGTGAAGAATCTCATTCTGCACTAAATACACTTTAGCCAAACTTGAGTTGTAATAAAAGGACAATCTAAACTGCATTAGACTTCCTGTGCTAATGCTGAACCGATTCAAGTGTGTTGAGAGAGCGGGAGGCTTTGCAGGGTGGAGCAGTGAAACACTAAAATCATTATGATTTTAATACTGTAAGAGCGACTGGCACCTTATCTTCTGGACGCCCGGCTTAATGTGCTGATTCTGGCTGTTTACACTTAGTCTGGCGCAGTTAGAGCACAGATTAGCGATTTGATCCTTTAAATGGATAATCAACAAACAATCCTGCTGGAGAGAATCTTCAATAACCCAAATCCTTGTTGACGTCTTGTGTGGATTAGTGAACAAGTGTACTTGTCAAAGGAGCAGTATGGTGATGATAATGCATGAAAATAACCTTCAGAAAACCAACTTTTTCTTTTTGCTTCGGACAAAAATGATGTCAAAACAAGACTTCTGCACCCAGAGGTGAGATTAAACACAGCTTAATGTAAAAATAAAAACCTTGAACACATTGGCATAACCAAGTAACTTCTTATCTTTAAGATTATCCCTCCTGTTTCCATGTAATTGAAAGCACTGTATGGGTGAATGATTAACAGACTATGAAGAGCTTTGTCAAACCCCAATAAGCTTAAAAAGGTCCATCATCCTTCAAAGCACTCAGATGTTGTAAAGATGTTTAAAATGGCACAAAACAAATGACTTTTTTTTATTTGTAAACGTTTCACTGGGTATGTTTATTTAGTATTTAGTCAGTTTTCTTGGCATTACAAACAAGTTGCATCAAATAAATGTAACAGAGGGTTTTATAAATATATATTTAGTTGTGTTTTATGTTAGTTTCACTGAGCACAGGATGCATTGTAGGGATGTTAATGACACATAAAGTAAGTGTTAGAGAGCTCCAGCTGTGTGCCATGTTGAGATCACTGAGTTTTCATACAAAGACTGGAGGTTGTAGATGGGTTTTTCCTATGAACAATTTTATGGCCTTTGTAGACACAAAAGAAGAAAAAACTGCAGCCAAAAAGACTGAAGAAAAACAAACAAATGTAGCAAAAACACTGAGCTTTACAAGACAAAGAGAGGCATTAATGCCAGTGACCAGAGCTCTAAAAAGAGTATATTTAAAACATGATATCACAGATATCATCTGGAACACTGCTGAGTCTCCCTAAAGCTTTTGACCCTGAGAGGGAAACGCCGAGTCAGCAGTTTTCGTGTGCCAGGATGCTGCTGTGTCAAATTATATTAGCAGATCTTTGTCAGTGTGTTTGGTGTATTGATTTTTATGTTGCCGTGTTAGTATGAGTGTGGGCTCACTCCTGCCCTAATGAGAAACATTGCCGTGGAGATTTTTAATCTTAGTTTCACATTAAGTCACTCTTTTTTTAAAGACAGTGCTTTAAAGAGAAGTACTGTCTTCATTTCATTCCTTTGACCTGTAAATTAAACTTTAACCACAAGACGCTCATGAGGAGCAACAAGTGAAGTTCGCAGATATTTGCAAACAAATTGTCAACCATTTTTTGCATTAACATATAGCTGGATTTTACTACTTACTTAAGCATCTCCTGCATCTTTTATCATTTCCATTTTTTTATTTTCTCAGACCTCTGACCTCAACCAGGTGCTACCAGTCACACAACCTGGATATGTTCTTTTCTTGTGGATTGTTCTTGGTAAACACAACAGATGGTTGTGCTTTAAAAATCCCAGTAATGATTTCTGGCACCAAGAAGGGCTTTCTGTTCATTTTTTTCTGAACTCATTTAACACACATGAGCATCTTCTGTGTGTTTCCAATACGTTTATCTGAACTTTCATTCCCAAAACAAATAATTACCCTAAGCCCTCAACCTCCCCTGCACTGTTTCTGTTAATTACCTTCACTCCTGCTCCCGTTGTGTAACGGAAAAAAAAGATGACTCCCGAAAACACAAATCGGCAATAAAGCAAGCAATATAAACATTTTTTCAGAGGTTTACCCCCAATGACCTTCTAAAAGTTAATTGAAAATCTGTACTAATGTGGAAATATAACTGGTTTTAGGTTAATTTTATGAACAAATTTAAAAATGAAGACCAGTCTATTGCTCAAGCAAAAAACAGTGTGTCAAACTAAAGGCCCGTGGGCCAAATGTGGCCCGTCAAAGCTTTTTATGTGGCCCTCTAGATTCTAGACTAAACACTAAGTGTGCTTGAAAATGATCTTAACAACCACATCAATGCAGTTTTTATCTGTTTACTGCCAAATTATGTCAATCAGTCCCTCCAGTTTCTTCAGAATTATCATGGAAATTCACGCGAAATCAACAAAACCCAAAACTTTTTTGAGCTAATACATACCTGGGAGTTTGTCGCAGATTTTTCTCATAAATTGTCAAACTGTTTTTGTCCATAATCTATACAGCAAGGAATACAAAGTCGCATTTAGTGCCATAAATAAGTACAAATATATCAAAATTAGAACCACAAACACCTTGAGTTGTATTTTTAAAAAATCCCAAAACGTATCACGAAATCCTGGAGGGACTGAAAAGATGTTCAAGAATATTTAATTTAAGAATTCATTGATATTTGTGAACAGGTTTTATCAATACATTCTGGCACAACCGGCCCTTTAAGAGACCTCATATTTTGGATTTGACCTCAGAAAATGAGTTTCAGACGCCTGGTGTGCTTATTCATTTTGTTTGAGTCTCTGAATTTAAACTCCACAAAATATTTAAAGATAAATGGCTTGAAGCTTTAAAATATTAGTTTTACTTAATCTCCATAGAGGGCTGGCAACAGAAGATTTCAAAATCTATAAAAACTGAGTTAAAGAAATGAAAATATATTAACTATTGATTTGTTCAAACACTGATGAGGGAAATATAACTTAACTTCCCCCCAAAGGAAACGCCGTCCTCCGTTCCAGGGTATTTTTCTGTGGGAAAGAAAACGGCCAGAAAACTACAGCAAATCCTGGAAAACCCTCCTTAAGCAGAAATGTTCTTTGAAGACAACAACATGCTTTCAGCTGTGAATTGTCTACAAAAACAAAAAATACTGTAGAAGTAGATTCAATTTTGGAAGAATTAGGAAAAGATATGGCTGAGCTGGTTATTTTTTTTAAAACATTTGTGAGTCAGTATATCTAAAAATATTTAAATACATAAATAAGGCTGCAATAAACATAAAAGATAAATTAATTTTACATTTCTCTTGAATTTTCGGTGTTTTTTGCCTCACAGACTCTGGTCGTTTCAGCTGTCTGCATCCTCAGCTCAAGGTGACTCCACAACAAAAGCTGCTGCCGAATACACACACGCACACCCACGCACACGCACACACACACACACACACACACACGCACGCACACGCACACGCAGACACACACACACACACACACACTCATGAGGACGCGCATGCCAAACCCTGCCAGCACAATGGCTTGCAATCTGATGAGAATTAAGATAACGACAGACACAACTTTACGCTCAAGCACAAATACAAACACTACGGCACACACACACAGATTTGAATCTAAAATATGATTTGAATAATAAGGTCTCGTCTCTTTTCTCCTGTACAGCAGCTTAGAATTGATTTGCATTAGGAAAGCACACACAAGCAATAGATAAGAAATTAAAATAAAGAATAGATTGACAAAAGGATTAAATTATGTGTGGAATTATAGAATAAAACTTCGTCCTGTTGTTTGTGTTAGCTTCAATTTCGCAAAATTAAAACTACAGTGAGAATGTGGCGGATGCAAACAAGACAAAGGTAGTAAAAACGGAAAGAAAGAGAAGATATGGATGTGATGAAAGAATAAAGGAGGGAAGGACAAAGATGGAAAGAAGGAGGATTAGGGGAATGAAGGTGCAGCGACGGGAGGTCTGATGAGATCCGTTTCCTGAATATTCAATGAGCGAGATGGCAGCCTTCGAGGAAGATGTGCTGTAATCAACGCTCTGTTAGCAGCCATGAACAAAGACAATCTAAATGATAAATGTGATTGCTGTGTCTGAAATGTGAAACTTTGTCCAGCTCGTTATTCTGATGTTATTGGGTTTCTTTGCTGGTGTTTGAGGCGACCAGAACAAGATGTAGTGAATTATGTGAATTTAGTAAACTCTGGGGATTATTGCAGTTCAAACGCTGAGCAAGGTTAGAAAATCTCAAACTACTAATTGTGTTTCCAGTATCAGTTAGAATCACAGAAATCGAGTTTGTATTAAAGTTATCCTGCTTTTAGATGGTTGCAGTGCAAGAATACATTGGTGACAAGAAACTACAGTTTATAAAATGCCTTAAAATTGTCTGATCATAAACTCACCATGTTGAACTTACAGCATCTGTCAGGCAGCAAACAGGACCGGGACTCTCAGGATTTGTGACTGAAGACAAGTAACGCATGTTTATGTATGTAATGATTTATTGTTAAAATTAGAATAATAGATTTTTCTAATTTATTGTTCTGCTTAGAACAGAAAATGTCTGGATGTGCCATGACTTTCTCCTAAAGAAACAAAACTGATGTTGTCTTTGGACGTTCAGAGTCACATAAAGACGGTTATCAAGTCGGCCTTTTGTCACCTGAAGAATATTTCCACGATTAGAGGAACAATGTCTTTGCAGTTTTCTGGACTTTTGTTCCAGATTTGTGGTGCATAGAAGCTGAATGATGATTTTCCACCTGAAAGGTCTGGAAGGTGGATACAACAGCAGCAGATTTTTTATGTATTGTGGTGCTGGGCCACAACACATCCAGTGATTTAGTGACTTATAAACTAGCACCAGTATTTTAAAGCTTATTATCTCAGTGAAAGGACTTTAGAACTGGTTGATGTGCTCTAACCTCCTGGTTTTAGTCAGAACCTCAGCAGCAGCGTTTTAGCCAGATCAACTAAACTGAAGATAAACACATTAATGAGTTTCTGCAAAACAGCTGAAACACTGAGTGCCTTTAAATATGTTTATAGTTGCTTTTGAAACATTATCAATGAAATATTAATCAACAATCCAAACTGTAAAGATGGCATCTTTGCAGATGATGTTTAATGAGCGTACAGGTGTATTCCAGGGATGCTCGAGTTGTCTCCTGTTTTCTGTTCCTCCTCTCCGCTTCTTTATCTCTTTCTACTATTTTGGAAAATCTCAAGGACCTGCAGTTACCCATCACCCGCTGTGCTGTCAGTGTCTCGCATTTCATTGGTGTTTTATGTGATAAACCACTTCATGAAGTTTCCACTTCATGATACAGGAAGCTTAAATTGTTTCCTCAAGGTTGGAAGTCAATCTTTGTCTCAAGTGGAGGAGTTCATGTATTTTGTTCAAGAGTGATGTTAGGATGGAGCAGGAGATGGATGGACAGATCAGCCTGCTGTTGCTCCACTCTGTAAATTTCTCATTATTCTTAATATTTGCCTTTCTGGGTAAAGGAATGTCTTAGTTTCTTGCTCTGACATGTGAGAATAGATGACACTGACCACTACTGGAATGATAATGAATAGAGGGATAAAATGTTTTGTGCCTCTCTTGGTTAATGATTTGTAAAACCATGTTTTTAGTGCGTATTTTTGTGATATGTTTCGAATATTTTCACACATGTAAAGAATTAAATTCAAGTCAGAAAAATAGATCGGTTTTCTGTCTGGCTTAGATTTTGCCTCATCTTCATACTGATATATGAATTTATGGCCTTTGTAAAGTTGAAACATGAACCTACATCCCAGTTTCTAGTATCTTGGAAGGAAATCTTACTCTGCATTTACCTCCATCTATCTTCCCATCTTTCCTTCTGACTTTTGTTTCAGCAGTGGGTATTTCTTGCCAGCCTTCCAGATTTCCATCATTTCCTCTCACCTGAGCTGCAAATCTTTGCAAGTCCTCAAGAGTAACCAAGCTCTTTTAATGCTTTATATGGCTTAATTTGGTCAGCTTAAACTCTTTCCCTTTCCTCAGAGCTTTAAAAATAAACCCTGCTTGAAATTATCATGACAACTTTACTCCTGATCCATCTTCCGTGGTCTTTGTGATACTTTTCGTTCTTTAAAAACCTCTGGTGCTTTTACAGAACAGCTCAATTCATCCTGATATTCAGTCAGACCAAGCTGGATTTGATTGACTTAATGTGGGATTTTTTTAAGGCAAAATGGGGGAAAGTTGAAAGGGTAGCAATACATTCAGATAATGCTGATTCTCATCCGTCAGATGCTGCCCTGGAAACCCGCCATCGTCTGCAGGTCGTGTCTGCAGCCGTCTCTGGAACTGCCTCCGACATCCTCCTCTGGTCAGACAGTCACGATCCTCCGTACTCACCTGCCCATCTGCCCTCCTTCGATCACTCATCTCCATCAGCCTCCACCTTCACATATGTGCCTGGCTGTAATTAGCCCATTACTCATCCTGAATTCTCCTCGTGTTCCACCGTCTCGCCCTGGGATCCACAATACTCCTCCAACACTCGCCTCCCTGCTTCTGTAAGCAATCAGTTACAATTTACCCACCCACTCTGAGCATTAAAGACAGCTCTAATTTTGAAAAACTAACCTTGAGTCCTATTATGCAGCTGGATTCAGCACTTCTGCATTTTAATCAAAAGAGGCCATTAAACCGGACCACTTGTAGTCGTCAGTCTGTCCTTTAATGTCCTGAAATGTTTTCTCTGAAATGTTTTCTATCCAAGAGCCAAAAAAGTAAGTTGTAGCCCCCCAGGTAGCATTACTGACCTAATGGAGACTGCTGCAGTTTAAAAAATTGGTTATTGTTATTGTAAAGGGAAAATACTTTCCTTTTTATTGCACAGCTATTAATTAGTATTCACACATACATTTTATTCTTGGAGTGCTTTGAATAAAACGAGCTACAAAGATCTAAAACACAAAAGCCTTCTCTGTATGAGTTTATCCACCTAATAAGCTGAATGTGGGTCAGAGTTGAATACACAAGGTTTAATTTATTGAACAGAAATAAAAATATTCCGAAAGTGTGAACCTTTATCCAGTAATCACTTCTAGAGATGACAGAAAACCTGGCAAATTAAAGTAATTTAAGTGAGAGTGCATAAACCTTCACATGTTCACGGTTGTGCATCTCAATCTGGGAAACAGCTGCAAGCTTGTCTACGAGTTTCCGAAGCTTTAGATGTGTTTGTCTCTTCTATACGAAGTCGAAGCACGTACGATTCAGGTGATATATCGCAGTGTTAAATGTCATGCTTGCAGAGTTGTTGAACATTGTGCAGCTGCTGCAGAAATCAGGTACATGATGTTTATTCAAACAGCAACATGTGCATGATTTCCTGAGCTAGTGGATCACTTCCTGTCTGACTGTAATCCATCAGAGCCTCGATGTGGAAGTGTGGGATTATCAGACCATATCTATTAGGCTCTAGGCAGAAACAGTTTTATTGATCAACTAAATTATTATTGGCTTTTTCTGTATATTGTTTCAAGCCTTTGTGCTGCTGCTGTGATTAGATAAGGCATTGATTAACTTACACAATTAGCTTGAACACAATGTGATGGGCTTTTATATAAAACACTATAAAATCTGAGTTTTATATAAACCCAAAGGGTCATTTTTAATTATTGCGCCTGGATTCTTTTGCACTCTTGAGGTCTTCTGTTATCTTTATGAAGAATGATTTGAAACGACATAAAAACAGATGATTAACTTTGTGAAACGTTGCTGAACAACTCACATCTGCAAGACTTTCACATTTTGCACATTTTTATTCTTTTGGGGGGGGGGGGCGTTCTCTACTGCTTCTAAAAACAGCCCAAGTAACCCCAGTGAAAGCCCAACCTGTTACCTAGCAACCATGTCGAAGCCCAGCCCATTACCTAGCAACCATGTTGAAGCCCCCAACCTGTCACCAAATCTGAGTTCCAGCATATTTCGACAGCTGGTTTTACCGCTGTATGCGCTGTACAATGGCTGCTGGAAAGACAAGTGTTTTGTTGTCGACTCCCCATTCAGAAGCCGCTTGTTGTATTGTTGTTGATTGTGCTGCAGGCGCCATTTCTGTTTTTCAAAGACGTACGATTATATGATTGCTCATCTGTTTGCAGCCATTTTCATGTGCGAGTGTAAACATTGAGTTGGGAAGGAATGGACAGCAGCAACTTATCTGGATTCAACTTGATATATTTATGTAGAATCTATGAATGATATATGCACAAATATCTAAATATAAGAAATCAGTAAAACAAAATGGAAAAGAAACACAATCATTAATCAATATAGAGGAAGAGCTTTAAGAAACCAAAAGCTAAAATAAATCCTAAGTAGTTTAAACAGAAACCAGTAATAGAATAATCTGGAAAAAAAAACCCTAGAATAAGATTATTACGCTAACTGGGAAATAAATTCTAGCTATGTTCTCATTTCTGTTGGCCAAACTTCCTGTGTGCCATAATGGAGAGCAAACAGTAACCAGACACCGTTAGAGTGATCTCCAGCTTTGGCTGATGGCAAAGAATGTGACATTTTTAATATCAAGAATTAAGGAATGAAGGTTATATCTAGTAATTTGAGCGTGTGTATCATCAGGTTCTGGGCAGAACAGGTACTGGAGGGAAACCCAGAGTCTGCCCTGGGCTCACGTCCAATTGGGTCATACCAGGCAAAGCTCCAGAGGGAGGCACCTGGGAGGCATCCCTATCAGACGCCCAGAGCAGCAGCAGCAGCAGCAGCAGCAGGTAACAACTGTTAAATGAAGCAGCAAAAGTTCCCATCCTGCTGGAAACGGTGCTGGTCATTTCAACCCTGCATCATTTCCTACCTGTAGTTTTTTATCGTTCTGTAACTTTTTCTAGTGTGAAGCAAATCTGTCTCTGCATGTGCATTAATTAATGCCTGTGAGGGGGACGTTTTCTACCCACTTTGACAACAGATGATTTCATGTAAGTTTCTATATTCCACTCAATGTGGTTGTGTGAACCAAATAAATGTGGTCCAGCAGGATGTTTCTTGGAGCTGCTTTAGTTTCATCAAAGGTCAAAATCTATCAAGGCATGTAGGAGTGAACTGACCCAAACATGAGCAAGAACCACAATAAATAGATTTTACACCTAAAACAAATTGGAGATGAGAAAATCACACAAAACATAAATACAAGAAAATAACAAATGCAATTTGAATTGTTTAATTAATTGTCAATTTGTTTAATGAAATTTTGCCTGTCTGATATCCAGTTCATGTCTGGATTTCATTCTCGTTTATTTGACATTCGACATAAAGTAGTTCACCAAATCTGCAGATTAGATGTTTGATAATTAATAATAATCTGGACAAATGTTTAGTACTTATCAAGTCTTTCTGTAGAAATAGTTTATTCACAAAGTGACCTGTTTTAATCCTTCATTGCTTTTGATATTTGCTTTTCTCTTCTATCTTTTTTTGCTTTTTAAGCTGTTCGCCCACCATTATTCTATTCTATTCTATTCTATTCTATTCTATTCTATTCTATTCTA